>UESW01004490.1:824206-961906 GCA_900491605.1 Calamus simplicifolius
AAATAATAATTAGTTGTCATTTAGATTCGAGTTTAATTTTGAGAAAATTTAAATTCATAATTTAAATTATGACAAGTAATTAATTTGTTATATTTTCTTATTGGATAAGGAAATAATCCATAAAGGTTTTTGGTTAAAAATTTAAATCCTTATTTTGTAAGGACAAGGATTTAAATTGTCATTATTTAAAAGAAGTTTTAAATAAATATTAATTAAAATCCTAGTGAACCAAAAACCCCTGTCAGACTTGTATATATGATATGTATGTTTTAAAGTCTTGTGGGGCATTTGAAAGGTCACGTCGATTGGGCATTTGAAAGGTCACGTCGGTCATGTGGGGCTTTTGAAGCGTCGTGTCTTTGCCTTAAAATGGATAAATAGAGAGTTGGATAGATGGTTCATTTTTGTGAAAAATGGACTTGTTGAACTAGCATTCAAAAACTATTTTGGTGTCCGTTCGTGTGTGGATACTTGTAGAGGGTGGTCGTCTTTCTGAAAGGCAGCACCTTTGAAGATCCGAGCAAACCCAACACAAGAACAGACGGATTACATACTGATCAATAAAAAGATAATATTTTTGTTTATCCTTCTTTCGGTTTTATGAAACGCATGTGATTCTTGGTGGGTTATGGGTTATGGAATAAATTTATTTTGTTTCCGCTGCCATTTTATTCTAATTAGATTGGGATTTATATTCTGTAACCCAACATGATCACCATTCTCCATGGGGTTGATTGGCTCCATCAGTTGCCATGCACGTTTATTGATGCAACAATGATTTTTTTTTTTTTTTTTTGCATCACATGCACCTCACTCCCTAGTCCGAAGCATGGGTTTGAGCATAGGGAGTAGAGTCTCAAATGACTTGATTCAATTAGGAAGGTTCAAACCTACAAAGGCGCATCATGATGTCCTTCGTGGTCAGCCTATCACCATTATTCATGCTCTAAAAACCAACGACGGCTATGCCGAGGCTCGAAGGTTCTTTTACTTGGCCCTGCCAAGGTACGAAGAACTCGACTGTGCTGAGGTTCAGAAAAAACTTTGATCGGCTATGCCGAGGCCCAGAGAATCTTTTACTTGGCCTTGCCAAAGTATGAAAAAAGCTTGGCCATGCCGAGGTTTGGAGAAAACTCTGATTGGCTGTGCCAAGGCCCGAAGGATCTTTTACTTGGCCCTGCCAAGGTACGAAGAAAGCTCAGCCATGCCAAGGTTCGAAGAAAACTCTGGTTGACTATGCCGAGGATCGGAGGATCTTTTACTTGGCCCTACCAAGGTATGAAGAAAGTTTGGCCATACCGAGGTTCGGAGAAAACTCCGATCGGCTGTGCCGAGGCCCGACGGATCTTTTACTTGGCCCTGCCAAGGTACGAAAAAAGCTCGACTATGCCAAGGTTCGGAGAAAACTTCAGTCGGCTGTGCCAAGGCCCAAAGGATCTTTTACTTGGCCCTACCAAGGTACGGAGAAAGCTCGGCCGTACCGAGGTTTGGAGAAAACTTTGGTCGGTTGTGCCGAGGCCCAGAGAATCTTTTACTTGGCCCTACCAAGATATGGAGAAATGGACTCGTAGGTCAATGATGGGGCAGGATCTGCCTTTCATCCACAGCTCATAGAAGATGATTATTCACTAAAAAATATTTAAATCAAAAGGTGAAGTTTTAATTACAACGAGTAAAATGGCTCGGTTTAGATGTACTTCACTGATGATATACTCGAAGATTATCCGAGTTCCACATTCAAGGAATAGCTCTCCCATCCAAATCCTGAAGCTTGTAGGTACCAGGCCTAATAACCTCCGTAACTTGGTAGGGGCTTTCCCAATTTGGGACCAGCTCCTTGTTCCATCGGTTTGAAAATTGATGCTTTATGGAGCACAAGGTCGCCTGGGAGGAACAATTTTCCTTTGACTTTGGAGTACTAGCGGCCACGCACTGCTGGTACGTGATCATTCAAACTCAAGCCTTTTCTGACTTTTTTATTAAATCAAGATTAGCATAGAGCTGTTCATCATTTGATTCCTTCGAATAGCTTTCAACCCTCGATGAAGGAAATCACACTTCAACAGGGATGCTCTGTGTCGTCTGATAAGCCCAGAGGACGTAATGAAGTTCTTCCACCAATCTACTTCATTTCCTGTTGAGCCAAGCTTTGATTCCTTACAGTTGAGTCCGATTCATGACCCCCACTTCACCATTAGCCTACGGATGGCCGACTAAAGTAAGCCGATGGGTGATGCCATGATCTTCATAGAATTCTCAAATCTTGGGTTATCGAATTATCGGCCATTATTGGTGATGATAGTATGTGGGAGATCAAACCGGCAGATAATTGACCTTCAGACAAAATCCTTGGCCCGGATTTTGGTTATCTGAGCGACCGCCTCAGCCTCGATCCACTTGGTGAAGTAGTCGATCGCCATAAATAAGAACTTTCTCTGTTCGATAGTGGGAGGAAATAGGCTGAGGATGTCCATCTCCCATTTGACGAAGGGCCAAGAGGACGCAATATGCGTTAGATGTATAGAAGGTAGCCTCTGAATGTTGGAGTGCCGCTGACATGAATTGCAGGCTCAAACAAAATCGTCAGAGTCCTTCTGCATAGTCGGCCAGTAGCAACCTTGGTGCAACATCTTGTGACTTAGGGCTCGACCGCCCAGATGTTTACCACAGATGCCCTCATGAACCTCCCATAGAGCGTAATTGGCTTTTGACGACTGAAAATACTTGAGCAACGGCATGGAGAAGGAGCGTTTATACAACTTATCATCATGCAGGACATAATGAGACGTCTACATCTTCAGTCTTCTCACTTCTTTTCTATTAGCTGGTAGGGATCCGTCTTTGAAGTACTTAAGGATTAGGTCGAACCAAGATGGTTCAACCTTAACTTGCATCACTTGGTCGGCATCCACTATACTGGACTTCTCAAGGACCTCTAAATGGAACTTTCACTCAAGGTCCATGGAGTCCATGGTTGCTAGTCGGGAGAGAAGGTCAGCATGAGTATTCTCGGTCCTCGGGACCTGAATAATTTCAAGTTCAGAAAATTTAGATGATAGATCACACACCTTCTAGAGATATCGAACTATATTTGGCTTCCGAGCCTCGAATTCCCCCCATACATGGTCGGCAACTAGTTGGGAGTCAGTGTAGACATTTAGCTTCTTGATCTTTAGGTCGCATGCAATTCGAAGTCTACCTAGTAAAGCCTCATACTCAGCTTCATTGTTAGAGACCGAAAAGGAAAAACAGATGCCGTACTCAAACAGGGTTCCTTCGGGGCTGGTCAGGACTAGGCCTGCCTTCGAGCCATTTGTGCTGAAAGATCCATCTACATGGAGCAACCATAGAGCCTCCCTCTTTCCATGCTCAGAGATCTCTAGTGTTGAGCCATCTTTCAGGATCGTGCATTCAAGAAGAAAGTCTGCCAGAACCTGTGCCTTGACAGTGAGGCAAGTCTGATAGTAAATATCGTGCTCACTCAGCTCAATAGCCCACTTCACCATTCTTTTGGACACTTCTGGACGGTGAAGGACTGCCTTGATGGGTTGATCAGTCAGAATCGCCATGAAGTGTGCTTGAAAATATGGACGTAGCTTCCGAGCGGATATTACTAATGCCAGCACCATTTTTTCAATTCGAGTGTACCTGGTTTCAGCATCCCGGAGTAGCTTACTGATGTAGCAGATAGGCTTTTGAATTTTGTTCTCCTTTTGGACCAACATGGGGCCTACAACACTCTCCGAAACCGCTAGATATAGGTATAAGATTTCCCAAGCTTCAAGCTGCTGAGGAGCGGCGATGAGCCAAGGTACTTCTTAAGGTCTTCAAAAGATCTTTAGCAGTCCGAAGTCCACTAAAATTTGTTATCCGATCTAAGTGCTTTGAAGAAAGGAAGGTACTTCTCGGTGGACCGGACGATGAAGCGGTTAAGAGTCACTATCCTTTTCATGAGGTATTGTACCTCTTTAACCAACCTAAGGGGCAACATTTTCTGGAGAGCTTGAATCTTCTGGGGGTTTGCCTCGATGCCCTGTTGGTAGACCATGAAGCCCAGGAACTTTTTAAAATTAACTCCAAAAGTACATTTGATCGGATTTAGTTTCATATAATATCTCCTGAGTGTTGAAAAACTTTTTGTGAGGTCATCGATGTGCTGGGATGCCTCCCTGCTTTTCACTAGCATATCATCGACGTAAACCTCCATATTCTGACCTAGTTGCTCTTTGAAGATCTTATTGATCAGCCTTTGATAAGTAACTCCAGCATTCTTCAAGCCAAATGGCATGACTCGGTAACAATAGAGGCCTCTGTCAGTGATGAAGGCCATCTTCTTCTCATTCTCGGGTGTCATCCAGATCTGATTGTACCCTGAATAGGTATCCATGAAGGTTAGCATCTGATGATCCGAAGTGACGTCCATAAGCTGGTCAATCTTTGGCAAAGAAAAGCTGTCCTTCGGTCAAGCTTTGTTGAGGTCTGTGAAGTCAATACAGATCCTCTACTTGCCATTTGACTTCTTCATCATAATGACATTTGACAGCCAGTTGGGGTAGTTTACTTCTCGAATGAAGTTCATGTTAAAGAGTTTGTCAACTTCTTCTTCAATGGATTGGACTCTTCTTCTACTTGACCGGCTAAAATGTCTTATCCACGTTGAGGTAGTGAATGAGGACATCTGAACTAATTCCAAATATATCTGAGGTTGACCAGGCGAAGATGTCAGCTTTCCTTCGAAGGAAGTCAATCAAGTCTTGGCAAGGCTTCCCCTCGAGACGGGACCAAACTCTCGTCAAGTGTCACTTCCTCGAGTTCCTCAATAGGTTCTCCTTTTTGCTCGACGAAATTTTCTCGAGCATCCAGTCCATCAACCTTGGGCCTTCGGGACTGAAGGTCAGCTACGAAACAATATTAAGCTACAGGCTGGCTTCCTCGGACTGTCCTCACTCCCCATTTTTTAGGGAACTTCATGGCAAAGTGCAGTATGGATATCACAACTTCGAGGGACATTTGTCTAGGTCTACCGAAAATGGAATTATACGGTGACTAAAGTTTGGCCACTAAAAGTCTGTATAGACGATTGCTATACAAGACCAGGCACTCGCTTGAACTGTCAGTGTAATTATCTCTTCAGGTGTAATGGTGTTGCCAATGAACCCCATTAGAGAAGAATCCATGGTCCGAAGATCCTTCATTCATAGATTCGTTTTTACAAAAGCATCAAAGTACAGAATGTTAATTGAGCTTCCACTATCAATCAAAATTCGGAATACATCGTACTTGTTCTTGTTAAGAGATACAACTAATGCATCATCATGGGGATACTGTATCCCTATGAGGTCTTCATTCGAAAATGAGAGTCCTTCAGACTGAACCCTCTTTGGTGGGTTTTTCTCCTCACTCGGCCTACCCTGGGAGGATTCGACCATGGCAATCATGTGGACATTGCCAGCAGTCGGTTGGTTTGGAGGAGGTAGCTGTAGAAGCTCAGGTTTGAGCTCCCCTCTGTTGTCTGGTTCAAGAACTCTTCTGAATCGATCCAGTCTCTCTCGACAGATAAGTTGCTCAATTTTGTTTCGAAGCTACTAGCACTCCTCGGTATCATGGCCATAGTCTCGATGATATCGGCAGTGCTTCGTCATACCCCTCCGAGCCATGTTTCCATGGAGGGGTGCCGGTCGAGGGAATTATCGCTCGATCTCCATAAGAATTTATGCCCGGGGCACGGTAAGTGGGGTAAACTGATTGAATCTTCATGCTGGACTTCTGATGCGATCCCTCGGTGGTGAAGGAGGAGCCCTTTGGCGATGAGGTGGGCTTGCAGGGTGAGCGAATTGGTTCTTCTCCGATCCTTTCTTTTCTTTCTTTTTGGATTGTTCCAGTCGGACCAACCTTCTCGATTCTTTGACCTTAGCATATTTATCCGCCAGAGCCATCGTGTCGGAGAGGTTCTTTAAATAGTTGACTTCCATGGCTAAGTAGAAGTTTTCCTCCTTTGACACTCCGTCTGCTAGGGCGGACATGGCCACCTCATGGTTGAGGTGGTCAACTTCCAATATGGCCATGTTGAAACGGCCAAGAAAGCTTCTCAAGGACTCCCTCTCTCGTTGTTCGACTTTGGAGAGGGAGTCAGACTTCTTCGGTGGTGACGACTGCTAACGAATTGGCTGATGAAGGAGCAGCCTAGTTCATCAAAGAAACCGATAAAACTTGGCTTCAAACCATTGAATCATGTTCTGGCAGACCCTCTAAGGGTGAAAAGGAAAAGCTCGACATAAGATCGCATCTGATGCCCAATGGAACATCATGATGGATCGAAAGCTGCTTAGGTGATCGTCAGGATCGGTGACTCCATGGTACGGCTCGATGATGGAAAGCTTAATATGGGAAGGGATCACCTTTTGCATAATCTTGTCAATGAACGAGATACCTTACTTCACCTTGGGTTGAGGATGAGACACCTGTCTGATAGCGTCTATCTCCTGGTGCATCTCTCGAAGTTATTGCTGCATCAGAAGATCTCGAGCGATAGAAGAGGTAGGGCGGAGAGACCGTGGCTGCGGCATCGAGTCGTGGCAAGAGAATACTGAAGACAAGGAGCGAGCCCAACAGGATCTGGACAGGCTCCTATCTCTGCCTTTGTGCTACACTGGCCCAACTCTTTCACAGCCAGAATGTTGTGGATGGCTAGTGGCCTCCAATAAATTGGATGGAGGAGTGCTCGGAGGAACCGGGATGGCTATTCCATCGAGCAATTGCTAAGTGGGAGCAGCGGGAGAGGAACTCAATGAAGCTCCTGCACCAGTTATGCCAAGGCTTGGACTTGCTAGACCAGCATGTTGAATTAGTCCTATAGATGACCGGGGTTGCTAGCGGTGGAGGAGCCTCGGCTGGCAACAGCTGCGAAGGCGCCGTGTTATTGGTGGGATCAGGCCTTTGAGAGCTGGCCTGACAGGAGCATCTGTGACTGCTCTCTTATGGTTGGCCATTGAGGAATCATCCTTCTTGTAGGAAACATTTCTTCTTGATTTTAAGTTTTCAGAGGAACTTGGGGCCCTTCCTCTAGCGCCAATCTATTGCTGCTAATTTTCGTTCTCTGGCTTGGGAAAGGGGTCGACTGGAATCCGAATGATGATCTTGCAGTTGAAGAACCTGCAAGACAAGTCATCGCAAAAGAATCACAGGGGGTAATCCATGTGGAAGACCCTCCAATGCTCAAGTCAGTAAAATTTTCAGCAAGCAGATAAGAGGGGAGAAGGTTCTTGCAGAAGGGTGCTCTAATCACCTGTACTCGAGTTGTGTCTATGAAAAAAAAGCCTACCTGGGGTGTCCTGGAACGTTGTATTTATGTATCTTTAAGATGGCAAGTTGTTACCTGATTTTTTTAGCACGTTTTAGGAGCTTATATGATCAGAATCCCGTCGGTTACGGATTGGTAACTAATCGGTCTTATCAGGAGTCCAAAACACCATTAATCATAATCTGAGGGCGTATTTGGCTCCCATTTCCATTTAAGGAGGATTAATTTGAGATCTCCTTAATTAGGGAGGTTCATCCTTCGAAATATTCAGCATGGTATGAGATGGCAATGATACTCAGGCCGAGATATGAAGATGGCTGACGTGATGGCCGTTATGAACTATGCCTGCTGATGATCTCGTTGGGGGAGACCGACCCTAGGGTCGGTGCTGACGCTGGCGTCGGTGCTCAAAGCAAATCCGACTTTGGTGTCGGTGCCGAGACTAACTCTGAGTCGGTGTCGAGATCGACATTGGAGTCGGTCCGAGGCCAATGCTGAAGTTGAGTCCGATGACATGGCATCGACCTTAGACATAGAGCAGGGAGTCTGCACTCCTGATGGTCCCAGAGTCGGCTGGGAGTCGAGATCAGACTTGGAGTTGGAGCCGGGGCCATGAAGTCGACCGAGATGTGGAGTCGGTACTGGTGACCTGAGGCCGATGCTGGAGTCGGGAAAAGGCCGACGCCAAGGCCGAATAGAGGCCGAGTAGATGCCGACTGAGGCCGAGGTCAGGGCTGATGCTGACTTGCCAACGCCGAGGCCAAGGCCGAGTAGAGGCTGAGGTCGGGGCTGATGCCGACTTGCCGAGGTCGAGGCCGGGTAGAGGCCGACGCCGAGGCCAGGTAAAGGCCGACACTGGGGCTGATGCCAACTTGCTGAGTCGACGTCGACTGGGGGATTCGGTCCGAGTGCGATCACCATTGTTCATGAGGTTAATTGGTCCCATTAGTTACCATGCACGTTTATTGATGCATGCACGTTTATTGATGCCCACATCAATAGCATACAAGAAACACTTCTAAAGCAAAGTTCTAAGTGCCTTCTATGTTCCCAAAGCAGGTGAAAAATGATAGAAAAAAGTGTAGAATATCTGCTGGACCTCCTAGAAAATTACAAATGACTTCTTTTTTTTTTGGAAACTTACAAATTACTTCTCGACAATTACAATGGGCTTATTAGCCATAGCCGCATTCCGTTCCGCTCGACGTCGCACCGTACTCCTAAAGCCACAGAGATGAAGACCTTGAACCTCAAATCAAGCATAGCACTTTCTACTGTGATACCTTCATTACTTAATCATCCTCTTCTTTGAACCATGTTCCTTATTTAGATCCCCAAGAAATTGATCAAAGTTCTTCTGTGAAGAACCTTCTGAAGCAAGCGTTGCCTCTAGTGCTCCCCTCATGTACTTGATCTTCTTCCTGGCCTCATGCCCTGCTTCTCCTAGCATCAAGCTGTTGACTCTCTCCGAAACTTCCTTCCTACAAACTCCATCGATCCTTCCAAGGTCGATCCCGATCTTCCAATCCTTGACCACCAATTTCCGATTGGTGAACTGATCAGTCTGCAGAGGGAAGCACAGCATTGGAACCCCACACCATATGGTTTCCAATATCGAATTCCACCCACAATGCGTCAAGAAGCCTCCAACCGAAGGGTGCAACAGCACTTCCATTTGGCGGCACCACGGGACGAACATCCCTCTCTCACGACTCTCCCCTAAGAATCCTCTGGGCAATGGCTCGGGCTCGTCGGAGCTCACAATATCCGGCCTAACGGCCCATAAGAAGTTGGCTTGGCTGCCTAAAATCCCATATGCTATCTCCTCTAGTCGTCTCTTGCTAACATTGGCATAGCTCCCGAAAGAAACGTACAGGACGGAGCCTGCCGGCTTGGTGTCAAGCCACTGGGAGCAATCAAATTCAGCCCATAAGGTTGTCGTGACCGTGCTTCGGGTTAAACTGGCCGACATGAGCGGGCCAATTGCATAGCACCTCTTCTCCTGCTGCAGCGCCGAGATGGTTTCGGGCTCAAGCTCTTGCACTGTGTTGCACAGCACGAAGTCTGCTCCCTTGGCTTCCTCAAATGCCTTGAAGATTATTTGGTGCACCACTGAAGATGTGTCCGTCTCTCGGAGGTACGAGATGAGGTCGGTCGGCTCGATCGCCGGAACCCCGGGAATATATGTTATGGTGTCTCTTCTATTCTCTACTTTGGATAAATATGTTAGTAAAAATTCTAGCTGACAAATTTAATGACTAAAGAAAGATCTCATCGATGAGGCGAAATGGAGTACCATGAGAAGCGAAATGGCCATTCTTGGTGAGAAGGTCCATGTGGTAGTAGAGAGTGAAGACGACTGCAGGCTGAGTCCAAAGGGACACATAGGGGATGCCAAATTTCTTAGCGATAGTGGAAGGCCAGACGAAGAAGGTGTCAGCGATGAGGCATGTAATTGGTGGGCTCGCCGCTCGCGAGAGGTTTCGCATGAGCTCCTCGACATGGGCCGAGAACGCGTGTAAGAGGGAGTACAAGAATTGAGTAGGGCTTGCGATGCGATTGAAGGAGATGGGGAGACCGTCGCTGATGAGCTCGTAGCGGATATCGAGGCCTGATGCTCGGGCATCGGCGAAGATGTCGTCGTACTGGTCGACGGTGGAGGCGCAACGGCGGGCAAGGGAGGATTGGTCGTGGTTTGCTTCAGTGTTGACGTACGTGATGGTGAAGCCCTTGGTGGCGAGCTTGATCGCGAGGCTGGCGGCCGGGTTGATGTGGCCCTGGAAGGGGACGGGGATGAGGACAGCGTGGGGCTTCCGTCGGAGCTCTGCCATTGTGGTTGATGGAAGGTGATGAGTAACTCCTTATAAGAGGAAGATGATCAACTATGGCTCAGGTGTAGCTGGTGTCTGGTGGACAACTTGCCACGTCTAGAGGAAAACAAGACCACATGAAACCATTTCCTAGAGAGAAACAGACCCCAGACTGCATCACCCACAGATTGGCTATCCAATTAGAAAGAAACAGGACCACATCTCCTAGAAACTACAAAAAAAAAAAATATTATGAAGCCTAGAGAGAATAAATAAATAATAATTTAGTGGAGAAGTTTCCGGCTCCTCCACTTCTCATTAAAAAAAATAATAATAATTTGGCGTGACCCGGTGCGTGGTCTAGCCCTTGAATCAAGGGTGCATGTCTACCGGAGCACGTGACTTATAGCCATGCATCTGATTCTAGATATATATGGTGGGCGTTCAAAATTTATTACCAACGGCTACTGCAGTGTTTGACGTGGGATAATTCAGGATTATCCATAATCCAAATAGAAGTGATCGTATCACTGTATTTAATTGTATACCTTGATGATTCTACGTGACTATAATCCTAAATAACGTTCTCTCTAAAATTACTGCCCAACACAGTAATTCTATACCCATCTTCGAAGTCAGCTATTCAAGATTTTCCATATACAGTGATTTTAGCTTGAGATTTAAAAATCAAAATATTTCTCATCCATATAAAAAATACTTAATATTTTTTTCATATTAATATAATATAATATAATAAAGTTTATGTTATATTATCATAATTATAGTTTTATATTATTATAATATAATGTCATAAATACAATAATATCATAGTTTAATACAATAATATTATTATAATTATAATGTTATAATAAAATATTATTATAATATAATAATATAATACTATGAAAAATGATAATATAATTTAATTTAAATATAATAATAATAATTATATGAATAGTTTACCATAATATATAATTGCAAAATATATCAGGAGTAGTTTTCGTATTGCATAGTTAATGATGCTTAGATTCCTATGATATACTAAATAATTTAATCATAGATAACTATAGATCTTTAATCATTGCAACATAATATACCAAACATAATAATGTTATAGCACATGAGGGATAAGATTACTTCGGAATAAGGATCATCAATGATCTAAAATAATCTTGATAATCCCATTTTGGTTACCAAATGCTCCCTATAGATTAGCATGTGAAGTGCACATGCAACTTTAAAGAAGGATTTTATTTTAAATTTTTTTAGGTATCTTAATAAGATTTATTATGGAGTTGCCACTTAGCTACTATATTAAGAAACTATCTAATGGATAAAACTATAAGAAAGGATATGGCTTCATAATAAAGAATGATATATGGGTATATATAAAGGGATCCTAGAGGCACGATTTTTTGGATAAAACTATAAGAAAGGATCTAGTTTAATGATAAAAAATGATATATGGGCATATTATAAAGAGATCCTAGAGGCATGATTTTCTAACCTATTCTTAGGATCTTTTGTATACATAATAAAATAGAAAAAAAAAAGAAAGAATAAGATGAAACAAAAGATAGTAGAAAAAAAGTGGAATTAAGTGTTCAGTACTCTCTTATTGCTCCTTTCTTTCTTATCAAATGACTAGCAAAAGGTTAGAGTTAAAATTTTGAACATGGTATGAGAAGGAGGGAAAGGTTAGGTTCTTTGAGAAGTTTAGGAGAGGTAGAATCTTTCTTTTTTTCTCTCTCTAAATTTTAACCTAATTCTAAGGGTCATAAATATTTTTATAGATTTTTTGTTGAATTTTTCTTAAAGTTTTGGAAGAGAGGAGGAGGTATTTATAGGGAGAGACAACAAATTCTATGTTTAAAATCTAATAAGGGAAATGTTGATGCCAGATCATCCACCTCGAACGTCCATGAGCGTTGGTCGCCTCCTTCAGCGAGCCTGGAATCTTCCGGCGAGCTTATCTCGGTCGAAGCCTGCAAAAAGTCTCAGGGATCAAAGATTTCGACGGGGACCTTCGACAGTCAAGTCAATGCTCTGGGCAACAACCGTGAGCTTGAGAAAACTCGAAAGAGAAAGAGAGAGAGGCTTAAAGCTCTTTGTGAGCAAGTATGAGCGTTTAGGAGTGTAGTGAGTTGTTCACCTGATCGAAGGTCCCTCTTACCCATTTTATAGACGCTTAGAGTCTGTCTGATTTGAGTGATTGAGGCCGCATAATGATGACTTTTGTGGATGAAATATGTAACATCCCGAAAACCTTATAATGTATTAAGTAATATTAATGGCATTTTTCATTTGAAATGAAAGTCAGAGAGTTTCAGTGAAGTGTGGGTGTGTTAGCCTTTTGATAAATGTAAAGAGAAGAAATTTTGGAGTAAATGAGTATATTTTTGAGTGCTAATGAGTTTGATTTAAGAAATTGAGAGATTTAAGTTTTAATAGGTTTAAATCACAAGAAAATCAAGTTTGGTGTGAATTTTATCCTTAAGTGATGTTTTTAGTAATTAGAGTCGACTCTAATTGGAATGGAGTCGACTCTGGCATGGTTTTAAACTTTTGGCACGCTTTAGAGTCGACACCTGCAGAAGGGGAGTCGACACCTGCAGAGAAAACAGAAGGTTAACATTTTTGCTGAAATGTTAGAGTCGACACCTATTTTTCTGGAGCCGATACCTATTTTTGCTGGAGCCAATACTAAATCTATTGGAGCCGACTCTAAGACGATAATTTTTAGGGTTAAATATTAAAAATTTCATATTTATTATGTTTTAAGTCCGATTTGAGTGCCGTTTGAACCGTTGGATTTCTAAAATCGAGCTCTTCAAGCTGGTATGGTATTTTCTTAGAAATATTGTATAAAAGTATCATTTTAAATAAAAAATGATAATCTGGGCTATAAATTGATTAAAAGAATGCTATGTCAGGGCAAAATGGAAAAGGCTCCGATGTCAATTGCTAATTGTGTTAAGGGCAATTTGGAAAAGAAAATCTAAGGGCAAAATATCATGGTTATAAGTGAGCCACGTGTTGTTCAAAAAGCGTGCATTAAGAGTGTTTGAGGTAAAAGAGGAATTTGACATGCCTTAACCTTTAAGTTTCCAATGACTTGGTCCCCAAGTCATTAGAGAAAAAGGGAAAAACGTGGGTTCAGCCAGAGAAAAGAAAGAAAGAAAGAAAGAGAGAAAGAAGAGAAGAAAAGAAAGGAAGATGAAGAAGAAGAAAATGAGAGAGGAAGAGGAAGAAGGAAAGAAAAGCTTGAGGTTTGTCTTGGCTCCAGGTAAGCTATAGCTTCCCTAGATCTTGCATAAATTTAGCTTTTCTTAGATTATTGTATTTTGAGGTAATAGTGGAAGTAACCTTGAGTAGAGAAAGGGTAGAGGAAAATAATAAGATATTAGAGGATAGATCATGTATGAATGCATGGTTTCTTGGGAAAACCTCGTGTGGAGGTAATCCTAATAGCTATTGTATCTGTATGTTGATGTAGGTCAAGAGGGTTATTCTAGGAAGCCGGCATACCGGAGTTGAGTACCAGTTGAGGAGTAACCTGCTAAGGTGAGTGGGTTTCTCATCTAGCAATGAGAAGTTAATTTGAGCTAGTATAATGAGATTAATACCTAGTTATGGTATGTTATGTTTAGCAGAGTATTATGTATGTTTTAAATCTGAGAAATGAGAACTAGTATAAGATATTCTGATAAATGAGTTTTGAGCATGAGCTTTAAGCATAAAGAAATAAGCTTGAGTTTTGAGCATGAGCTTTAAGCATAAAGAAATAAGCTTGAGTTTTGAGCATGAGTTTTAAGCATAAAGAAATAAGCTTGAGTTTTGAGCATTAGTTTTAAGCATAAAGAAATAAGCATGAGTTTTGAGCATGAGTTTTGAGCATAAAGACATAAGCATGAGTTTCGATGAGGTGATTTTTAATGTATACATGACATATTTGTATGATAAAGCTTACAAATGATGTATGTATCATACTGAGCATCAGGCAGCTATGGGGCTGATCACCATTTAGACTGTACTGTAGCATGAGCATTGCACACTACTATTGAGCCGGCACCTCCTTGCGAACAGATCGTACGATGAACCCTGGAATCAGGGGTGAGTGCACGCTTGACCAGGCCAATGGGGTAGGTTGTAAGCAGCCCGTGGGGGCATGAATCATAACTCAGTGGAGCTGGTTACTATATATAGCCCATGGGGGCAGAGAGAAAACTTGAGGTTTTAGGGTTAAGGAACAAAGCACTTTATCGGGTGAACCATACGGGTAAGGGGTGCTATTTGTACGGGGATCCTGTTGCTTGTCCGCACCCGGTGAGAGTACACCTACAGGAGGGCGACTGTAGGGTGGTACCTCAGAGGCATTACACACACAGCCCAGTATCATGAGATTTAAAAGCATATATTGTGATATAAAAAGGGCTAGTGGGCCAAGTAGTTATCCCAAGAGGGAGAGTTCACATGAGATGCCAGTGGGCAAGCAGATTCTGGTAGGAATCTGGGAATTTAATAAAGAAAGTCTGGGGTGTAGATAAAGAATGCATATTTTCATATTGTAATGCATGGATTTTTATCTTAATAAGTTATCTTTCAGTGAAAAGTTATTGTAGACCATTTCAGTACTGGTATATTATTTGAAGAATAAACTACATTTTACTTTATCTGATATCATGTTAAAAATATACTTTGAGTTATGCAAGCTGTATAGTATCAGCATACGGTTGAAATGTGAGATTTGGTTCTCTATTTCTCTATGGTTAGATGGCTATCCAGTCACTGGGACTTAGGTCTCACCCCTCTATGATTGAAATTTTTTTCAGATCAGTGAGTATTTCTGTCAGGATCATAGGATAAGCAGGACAGAACCCTTAGCTGGTGATGCTTGCTTGGATGCAAGGGTGTATAGATGATAGCCTTGTATATTGAGATAGTGTGGATTGATATTTGTATATTGCATATGTGTATGTATACAGTGAGATGTAATAATGTTTCAGACCTTTTTGGATATGAATATGAGACTTATGTTTTGGAGAAAATTATGAGTATGGTGTATGTACTTATGTTTTTGATGTCAATTGAGAATGTGATCTTATAAACTGCCTGAGGAATGCCATGAAAAATATTATCTGAGCATGTTGACGCTTAGTATTGATTGAGTGATGTGTGTACATAATTGAGAAGAAAAATGAAAAGTTTTTAATAGGAGGTGTTTTCGAGTGTCTGCCACTTATAATAATTAGTTGGGGTTCTCTAGCTCTTTATGGAACGCTATATAAAGACTAGTAAAACTCTATCTGATCACCACAAGTGTGCAGTGTGCTGTCGGTGGCCCCAGAGAGGAGGGGGAGCTGACAAGTTTTGGTATCAGAGCCCTAGGTTATTAGGTCCTAGGGGAATAAGTTTGAGCATGAGTCTAGGATGATTGAATGATTATGATTATAGCTATTGAATGATGAAACTAATGTAATGAATAATGTCTTGTAGGATGATTACTACAAAGGCATCTAGAGAGATAGAGCAATCCTTAGGCAAGGATAGAAGTAGAGGTCAAAGTAGACCCAGAAAGTCAGTTAGAAGAAGTCAAATTGGTAGAATGGCTTCTAGTGATTCCACCGAGCTGGTATCTAATGAGACTAGAGTGAGGGCATATTCAGAGCAGATGTTAGAGTCTTCTTCACAGTCTGTTACCCTTGTGCTAGTGGACCCATCTCGGGCACAGACTCAGGGGCCTAGTATGTCAGAGTGGGTAGGCATGATTACTCAAGCTGTGGTAACAGCTGTGGGTGCTAGTTCTAGCCTTCCATCTAAAAATTTGGAGGTTGTGAGGAATGTGGAAAGAGCCAGAAAGTTAGGGGCTCTGGAGTTTCAGTGAACTACTGATCCTATTCAGGCCGGGGTATGGCTACAGAGGATCCAGAGAGTATTTGATGTGATGGGATGCTCTAAGGAGCAGAGGTTGGGTATTGCCACCTTTTCATTGGAGGGTAGAGCCCAGAGTTGGTGGAGATCTATTCAGGGCAGGCAGCCCCAGGGAGTGGAGTTGTTATGGGAAGAATTTAGAAGAGAATTTCATCAGCAATATTATTCTGAGATTTATAGGGATCAGAAGAGGAGGGATTTCCTTAGTCTGACCCAGGGAAGGATGTCTGTGGTAGATTATGAAGCCACTTTTGATGAGTTATCTCAGTTTGCTAGGGCTTTGGTGGCTGATGAGAGGGAGAGATGTCGACTATTCCAGGAATGTTCTTTGATTAGATAGGCTGGTTCTCATTTAAAGTCTTATATACGCTAGATAAAAGAGTCTTAATTAATTGCATTACAATGGGACAGCCATCCTGAAAAGAAGTCCTTTTCTAATTATAATTCCTCTCATCACATGGGTATTCGACTCTACTACATATCATTATAGAATTATCTATCTAAATTTGACCACTTCAATGCATATGTGTGTATGTATGTAGTATTAAGAAAAAGCAAAGTAATTATCCATATAAATAATCTAAAGAATCCTTTAGTCAAATGGCATGTTCATCATTATCTTTTGATTCATGACATTTATTTGATTATCCTTTGGTCTACTTGTGCTAAAATTCATCTATTTTTTACAACAACAAAATGGAGCAAGGATTCATGCATTTCATGGAGTCGGCGCAATCAGAGGAGTTGGATTTTGCTGGAAAGATTTTTCTATTAAAAAATGTCGTGATATTCAAATCTATTATTGAAGATTTTTTTTTGCACATTTTTCGTGTGGGAAGAGATTGATTAAGACTTGACATCAAAGACACTCCATTGGAATCAAACTAATCCCACCAAGTAATGAAAGATACACTTTGTCCCCCAATGGTCCATGAAAATTTCTCACTAATAGATTGGGGCCATACAATGTAACTTTTCTTTTATAATTCTCCCCTAGTTCAACTCTAATAGCCTTGCAAGTGAGAGAACATAACTACCATAAAAAATAAAAAAAAAAACCAAAATAATAAAACGAAAAGAAAGAAATACACTATATTATATAATAAAAATAATATATTTTAATTAATAGAACAAATAGAAAGATTAGACTTGTCCTACTGATAAAGTAATTTATTATGAATAAAATATTATAAGTTTGAAATATAAAACAACTTTTTTATAAATAAAATAAGAATATATATTATAATCTCATGTACTGTATATTGGGAGCGACATTTTTATGGATGGATAAGATTGCATATATCTTGGTTTTGCCGTTATGGCATCTATAATTAGCACAACAAGGGTGACCGAATGAGATATTAAACATGTTAAATTTTATTTAATTATAATTATCGTGACCATAGTTAGTCATGGTTCAGAGGTAAACCCTCTCTGATTCCTGCTATTGACTTCGGAGGATCCTGGGTGAGGTGTTGATAAACTTAACTATCAATTCATTTGAAAAAGTCTTATGGTACCGTTCAGCAAATATGCATTCGTTATACGGATTGATCGTTCATATATATCAACATGTGTTGCGATGCACAATAAAATTTATTAAGTTATTGCATATGCATCGATATATGAATGATTAATTTATACGATCAATATATATTTGTTACGTTAAAAAAATAGTATAGTAAAATTTTTCTTATTTGTTTCTTCGTGCGGCAAGACTTTTCTACCGTTTAATTATCGGGCCATCGGTCTGCTCGACATCAATGCGGACGAAGGCTTTTCCTGAGATCGAGCCAAGACTAAGGTAGTGTTTGATAGAAAAAATATTATTCATGGATAAGTGTATGGAATAGAGTTTGTCCCCTAGTTATCCCTAGGGATATCCCTTGGCTATCCCATTGATCATATCAAATACATAAAGGTAAATTCATAGGATAACTTTTTTTTACTCTTATTTGAAGGGATAACCAGCTATTTCTGTATTCTCTAGGAAATAAATTGAAGGGATATCCCATGGTTAATCATGATTAATTATGAATTATCCTTTTGATTAACTTTATTCCTAACTATCCCTTATAATTATAACTTTTAAAAATAAAAAAATATTTTCTGTATATCTCTTATTTTCTATTTCAAACGCTACCTAAGAGGCCTTAAAAGACCGGAACCTAAAGCAAACGCCCGCTGAGCAATCTCATATCTAAGCGGTGACGCAGTCATCCAAAGTTGGGTGGTCGGCAGGCCCCACGGGACGAGTGGATTGGGTCAGCTGGGGGGCGGTGCCGGCGCTAAGGCCAGGAATCATCCCATCTCCTCTTTCTTTATACATTTTTTTAATGGCTAATAAGCTCGGTGGGTTGTGTTTTTTTTATTTTTTTCCCCTCATACATTTCTTCTCGTCAATCTTGTTGAGTCATCGCCCATAAAAGTTGTGGTTGGTGAAATTTAGAGAAATCTTTAAACTATTTGTGTTTCTTTCTACGCAATGAATAGCTATGCCACCTACTCTTTGGTTTTGGAGAAACATGTCACGTTGTAATCTACTCTTTGCTAGCACCTTGCAAAAATTATAAGATGATTTCTTCGGATGAGACCATTTTATCATTCAAATATGTGTCCCAGATATATTATTACTATACTCTATTCGATTTACTCTGTCGGAGCTGTTGACCATTCACCATTAACATCTGCTATTTTATTTTCATGTTACGGCTCTTTAATAAACTCTCAGATTTGATTATCTCGTAGCAAACTTATTTTGGACCTCTTTTTACCAATAAAAAAAATGAGTTTAAATATGTATAAAAGACTAATAAAAGATCTCAATTTGAATGATTTGAGAAACGATCTCTTGTGATAGGTAAGCGATGATGTCCAAATCTCCATATTTGAGAGACGTTTCTATTGTTCCTATTATTAAAGTAAATAGTTTTAGACAAATCCAAATGCAAGAGTGCAGGACAAGTAATGTCATGGTGCTTTGGATTTAGGTAAAAGTAAAACTACTCTAGCATTTATGATGTCATTTAGGCAAAAAAAACAAACGTAAGTGAAAAGAAAAAAGATTTAATTTAATCAGCATTATAGTATAAGAATACAACTTTGTGATCCAATCGAGACTCAAAAAGTGTTGACGACTGCAAGGGGATATGACGCGGAAAGTGAGGTTATGTTGATTTTTTTTTTCTATTTTAAATTATTCAATTAATAAAGGAACAGTAAGAGGGGTCGAATGCATTGAATGTTTGACCATGAACCATTGTAAAGATCCACCAGCTTCATTCCTTTCTACGCGAGCCTCCCCGTCTTCAAGGCCTTGGGCTCTATGCAAGATTGAGACGTTTCGTTCTGACATTACCAAGCATCAGCATGCCCTAAAAATTCCAAGGCATGGGTTGGAAACTGCTTGCTATTTCTACATGGCGTTCAATGTCTTCTTGACCCCAAAAAATCCAACGCAAACTAGCTAGTTTAGTTCCAAGGGCTAAGTCCAGATACGGTCTACCTCTTGGCAAGTTGTACCATGTTGAGTTTATTCAGGTCAGGTTTTGGCTAGATTTAAAATTAAGGTATTGAACTTAGATTTTTATATCACTTTCGATCTAATTGAAACTATATTGAAAATAGATAACATATTGAAAGTATGTTAACTGTGTTAAACCCAGGAGTTCAATAATATATATTATAAATTTTATTTTTCTAAATACATCTTGTAAACTTTGATAGCAGAATTAGTGTTCAAGGCTTAAACCCCTTAGAAGTGAATTAAACTAGATTTTGGATCAAAATTAAATAAAATAATCAAAACATCCAAAATAGGGAGCATGCGGTCGATTAGACCGCAGACCAATTGACAAAATTAAATCACACCAAAGAACTATTTGAAAGATAGATCTCTCAAAGGTTTGGCAGTTGACTGCTATAGGCTAAGGTAGTTAACTGACCTAGGCTTGGTGGTCGATTGGCTCTAGCCTTAATGGTTAAGCCCAGGGCTTTGACAGTCCAAATAATCATATTTTCATATGACTGTTAGAGGCGTCTTAGAACCTTAATGGTTATATTTTCTTAGCCCCGTAAATCAAGAGTTTGAGGGCTAGTTTAAACATGAACAAAAAAGTTGAAGATCATTGGTAAACCTTTGTGAAAAGGGATTTTAATCTTATTATGTATATTCTATTCTTTCATAAGTTTAAAGTTTTATTTGTATATTCATATTCTTAAAGAGTACTTTTCTTTTTTTTCTTTTCTTTTTTCTCTTCTTCAAAAGAGAGTTGGATTTCTCCTTAGCCCATGTAAAGGAAGAAAGTGAGTTTATCTTTAACGTCAGAAAAAGGAAAAAATTATGAAATAAAAAAATTAATTTTATAAAATATAATTATGAAATAAAAAAATTGTGACGCAATCCTATGCGTCGCAATATTTTTTAAAAAAAATAATTATGTTAAATAGCGACGCATTAGTGACGCAATAAGGGATGCTATATTTATGGTGATCTAGATCATCTGAAGAGAGATTGCCCTAAGAGAGGGCAGCAAGCTGGTGGGCTTCCTCAGGGGCCAGTAATGCCAAGGGATAGCCTGGTAGGAGGGATGATGGTAGTGTTATGGTTCAGCCAGTCAGGTGGGGCCTAATGTTAATCAGCAAGGAGGATCATCCAGTGTTCCTAGGGCCGAGGCCAGAGTATTTGCCATGACCAGGCAGGAGGCTCAGATTGATCCTGATGTGGTGATAGGTAAGCTACCCATCGATAATCATGATGCTTATATTTTAATTGATTCTGGATCTACGCATTCATTCATCTCATGTGAGTTTGCTAAGCATCTAGTTAGAGATATGGGCCAGTTGGATAGCCAGTTGGTAGTATCTATGCCCGTAGGGGCCTTTTATAGCAGACCAAGTGTATAGAGGCTGTGATATTTCTGTGGAGGGTCAGAAATTAGCAACAGATTTGATTTTTGAGATTGAAAGAGTTCGATGCCATTTTGGGGATGGATTGGTTATCTATGCATAAAGCCAGAGTAGATTGTTTAAGGAAGGAGGTGATGTTACAAACTTCTGATGATAGAAAGGTTTGTTTTGTTGGTGATAGGAGGGGGTTGCCCTTGATTTCAGCTTTGTCAGCTAATAGAATGCTAGCAAAAAGATGTGAAGCCTATTTAGCTTGTGCAGTGAGCCTAGAGGGCAATGGTTTAGAGTTGACGGATATCCCTGTGGTAAGGGATTTTTCAGATGTATTTCCTGAGGAGCTGTCAGGGTTACCTTCTGACAGAGGATTTGATTTCAATATAGATCTAGCTCCAGATACTAGACCAATAGCCAGGGCACCTTATAGAATGGCTCCAGTTGATTTGAAAGAATTGAAAAGTCAGTTACAGAATTATTGGATAAAGGGTTTATTAGACCCAGTATATCGCCATGGGGTGCACCAGTGTTGTTTGTGAAGAAAAAGGATGGTACCTTGAGGTTGTGTATAGACTATAGACAGTTGAATAAGGTGACCATTAGAAACAATTATCCATTGCCGAGGATCGATGATTTGTTTGATCAGTTGCAGGGGGCAGCAGTGTTTTCAAAGATTGATATGAGATCTGGGTATCATCAATTGAGAATAAAGAATGAGGATATATCTAAAACTGCTTTCAGGACCAGATATGGTCATTATGAGTTTCTGGTGATGCCATTTGGCTGGACAAATGCTCCAGCTGCTTTTATGGGTCTGATGAATCAAGTATTTCAGGAGTATCTAGATAAATTTGTGATTGTATTCATTGATGACATCTTGATTTATTCTAGAAGTAGTGAAGAGCATGAGCAGCATCTGAGGACTGTTTTGCAGATATTAAAAGAAAAGCAATTGTATGCAAAGTTTAGTAAAAGTAAATTTTGGCTGGATGAGGTGAAGTTCTTGTGACATGTAGTTTCAGCCAAAGGTATTATGGTAGATCTCAAAAGATTGAAGCTATAGTGAATTGGGTATCACCTACCAATCAGACTGAGGTGAGGAGTTTCTTGGGCTAGCAGGATATAATGGAAGATTTATAGAAAATTTCTCGATTTTGGCTTCTCCTATGACTAAGCTGCTTTGAAAGAATATCAAGTTTGATTGGTCTAATGAATGCTAGAAGAGTATGGATGAATTGAAAAAGAGATTAACCTCAGCCCAATCTAATACTCCCTGATAGTGCCAGTGATTATGTGATCTATAGTGATGCCTCATTGAAGGGTTTGGGGTATGTTTTAATGCAGAATGGGAAAGTGGTGGCTTATATATCTAGACAGTTGAGATCCCATGAAAGAATTACCCACCCATGATTTGGAGTTTGCTGCTGTTATATTTGCATTGAAGGTTTGGAGGCACTACTTGTATGGAAGAAGGTGCCAGATATTTACTGATCATAAGAGCTTGAAATATATTCTGACCCAGAAGGAATTGAATTTAAGGCAGAGAAGATGGATTGAATTGATTAAAGACTATGATTGCACTATTGAGTATCACCCAGGGAAAGCTAATGTTGTGGCTGATGCCTTGAGTCGAAAGTCTATGGCCACATTAGCTTCTATCAGAACCGTACAGCTACCCTTGATGATTGAGTTAAGGAGGTTAGATGCAGAGCTAGCTGTAGAAGAATCAGGAGCCTTGTTGGCTACTTTCAGAGTGAGACCCCAATGCTAGAAGAAATAAGAGAAGCTCAGTTGCTAGATCTACAGTTGCTTAAAGCTAGAGATTTAATTCAGAGTGGGTCTCAGTCAGAGTTTTCTGTTAGAGGTGATGGAGTGTTATTATTCAAGGGCAGAGTTTGTGTGCCAGCTGTGGAATCAGTGAAAGATCAGATTTTAAGGGAAGCACATAGCTCAGCTTATTCAATGCATCCAGGTAGTACTAAGATGTATAGAACTATCAAACAGAATTACTGGTGGAATGGTATGAAAAAGGAGATAGCTGAGTATGTATCTAAGTGTTTGGTGTGTCAGCAGATTAAGGCTGAACATCAGTGTCCAGCTGGAAAGCTTCAGCCTCTGTTTGTGCCAGAGTGGAAATGGGAGCATATAACTATGGATTTCGTTGTAGGACTCCCAAAGACCAGAAGGGGCAATGATGCTATATGGGTGATAGTTGATAGATTGACTAAGTCTGCTCATTTTCTGCCTATTAAGATTGTCTTTACCTTGGATAGATTAGCAGAATTATATGTGCATGAAATTGTGAGTAGGCATGGTGTGCCAGTATCGATAGTATCAGATAGAGATCCAAGGTTCACATCTCAATTTTGGGCAGAATTACAGAAAGCTTTGGGGACTAAATTGAGGTTCAGTACAGCATTTCATCCCCAAACCGATGGTCAGTCGAAAGAACCATCCAGACACTGGAGGATATGCTGAGAGCTTGTGTCATGGAATTTTCTGGTAGCTGGGATGATCACCTACCTTTAGTAGAGTTTGCTTACAATAACAGCTACCATTCTAGCATTGATATGGCACCATATGAGGCCTTGTATGGGAGAAAATGTAGAACTCCAGTGTTGGGATGAGGAGGGAGAGAGAAGGCTGTTAGGCCCTGAGTTAGTGCAGCTTACAGCAGATCAAGTTAAAATTATAAGAGCTAAATTAAAGGCAGCCCAGGATAGACAGAAGAGCTATGCAGATAAAAAGCATAGAGAGGTAAAGTTTGAGGTTGGAGATAAAGTCTTTCTGAAGGTATCTCCTTGGCGAGGTATTATGAGATTTGGAAAGAAAGGCAAGTTGAGTCCCAGGTATATTGGACCCTATGAAATTCTGGAAAGAGTTGGGACACTAGCTTATAGATTGGCTTTACCTCCAGAGTTATCTCAGATTCATAATGTATTTCATGTATCAATGCCTAGGAGGTATGTGCCAGATTCCTCTCATGTGATTCAGTCTGAGACTATAGAGCTATAGGGAGATTTATCATTTGCATCAAAACCAGTGAAGATCTTGAGTAGGGAGATTAAGCAGCTCCGTAGTAAAAGAATTCCATTAGTTAAGTGCAATGGTTAAATCATCAAAAAAGGAGGCTACATGGGAGCGAGAGGATGAGATGAGATTGAAGTACCCCCATCTATTTGAAAATATATCTAGCTAAATTTCGGGGATGAAATTTCTTAAGAGGGGGAGAATTAAAACATCCCAAAAACCTTGTAATGTATAAGTAATATTAATGGCATTTTTGATTTGAAATGAAAGTCAGAAGTTTCAGTGAAGTGTGGGTGTGTTGCCTTTTGATAAATGTAAAGAGAAGAAATTTTAAAGTAAATGAGTATATTTTTGAATGTTAATGAGTTTGATTTAAGAAATTGAGAGACTTAAGTTTTAATGGGTTTAAATCACAAGAAAAATCAAGTTTAGTTTGAGTTTTATCCTAAAATGATGTTTTTAGTGGTTGGAGTCGACTCCAATTGGAGTGGAGTCGACTCTGGCACGGTTTTAAACTTTCGGCACGCTTTAGAGTTGACACCTGCAGAGGGGAGTCGACACCTGCAGAGAAAACAGAAGGTTAACATTTTGCTGCAATGTTAGAGCCGACACCTATTTTTCTAGAGCCGACACCTATTTTTGCTGGAGCCCCTATTTTCTAGAGCCGACACCTATTTTTGCTGGAGCCGACACTAAATCTGTTGGAGCCGACTCTAAGACGACAGATTTTTCTGAGTTAAATCTTGAAAATTTCATATTTATTCGTTTCAAGTCCGATTTGAGTGCCGTTTGAACCGTTGGATTTCTAAAATCGAGTTCTTCAAGTTGGTAAAGTCTTTTCTTAGAAATGTTACATAAAAGTATTGATTTAAATAAAAATGATAATCTGGGCTATAAATCGATTAAAAAAATGCTATATCAGGGGCAAAATGGGAAAAGGCTCCGATGTCAATTGCTAATTGTGTTAAGGGCAATTTGGAAAAGAAAATCTAAGGGCAAAATATCATGGTTATAAGTGAGCCACGTGTTTTCAAAAAGTGTGCGTTAAGAGTGTTTGAGGGCAAAAGGGGAATTTGGCATGCCTTAACCCTTAAGTTTCCCATGACTTGGTCCCCAAGTCATTAGAGAAAAAGGAAAAATGTGGGTTCAGCCAGAGAAAAGAAAGAAAGAAAGAAAGAGAGAAAGAAGAAGAGAGGAAGAGGAAGAAGAAGAAAAGGAGAAAGAGGAAAGGAAAGAAAAGCTTGGGGTTTGTCTCGACTCCAGGTAAGCTATAGCTTCCCTAGATCTTGCATGACTTTAGATTTTCTTAGATTATTGTATTTTGAGGTAATAGTGGAAGTAACCTTGAGTAGAGAAAGGGTGGAAGAAAATAATGAGATATTAGAGGATAGATCATGTATGCATGCATGGTTCTTGGGAAAACCTCGTGTGGAGGTAATCCTAATAGCTATCGTATCTGTATGTTGACGTAGGTCAAAGGGTTATTCTAGGAAGCCGGAATACCGGAGTTGAGTACCAGTTGAGGAGTAACCTACTAAGGTGAGTGGGTTTCTCATCTAGCAATGAGAAGTTAATTTGAGCTAGTAAATGAGATCAATACCTAGTTGTGGTATGTTATGTTAGCAGAGTATTATGTATGTTTTAAATATGAGAAATGAGAACCTAGTATATGATATTCTGATAAATGAGTTTTGAGCATTTAAGCACTTGAGTTTTGAGCATGAAAGCATAAAGAAATAAGCATGAGTTTCATGAGCATGAGGAGCATAAAGACATAAGCATGAGTTTCGATGAGGGGATTTTTAATGTATACATGGCATATTTGCATGATAAAGCTTTACAAATGATGTATGTATCATACTGAGCATCAGGCAGCTATGGGGCTGATCACCCTTTAGACTGTACTGTAGCATGAGCATTGCACACTACTATCGAGCCGGCACCTCCTTGCGAACAGATCGTACGATGAACCCCAGAATCAGGGGTGAGTGCACGCTTAACCAGGCCAGTGGGGCTGGTTGTGAGCAGCCCGTGGGGGCATGAATCATAGCTCAGTGGAGCTGATTACTATATATAGCCCGTGGGGGCAGAGAGAAAACCCGAGGTTCCAGGGTTAAGGAACAAAGCACTTTGCCGGGTGAACCGCACGGGTAAGGGGTGCTATTTGTGCGGGGATCCTGTTGCTAGTCACGCACCCGATGAGAGTACACCTACAGAAGGGCGACTGTAGGGTGGTACCTCAGAGGCATTACACACACAGCCCAGCATCATGAGATTTAAAAGCATATGTTGTGATATAAAAAGGGCCAGTGGGCCAAATAGTTATCCCGAGAGGGAGAGTTTACTTGAGATGCCAGTGGGCAAGCAGATTCCGGTGGGATCTGGGAATTTAATAAAGAAAGTCTGGGTTGTAGATAAAGAATGCATATTTTCATATTGTAATGCATGGATTTTTATCTTAATGAGTTATCTTTCAGTGGAAAGTTATTGTAGAGTATTTCAGTACTGATATGTTATTTGAAGAATAAGCTACATTTTATTTATCTGATATCATGTTAAAAATACTTTGAGTTGTACAAGCTAAATAGTATCAGCATACGATTGAAAATGTGAGATTTGGTTCTCTATTTCTCCATAGTTAGATGGTTATCCAGTCACTGGGACTTAGGTCTCACCCTCTATGATTTAAATGTTCTTTCAGATCAGTGAGTATTTCTGCCAGGATCACAAGATAAGCAGGACAGAACCCTTAGCTGGTGATGCTTGCTTGGATGCAAGGGTGTATAGATGCTAGCCTTGTATATTGAGATAGTGTGGATTGATATTTGTATATTGTATATGTGTATGTGTACAGTGAGATGTAATGATGTTTTAGACCTTTTTGGATATGAATATGAGACTTATGTTTTGGAGAAAATTATGAGTATGGTGTGTACTTATGTTTTTGATGTCGATTGTGAATGTGATCTTGTAAACTGCCTGAGGAATGTCATGAAAAATATTATCTGAGCAGGTTGATGCTTAGTGTTGATTGAGTGATGTGTATATAATTGAGATGAAAATGAAAAGTTTTTAACAGGATGTGTTTTCGTGTGTCTGCCACTTATGATAATTAGTTGGGGTTCTCTAGCTCTTTATGGAGCGCTACATAAAGACTAGTAAAACTCTATCCGATTACCACAAGTGTGCAGGTGTGCTGTCGGTGGCCCCAGAGAGGAGGGGGAGCTGACAAGTTTTGGTATCAGAGCCCTAGGTTATTAGGTCCTAGGGGAATAAGTTTGAGTATGAGTCTAGGATGATTGAATGTTATGATTATAGCTATTGAATGATGAAACTGATGTAATGAATAATGTCTTGTAGGATGATTACTACAAAGGCATCTAGAGAGGCAGAGCAATCCTCAAGCAAGGATAAAGCAAGGTCAAAGTAGACCCAGAAAGTCAGTTAGAAGAAGTCAAATTGGTAGAATGGCTTCTAGTCATTCCACCGAGCTGGTATCTAATGAGGCTAGAATGAGGACATCTTCAGAGCAGATGCCAGAGTCTTCTTCACAGTCTATTACCCCTGTGCTAGTAGACCCATCTCGGGCACAGACTCAGGGGCCTAGTATGCCAGAGTTGGTAGGCATGATTACTCAGCTGTGGTAGCAGCTGTGGGTGCTAGTTCTAGCCTTCCATCTAAAAATTTGGAGGTTGTGAGGAATGTGGAAAGAGCCAGAAAGTTAGGGGCTCTGGAGTTCAGGGAACTACTGATCCTATTCAGGCCGGGGCATGGCTGCAGAGGATCGAGAGAGTATTTGATATGATGGGATGCTCTAAGGAACAGAGGTTGGGTATTGCCACCTTTTCACTGGAGGGTAGAGCCTAGAGTTGGTGGAGATCTATTCAGGGCAGGCAGCCCCAGGGAGTGGAGTTGTCATGGGAAGATTTTAGAAGAGAATTTCATCAGCAATATTATTCTGAGATTTATAGGGATCAGAAGAGGAGGGATTTCCTTAGTCTGACCTAGGGGAGGATGTCTGTGGCAGATTATGAAGCCACTTTTGTGGAGTTATCTCAGTTTGCTAGGGCCTTGGTGGCTGATGAGAGGGAGAGATGTCGACTATTCAGGATGGATTTAATCTCCCTATTAAAGCCAAGACCGTATGCAGACCTATAATACTTACTCTGAGTTGGTGCAGGGAGCACTCAAAGCTGAGGAGATTGAAAAAGAATATATGAGTAGGAGGCAGGATAGAATGAAAAGAAGTGCTCCTAGTTATTCTTCTGCTCCGGGAGGGACTCAGCCATTTAAGAAACCCCAGAGGACTGGACAGTTTTATTCTGGTTTTAGAGCCCCTGGTGATGTGGGCAGGAGATCGGTATCTGTGTCAGCATCTCAGCCCAAAGAAAGCCTTATGGGGGTGTGCCTCAGGTTGCCACCAGCAGGGTGTCTGGTGATGTAGGGGAGCAGGGTCGTCCTTCTGGTGGAGGGAGAAATATACCCCATGTAATGTATGTGGGAGACTTCATTTGGGAGAGTGTAAGAGGGGCAATAAGGGATGTTATATTTGTGGTGATCTAGGTCATCTAAAGAGATTGCCCTAGGAGAGGGCAGCAGCTGGTGGGCTTCCTCAGGGGCCAGTAATGCCAAGGGACAGCCTGGTAGGAGGGGTGATGGTAGTGTTGTGGCTTCAGCCAGTCAGGTGGGGCCTAATGTTAATCAGCCAGGAGGGTCATCCAGTGTTCCAAGGGCCGAGGCCAGAGTGTTTGCCATGACCAGGCAGGAGGCTCAGATTGATCCTGATGTGGTGACAGGTATGCTACCCATCGATAATCATGATGCTTATATTTTAATTGATTCTGGATCTACGCATTCATTCATCTCATGTGAGTTTGCTAAGCATCTAGTTAGAGATGTGGGCCATTTGGGTAGCCAGTTGGTAATATCTATGCCCGTAGGGAGGCCTTTTATAGCAGACCAAGTGTATAGAGGCTGTGATATTTCTGTGGAGGGTCAGAAATTAGCAGCAAATTTGATTCCTTTGAGATTGAAAGAGTTCGATGCCATTTTGGGGATGGATTGGTTATCTGTGCATAGAGCCAGAGTAGATTGTTTGAGGAAGGAGGTGATGTTATAAACTTCTGATGATAGAGAGGTCTGTTTTGTTGGTGATAGGAGGGGGTTGCCCTCAGGAGTGATTTCAGCTTTGTAGCTAATATAATGCTAGAAAAAGATGTGAAGCCTATTTAGCTTGTGCAGTGAGCCTAGAGGGCAATGGTTTAGAGTTGACGAATATCCCTGTGGTAAGGGATTTTTCAGATGTATTTCCTAAGGAGCTGCCAGGGTTACCTCCTGACAGAGGATTTGATTTCAGTATAGATCTAGCTCCAGATACCAGACCAATAGCCAGGGCACCTTATAGAATGGCTCCAGTTGAATTGAAAGAATTGAAAAGTTAGTTACAGAATTATTGGATAAAGGGTTTATTAGACCCAGTATATCGCCATGGGGTGCACCAGTGTTATTTATGAAGAAAAAGGATGGTACCTTGAGGTTGTGTATAGACTATAGACAGTTGAACAAGGTGACCATTAGAAACAATTATCCATTGCCAGGATCGATGATTTGTTTGATCAGCTGCAGGGGGCAGCAGTGTTTTCAAAGATTGATATGAGATCTGGTATCATCAATTGAGAATAAAGAATGAGAATATATCTAAAACTGCTTTCAGGACCAGATATGGTCATTATGAGTTCCTGGTGATGCCATTTGGCTTGACAAATGCTCCCATTGCTTTTATGAGTCTGATGAATCAAGTATTTCAGAAGTATCTAGATAAATTTGTGATAGTATTTATTGATGATATCTTGATTTATTCTAGATGTAGTGAAGAGCATGAGCAGCATCTGAGGACAGTTTTGCAGATATTAAAAAAAGCAATTATATGCAAAGTTTAGTAAAAGTGAATTGTGGCTGGATGAGGTGAAGTTCTTGGAATATGTAGTTTCAGCCAAAGGTATTATGGTAGATCCTCAAAAGATTGAAGCTATAGTGAATTGGGTATCACCTACCAATCAGACTGAGGTGAGGAGTTTCTTGGGGCTAGCAGGATATTATAGAAGATTTATAAAAAATTTCTCGATTTTGGCTTCTCCTATGACTAAGCTGCTTTGATTGGTCTAATGAATGCCAGAATAGTATGGATGGATTGAAAAAGAGATTAACCTCAGCCCCAATTCTAATACTCCCTGATAGTGCCAGTGATTATGTGATCTATAGTAATGCCTCATTGAAGGGTTTGGGGTGTGTTTTAATGCAGAATGGGAAAATGGTGGCTTATATATCTAGACAATTGAGATCTCATTTAAAGAATTACCCCCCATGATTTGGAGTTAGCTGTTATTATATTTGCATTGAAGGTTTGGAGGCACTACTTGTGTGGACGAAGGTGCCAGATATTTACTGATCATAAGAGCTTGAAATATATTCTGACCCAGAAAGAATTAAATTTAAGGCAGAGAAGATGGATTGAATTGATTAAAGACTATGATTGCACTATTGAGTATCACCCAGGAAAGCTAATGTTATGGCTGAGGGCCGCCGTGGGAGCTCGGAGCCGCCGTGGGAGCTCAGGGTCTGCCAAGGGAAATCGGGGTGCTGTGGGAGCTCGAGGCCACCGTGGGAGCTCCAGGGCTGCCGTGGGAGCTCGAGGCCACCGTAGGAGCTTTGGGAGCCACCATGGGATCTCTGCGTTGGGGCCGAGTCATGATTTGGAAGCCCGTTTTCGAAGCAGGTGGCAGCCATGGCCAGAACCGAGATGGCTGGAAGTTGGGACCGCATCACCTGGGAGGAGACGGAGCAAAGAGTCGGGAGCTCCTTGTCCTGCTTCTCCTCATCTCTCAAGTCATGTTATCCTCCACTTTAAATGCCAAGAGAGAACATGGTTGTGTGCATTACATGTCATCCATTTGAGGAAGGGTGGAGACGTAGGAGCATCTCGTCACCTCCTTCAAAGGACTGGCATCGTGGAATCCGAAGCAGAGAGTCGGGAAGGAGAGCTTGGAGCTTGGGCCACTCGTACGGGGGTTGCCAGGCCGGAAAGAGCCAGAGAGGATCGAGAACGGGATGAAGATCTAGAGTTGGAGGTGGTAACAGGGGGCTCAATAACATGGAGCCAAAGCTGGGATTGGTGTCGTTTGGTTTTGAGATGGGAATAACCGGGGAAGAGGCTAGAACAACTCTGTCGTGGCCATTCGTGGAGTAGAGAACAACCAGCCTCGGGAGCCGGATAGGAAATGGAGGAGGCAAAGGGGCCGATAAGGATGAGCCGATGAAGCGAGGGGGCCGAGTAGAAAAAGGCGGGGGCCGAGATGAAGCTGACGAGAGAGAACAGGGCCGCCTATGGAAGAGAGATAAAAGGTGATGGAGCCTCCGCAATCCGGGACGTCCGTGAGCCGAGGAGGAACTCAAGGTCGGAAAGAGAATGAAGCCGGCATGGCCAAAGGTCCATGGGAGGCGAGTAGAAAAGGCGGAGGCCGACTTGGAAGTCGGAGGCTGACTTGGAGAGGCCGCTTAGAACTTGCTGGGACCGCTGAGAACTTGCTGGGCCTTTCACCGAGGATGGGCTGACTTGTCGAAGACAAGCCCAAATGCGGTTATTATAGAGGAAGGGGTCAACTATCCCCATCAGATGTCCCATACTCCTTGAGCTTGTGTGCCCTGCATTAGCTAAGCGAAAGGAGTATATAACATTTTACCTTTGCATCTTTCTTTTCATGCTAGCTTTGGGCTCTGATTCCTTCCTGATGGAGAAATTCCTTTCCTTTTGCACTGCCTTGTGTGGATATCTGCATGCTCTCTGGAGCCATGCCTGTTCAAAAACTTTAAGCAAAGTTTAATGGTAAGTTAATTACCTTTAACCAACTAAGGGCAGCCAACAATCCTTTATCAACATAGGGTCCAGAAGTGGATGCCCGTCAAATGTGAGCCAAGGAGTTGGTCTCTCCTGCTATAAGCCAACTTGGTTTTTATCTTTTGACATGAAGTCTGAAAGTTTTTTATGGCTATTCACCGACTTGAGGCTACCAAGGCAAAGATAAAATCGTTAAGGCTGAAATAAAATTGCCGAAGCAAAAATAAAGCCGCGGGGGCTGAAATAAAATCACCGAAGCAGAAATAGAGCCGCAGGGGCTGATAGAGCCTGAGGCTAAGAGATAGAGCTGCTGAGGCTACGATAATGCCATCAAGATGGATAGAGCCGTGGAGCTATGATAATGCCGTTGAGGTAGATGATCCACTGAGGCTATGATAATGCCATTGAGACGGATAGAGCTACTGAGGCTATGATAATGCCGCTGAGGCAGATAGAGCCGCTGAGACTAATAGAGCCGCTGAGGCTGAGAGATGAGCCGTTGAGGCTGATAGATAGAGCCGCTGAGGCTGTGATAATCCTGCTGAGACAGATAGAGCTGCTGAGGCTAATAGATAGAGCCGCTGAGGCTGATAGATAGAGCCACTAAGGTAGATAGAGCTGCTGAGGCTAATAGAGCCACTGAGGCTGAGAGATAGAGCCACTGAGGCTGATAGATAGAGGCGCTGAGGCTATAATAATGTCGTTGAGGCAGATAGAGCCACTGAGGCTAATAGAGCCACTGAGGCTGAGAGATAGAGCTGCTTAGGCTGTGATAATGCCGCTGAGGTAGATAGAGCCACTGAGGCTAATAGAGCTACTGAGGCTAAGAGATAGAGCTGCTAAGACTAATAGATAGAGCCACTAAGGCTGAGAAATAGAGTCGCCTTGAGAGTTTCTTCGATCGGCCCGAGTGGTAACCCGAGAGTTGCTAAAGTCATGGGGTTCTTTTAACCCGAAGGGTGACCTGAGAGTTAAGAGTCATCAGGTTTCTTTTAACCCCGAAGGGTGATCTGATAGTTGAGAGTCGTCAGGTTCCTTTTAACCTCGAAGGGTAACCTAAGAGTTGAGAGTCGTTAGATTTCTTTTAACCCCGAAGGGTGACCTGAGAGTTGAGAGTCATCAGGTTCCTTTTAACCTCGAAGGATTACCTGAGAGTTGAGAGTCGTCAGATTCCTTTTAATCCTGAAGGATGACCTAAGAGTTGAGAGTCATCAGGTTCCTTTTAACCCCGAAGGATGACCTAGAGTTCCTTTTAACCCGAAGGGTGACCCGAGAGTCGCTGGGATGGGACTATGCTCGGAAGCCTTTAACCCCAAAGGATGACCCAAGGGTGTTGAAACCATGCTCAGGGTCCTTTTGTCTTTGTGTTTTGATGTAACTTGACTCGGGTCAGCTTTCCTGTATCATAGTTTTAAGTATCAATGAAAAAATACTTTATCTCCTTCTGCTGATTTGAAATACTTTAATATGTTGGCGATCTGCCCCCCAAGAAATCATGCCAACTGAAGGTGGAGAAGTGCCAGTACCTTCGATTGTTTTTAGGATTGTGGTGCTTGTTGGTGAGCTTAAAGGCGCTCTTACATATCACTTATGCTTGTTCTTGCTGATGAGTTGATGATGCTCTTACTGGTAGCTTGAGCTTGAGATTGCTCTTGTTTGCCGCTGAAAGGCCATGAAATACTGCTCCCGCAGCTTTTAGACAGCTGCATTAATACTTAAATTGCAGGGTAAGAGTGGCATGATGTTTTGCTTGAATGGCCTGAGATAGTGATGATGGTGGAGTAGAGGGCTAGCCTCCTATTGCTTAGGTCATTGAGGATGCTCCTCCAGCAGGACTCACAGAAGCTGCTTGGGATCTTGTCATCACCATCTTCTTGATCCATCATTTTGATCTAAGAGGAGCAAGGATCTGCAAACTAGCATCGCTGACGATCCGTGCTGCCCCTCTTCCTGGCGTGCTAATCTGTTGATGCCAGATCATCCTCCTTGAACGTCGCGAGCATCCGGTCGCTTCCTCCAGCGAGCTGAAACCTTTCGACGAGCTTCTCTCGGTCGAAAACCTGCAAAAATCCTAAAAACCAAAGATTTCGGTGGGAACCCTCCGATGCTCAAGTCAGTGCTCCTGGGCAACAGTCATGAGCTTAAAAAAGCTCGAAAAAGAAAGAGAGATGCTTAGAGCTCTCTGTGAGCAAGTATGAGCGTTTAAGAGTGTGTAGTAAGAGGAGAGATTAATTTGAAGGCTATAATTTAATCTTGGCAAGGTTATGGTAAATTTTAGGTTGCAATACTCTAATAATTAAGGTGCATAAAGAGAAGATTGAGGTGATAGATACTAAGGATTTAAGAAAGGTATACTTCTTCAGAGTACCATTTAGAAAACTAATTGTATAAGAAAGGTTCTTAATTTAAAAGTTCTGATTTAATTTTGATAGATCTATAGATTATCATAGGCTTAAGGTGGCAATGATGTCACAATAGTTAGAAAAGGAAGTAGGAAGGGGTAAGAGGAATAAAATGGTGGAGCCTTAAAGTGGTTTGTTTGTTTGGTTATTATATTTTTTTTAAACGTTAGGACAAGAACCGGTGAAAAAGGTTTAGATATAGGAGAGAAGGATAAACCTAAGTGCAAAGAGGAGAGTTATATGGAGGAATAAGGTTTAGTTAAGGGCATTTAATACCATGTTTAGTTAGCCCTTTTAACAGAAAAAATAGAGAGAAAGATATTGATGACGCTCGATCACCCCTCTTGGACGTCGGGAACGGAGGTCCTTCTTCTTCACCGAATCACCTGCAAAGAAGTCCCAAGACTGGAGAGGGTTCTCCGGTGGGACCCTTCGACGCCCAAGTTAGTGACAGAGGTCACAGTAGAGAAGGAACTCGAGAGAGCTCTTGAGGAGGGAGAGGTCTCAGAAGGAGCAGGTAGTTCCTTTGAGAATTAGGGCATCAAGTGCGTAAAAATGTCTGTTACCTGGTTCTCGACGTAATTTACCCTTTTATAGGGGTTGACGCTGGCACCATCACGTGGGTTTTCGTGAAGTCCGAAGGTCTTTTGAGCCGTTGCGTAAATCTGGGCTGGTTGGTGGGTTACGTCCCATCAGCAGCTGGGCTGTTGGGCGGCGCACGTCGCGCGTCTAACGTTGTCGGGTGGCGCGTGTCAGAGAGGTGGTTTTTGAACCGTTGGGGTTGATCTGGCGGGAACCGGGGGTCCCGTCTAGCTCGGGCCGAGCTGGGTCGACCTGAGATGGCTGGGGCCCATCCAGCCGGCAAGGCAGTGCCGGGGCGAGGCCGAAACGGCGACTTGGAGACGACGGGGCCGAGTCGGGCTAGCCGGGGATGGCCTTGGCCAACTCGGCAGACTTGAAGATGACAGGGCTGAGTCGGGCTGGCCGGGGACGGCCTTGGCCCACTCGGCGGGATAGGGGACGCCGGGGCCGAGTCGGGCCGGCCAAGAATGGCCTTGGCCGACTTGGCGGGACTGGAGACGCCGGGGCCGAGTCGGGCCGGCCGGGATGGCCTTGGCCGACTCGGCGGGACTGGAGACGCGGGGCCGGCCAGGAATGTGCTGGGGCCGGCTAGCTTGGAGATGCCGGGGCCGAGTCGGGCTGGCCGGGGATGGCCTTGGTCGACTCGGCGGACTTGGAGACGATAGGACCGAGTCGGGCTGGCCGAAGACGGCCTTGGCCGACTCGGCAGGACAGGGGATGCCGGGGCCGAGTCGGGCCGGCCAGGGACGGCCTTGGCCGACTCGGCGGGACTGGAGACGCCGGGGCCGGCTAGCTTGAGACGCCGGGGCCGGCTAGGAATGTGCCGGGGCCGCCTAGCTTGGAGACGCCGGGGCCGGCCAGGAATGTGCTGGGGCCGGCTAGCTTGGAGATGCCGGGGCTGGCCAGGAATGTGCTAGGGCCGGCTAGCTTGGAGACGTCGGGGCCGGCTAGGAATGTGCTGGGGCCAGCTAGCTTGGAGATGCGAGGCCGAGTCGGGCTGGCCGGGGACAGCCTTGGTCGACTCGGCGGACTTGGAGACGACGGGGCCGAGTCGGGCTGGCCGAGGACGGCCTTGGCCGACTCGGCAGGACAGGGGACGCCGGAGCCAAGTCGGGCCGGCCTTGGCCGACTCGGCGGACTGGAGACGCCGGGGCCGAGTCGGGCCGGCCGGGGACGGCCTTGGCCGACTCGGCGGGACTGGAGACGCCGGGGCCGGCTAGGAATGTGCCGGGGCCAGCTAGCTTGGAGAGGCCGGCCTTGGCGGGTGTCGGCCTTTGATGTGCCAGCCTTGGGGGCCGGCGCTGGAGCTTGTTGGCCTTTGGCCAGCGCTGGACGCTGGCGCTGGAGGCCGACGCTGGAGGCCGACGCTGGCGGCTAGCGCTGGAGCCTGTCGGCCTTTGGCCAGCGCTAGAGGCTGGCGCTGGACGCCGTCGCTGGAGGCTGGCGTTGTCGGCCTTTGGCTAGCACTGGAGGCTGGTGCTGTCGGCCTTTGGCCAGTGCTGGAGGCCGACGCTGGAGGCCGTCGCTGTCGGGCTTTGGGGTTATCCAAAAAATTTTATTTTTCATGGGGTCAATTGGCCCCATCAAATACCCCCCACACTCCTTGAGCTTGCGTGCCCCGCATCGGCTAAGCGAAAGGAGTGTAGAACCTTTACCTTGGATGGACGTCTGCATGCCTTCTTTGGCTAGCTGAGGGCGGCCAGTAATCCTATCCTAATGCGGGGTCCGGGAGTGAACCCCGGAGGGTGACTAAGAGCTGGGCATCGTCAGGTTCCTTTTGAACCGCCTCGGTGGTGTGGAACCGCTGCGAGGGGCGACTCAGCCAGGTACGAAGCCTTTAGATTCTTAACCGACTCGGGGGCACCGCCGTGCCGGAGCCGAGTGGTGTCCCATGGGCCGCGATGCCAGTGAGCTCCTTTGGAACCAGCCTGGGGGTTTGTGTTCCGCCCAAGTGGCGACTCAGCCGGGTACGAAGCCTTTAGGGTCTTAACCGACTCGGGGCACCGCCGTACCGGAGCCGAGTGGTGTCCCGTGGGCCGCGATGCCAGTGAGCTCCTTTAGAGCCAGCCTGGGGGTTTGTGTTCTGCCCAAGTGGCGACTCAGCCGGGTACGAAGCCTTTAGGGTCTTAACCGACTCGGGGGCACCGCCGTGTCGGAGCCAAGTGGTGTCCCGTGGACCGCGATGCCAGTGAGCTCCTTTGGAACCAGCCTGGGGGTTTGTGTTCTGCCCAAGTGGCGACTCAGCCGGGTACGGAGCCTTTAGGGTCTTAACCGACTCGGGGGCACCGTCGTGCCAGAGCCGAGTGGTGTCCCGTAGGCCGCGATGCCAGTGAGCTCCTTTGGAACCAGCCTGGGGTTTGTGTTCCGCCCAAGTGGCGACTCAGCGGGTACGGAGCCTTTAGGGTCTTAACCGACTCGGGGGCATCGCCATGCCGGAGCTGAGTGGTGTCCTGGGGCCGCGATGCCAGTGAGCTCCTTTGGAGCCAACCTGGGGGTTTGTGTTCCGTCCAAGTGGCGACTCAGCCGGGTATGGAGCCTTTAGGGTCTTAACCGACTCAGGGGCACCGCCGTGTCGGAGCCGAGTGGTGTCCTATGGGCCGCGATGCCAGTGAGCTCCCTTGCAACCAGCCTGGGGGTTTGTTTTCTGCCCAAGTGGCGACTCAGCCGGGTACGGAGCCTTTAGGGTCTTAACTGACTCGGGGCACCACCGTGCCAGAGCCGAGTGGTGTTCCGTGGGCCGCAATGCCAGTGACCTCCTTTGGAACCAGCCTGGGGGTTTGTGTTCCGCCCAAGTGGCGACTTAGCCAGGTACAGAGCCTTTAGGGTCTTAACCGACTCGGGGGTACCGCCGTGCCAGAGCCGAGTGGTGTCCCGTGGGCCGCGATACCAGTGAGCTCCTTTGAAACCAGCCTGGGGGTTTGTGTTCCGCCCAAGTGGCGACTCAGCCGGGTACGGAGCCTTTAGGGTCTTAACCGACTCGGTGGCACCGCCGTGCCGGAGCCGAGTGGTGTCCCGTGGGCCGCGATGCCAGTGAGCTCCTTTGGAACCAGCCTGGGGGTTTGTGTTCCGCCCAAGTGGAGACTCAGCCGGGTACGGAGCCTTTAGGGTCTTAATCGACTCGGGGGCACCGCCGTGCCGGAGCCGAGTGGTGTCCCGTGGGCCGCGATGCCAGTGAGCTCCTTTCGAGCCAGCTGGGGGTTTGTGTTCCGCCCAAGTGGCGACTCAGCCGGGTATGGAGCCTTTAGGGTCTTAACCGACTCGGGGGCACGCCGTGTCGGAGCCGAGTGGTGTCCCATGGGCCACGATGCCAGTGAGCTCCTTTGGAACCAGCCTGGGGGTTTGTGTTGCCCAAGTGGCGACTAGCCGGGTACGGAGCCTTTAGGGTCTTAACCGACTCGGGGGCACCGCCGTGCCAGAGCCGAGTGGTGTCCCATGGGCCGCGATGCCAGTGAGCTCCTTTGGAACCAGCCTGGGGTTTGTGTTCCACCCAAGTGGCGACTCAGCCGGGTACGGAGCCTTTAGGGTCTTAACCGACTCGGGGGCACCGCCGTGCCAGAGCCGAGTGGTGTCCCATGGGCCGCGATGCCAGTGAGCTCCTTTGGAACCAGCCTGGGGGTTTGTGTTCCGCCAAATGGTGACTCAGCCGGGTACGGAGCCTTTAGGGTCTTAACCGACTCGGGGGCACCGCCATGCCGGAGCCGAGTGGTGTCCCGTGGGCCGCGATGCCAGTGAGCTCCTTTGGAGCCAGCCTGGGGGTTTGTGTTCCGTTCAAGTGGCGACTCAGCCGGGTACGGAGCCTTTAGGGTCTTAACCACTCGGGGCACCGCCGTGTCGGAGCCGAGTGGTGTCCCGTGGGCCGCGATGCCAGTGAGCTCCTTTTGAACCAGCCTGGGGGTTTGTGTTCCGCCCAAGTGGCGACTTAGCCGGGTACGGAGCCTTTAGGGTCTTAACCGACTCGGGGGCACCGCCGTGCCAGAGCCGAGTGGTGTCCGTGGGCCGCGATGCCAGTGAGCTCCTTTGGAACCAGCCTGGGGGTTTGTGTTCCGCCCAAGTGGTGACTCAGCCGGGTACGGAGCCTTTAGGGTCTTAACCGACTCGGGGGCACCGCCGTGCCAGAGCCGAGTGGTGTCCCATGGGCCGCGATGCCAGTGAGCTCCTTTGGAACCAGCCTGGGGGTTTGTGTCTGCCCAAGTGGTGACTTAGCCGGTACGGAGCCTTTAGGGTCTTAACCGACTCGGGGGCACTGCCGTGCCGGAGCCGAGTGGTGTCCCGTGGGCCGCGATGCCAGTGAGCTCCTTTTGAGAGACTTGCGCAAGGGAAGACAAACTGTGTCGCCAGAAAGGACCTTTTTCTTTATTGCTTATGCCTCTGGGGGTACATCATTGATAATATCGGCGGAGGTTGTCCGCATTCCAGGTACGTGGAATGGGCTTCCCGTCAAGCTCTTCTAGTTTGTATGCCCCCCGATGGAACGCCTCGGCGACACGGTAGGGACCTTCCCAGTTGGGGGATAGCTTGCCCCCCTCGGTAGGCTTTGATACCTCGGCCTTTCGTAGCACCAAGTCTCCGCGGCAAAAAACCTTGGGACGAACCGGGCGTTATAGTACTTAGCCGCTCGCTGGCGAAAGGTCGCCATGCGCAGTCTCGCTCTGTCATGCGCCTCGTCGATGAAGTCTAGGTTGGCCGAATCAGCGCGGGGTTGTCTTCCTCACTGAAGGACTCCACACGTGGACTGGGCAATCCGATCTCGACGGGGATGACGGCCTCGGATCCGAAGGAGAGGCTGAAAGGAGTTTCGCCCGTCGGGGCTCTGGGCGTTGTGTGGTAAGCCCATATCACACTGGGGAGCTCTTCTACCCAGCGCCCTTTGGAGCCGTCTAGGCGAGTCCTGAGCCCTCTGAGGATGGTGCGGTTCATGACCTCAGCCTCCCCGTTGGTCTGGGGGTGGCCGACGGAGGTGAATCGGTGGCGAATGCCTAGCTCCTCGCAGAAGGTTTTGAATGCCTCGTTGTTGAACTGGCGACCGTTGTCCGTGACGAGGGTGTGAGGCAAGCCAAAGCGGCATATGATCGACTTCCAGAAGAAAGTCTTAACTTTGCTCTCTGTGATTTTGGCCAACGCCTCGACCTCGACCCACTTGGTGAAGTAGTCGATGGCGACCAGCAAGAATCTCCGCTGTCCTGAAGCTGGGGGAAACGGTCCAAGGATGTCCATTCCCCACTGGGCGAAGGGCCACGGAGCCGAGAGTGGGCTCAGCGGGGCAGGTGGCTGACGCTGGATGTGCGCGTGGCGCTGGCAGCCGTCGCACCTTTGAACTAGCTTGGCCGCGTCCTCCTTCATAGTGAGCCAGAAGTACCCCTGACGGAGAGCCTTCTGGGCCAAGGATCTGCCCCCCAGATGATTCCCGCAAATGCCCTCGTGGATTTCTCTGAGGATGTAGTCGGCGTCGGCGGGGCCTACGCACTTAAGCAACGGGTAGGAGAATGACCTTCTGTATAGGCGCCCGTCGAGGAGGATGAACTTGGAGGCCCTCCACTTGAGCAATCTGGCTTCGTTGCGGTCGTCAGGGAGGGTGCCGTCGGTGAGGTAGCGGACATAGGCGTCCATCCATGTAGGTTCCGGGTGAGCGGGAGGACTTCCTCCCCGCCCTCTATACTGGGCCTTTCTAGATATTCGATGTAGGCGTCCCTTGTCAGGCCGTCGGCGGAGGTAGCCAGTCGAGAGAGGACGTCGGCCTTTGCGTTTTCGCTCCGGGGGATGTAACTGATGCTGAAGTAAGGCAGTGAGGAGGTCAAGAGTTGAACCTTTTTCAGATATTGCGCCATAACGGGGTCGCGCGCCTCATACTCTCCGTTGATTTGCCCGGAGACGAGTTGCGAGTCCGTGTAGGCTCTGAGGTGCTTTGCTCCAACCTCCTGGGCTAATCTTAACCCGGCCAGCAGGGCTTCGTACTCCGCCTGGTTGTTGGTGGCTTCAAAAAGAAATCTCAGGGCGCACTCGGTTCTTTCTCCTTCCGGCCCGGCAAGAATGAGGCCGGCGCCACTCCCTTGAGAATTCGATGCGCCGTCCACGTGGAGGATCCAGGTCTTTCCATCATCTCTCGGCTCGGGCCTGGGCTGCTCCCCGGGGACCTCCTTGAGATCTTCCTCCGCCCAAGTGCACTCGACCAGGAAGTCGGCCAGGACTGGGACTTCAAGGCCGGTCGTGCTTGGAAAGAGATGTCGAACTCCCCCAGCTTGATGGCCCATTTGGCGAGTCGACCCGAAGTATCCGGACGGGCCAGGATGGCTCGGAGAGGTTGGTCCGTGAGCACCACGATAGGATGGGCTTGGAAATACGGGCGAAGACGCCGGGCGGAAACTATCAAGGCGAAAATGACTTTCTCTGTTTTGGAATACCTGACCTCGGCGTCGTGCAGGACCTTGCTCACGTAGTAGACTGGCCTTTGGGTTCCGTCAGCATCAGGCGCACCAGGACTGAGCTGACGGCTTCTGAGGAGGCGGCTAAGTAAAGGAAAAGACTCTCCCCGTCTCTCGGCTTGGAGAGGAGCGGTGGGGAGGACAGGAACGCCTTTAAGCCGTCGAAAGCTTCCTGGCAGTCGTCCGTCCATGTGAAACCGTTCACCTTCCGCAGGGCCTTGAAGAAAGGCAAGCACCTCTCTGCCGATCTAGAGAGGAAACGACTCAGCGCCGCTACCCTTCCCGTTAGCCGTTGCACTTCCTTCTTGTTGGACGGCGGCCTCATGTCAAGTATGGCGCTGATCTTCTCTGGGTTCGCCTCGATTCCGCGCTGGGTCACCATAAAGCCCAGAAATTTACCTGCCGTGACCCCAAAAGCACACTTCTTAGGGTTCAGCTTGACTTGGAAGCGACGGAGGTTGTTAAAAGTTTCTTCCAGGTCAGAGATGTGGTCGGCGGCACGGGTGCTCTTCGTCAGCATGTCGTCCACATAGACTTCCATGTTCCGGCCGAGCTGGTCCTGGAACACCTTGTTCATCAGCCTTGATAGGTCGCTCCCGCATTCTTGAGGCCGAAAGGCATCACCTTGTAACAGTAAATGCCTTCTCTGTCACGAAGGAGGTGTGCTCCTCGTCGCTGGGGTCCATCCTTATCTGGTTGTATCCGGAGAAGGCGTCCATGAAGCTGAGAAGCTCGTGACCAGAGGTGGAATCGACCAGCTGGTCAATTCTTGGCAAGGGAAGCTGTCCTTTGGGCACGCCTTGTTGAGGTCGTGAAGTCTATACAGATCCTCCAGCTCCCGTTTGCCTTGCGCACCATGACTACGTTGGCCAGCCAGCTTGGGTAGTGCGCCTCCCGGATGTGGCCGGCGCTGATCAGCTTGTTGACTTCTTCATCAATCGCCCTTTGTCGGTCGGGGCAAAGCTCCTCTTCTTTTGACGGATTGGACGGTGGCGCGGGTCGATGTTAAGCTTGTGGGTGATGACTTCCGGAGGGATGCCGGGCATGTCGGACGCTGACCAGGCGAATACGTCCGAGTTAGCCCGCAGGAAAGCTAAGAGGCGCTCCCGGTCCTCCAAGGGAAGGAGTCCGCCCACACGGACGGTCCTTGTTGGGTCATCGCTGAGAGGGAAAGTCAGGAGGTGCTCGGCGGGCTCCCCTCCTTTGGCGGAATCTCTAGGGTCAGACGCCTCCAGGGCCGGGTCGGCCTCCAGAGGGCTCGATGCCACATGATAGCAAGGTAAGACCGGGCTTATCTCCCCGCGCATTTCTCCAACTCCCTTGCTGGTGGGAAACTGCACCAGTAGACGTCGGGTGGAGATAACCGCATCCAAAAGATTCAGGCGGGACGCCCAAGAATGGCGTTGTATGCCAAAGGGACCCTCACGACTAGGAATTTCATGATCACGGTGCTTTGGCATGGCGGGGTTCGGCCGTCACGGGCAAGGATATTTCGCCCTCGACCCTCACAGAATCTCCGGTGAATCCAACTAGCGGGGTCGCCACGGGCTGAAGGGAGTCAACAGATAAACCCATCCGAACAAAGGCGTCGTAAGTAAGGATGTCAGCTGAGCTGCCACTATCAACTAAAATCCTTTTTACAGGTGCTTGGCGATCGTCATAGCGACGACTACGCCTTCATTGTTTATATTTTCATTACAACCGTCTCCCCCCGGAGCATTACATTATTTGGAGCATCCTCCCCCCTCGGCCGCTTGAATGCAGAGGCTGACCCCCAGGACACCATCCCGACGGTCCACTCTGTGGGGTGTTGTCGACGGCGGCTTGAGCTGGTGGAGGCCCCATGATGGCCGGCAGCGGCTGTGGCGTCTTCTGTACGTACTTGCCGAGGTAGCCCCATTGGATGAGCTCCTCGATAGCCCGTTTCAAACTGTAGCAGCTGTCGGTGTCGTGGCCGTAGTCCCGGTGGAATCGACAGTAGCGGCTTCTGTCGCGGGACGTACCCTTCTTCATGGAGAGAGGCGTTGAAGGTAGGGCTCGCCCTCGATCTCCATCAGGATATGGGATCGAGGGGCAAGAAGAGGAGTGAGCTTACCCTCGTCGGGGACAGGGCTTCGGCGCCTGTTGTCGGACCGGCGAGGTGGATCGGATCGGCGATGTCGAGGAGGTCCGCTTGGCTCAGGGCGAGCGGATTTGTGGCTGGAGCCCTTCGAAGACTCCCGGCGAGTGAGGTCGACTTCATCTGCCCGGATGTACTTCTGGGCCCGGAGGAGGAGGTCGAAGTAAGAGCTCGGGGGCTTCTTGTCCAAGGAGAAGGTGAAGCGGGACGGAAGGAGTCCCCGCTTCAGCGCCAGGGTGGCCACCGCATCATCGAGATGGTAGACCTCGAGGGCGGCGGTTTTGAATCGGGACACAAAGTCCCGCAGGGACTCTCCTTCCTTCTGGCAGACGGAGAAGAGGCTGTCCGCCACCCTTGGGATCCGGCGGCAGGCGTCAAAGTGGGCCAGGAATGCCCTTTCCAGCTCCCAGAAGGAGTCTATGCTGTGGGGGGATAGGCGTGAATGCCACGCACGGGCGGCCTTCCGCAGGGTTGCAGGGAAGGCCTTGCAGAGAAGGGCGTCTGAGGCGCCCTGGACTTGCATCATGGCCTTGTAGCTCTCGAGGTGGTCGAGAGGGTCGGTCGTACCATCGTACGGGTCCACTTGGGGGAAGCGGAACCTGGAGGGGACCGGTTCCTCCAGTATGCGGCAGGTGTAAGGAGGACGAGTGTCAAACTCTTCCTCCGGCTGGTGGTTTATCTTCCTGGCGAGCTCGTCGAGGCCGGTTGTACTCCTCCAGGCGTTCCTCCGCCTGGCGGTTGATCGTCGGGGCCCTTCGGGATGGCTCGGAGGAAGAAAAAGAAGAGAAAAGAAGATGGAGACGAAAGTTGGGACTTCCGCCTGGGTTCCTCGTGATGATGTGGCTTGGGGGGAAGCTCGCCGGGGCCGTGGCCAGGGGACCGTGGCCGCTTGGAGGGCTCGCGTCGAGGCTTCCTTGGGAAACCTGACGTCGGCCGGCAGCTCGCCGAGGAAAACCTCCCCTCGCCGACTACTGGCTGGCGGGGGGAGCAGTCTGGTGCTGGGTGGCCACGGACTGCTGCTGCTGGAGTCCGTGGACCATGGCAGTGAGATTCTGAACTTGCTGGGAGAGGGTTGCCAGCTGCTCCGCTGTTTGGAGGGCGGCGTCCGGTGGCGGGCCGGTGACTGGAGGGCTGGCAGCGGGGAGATTGGCCTCCTGCTGTCTAGTTGGCGGGGGGAGCCCTGCCGGGCAGCTGATGGAGGCGTCCTGGGCTCGTGTCACCACCATGGTTTCTAGGAGAAGAGAGGGGATGGAAGATGTAGCTCAGGGAAGACGTTTGCTACTTTTTCTTATGCACCCCCCCTACCTGGCGCGCCAATCTGATGACGCTCGATCACCCCTCCTGGACGTCGGGAACGGAGGCCCTTCTTCTTCACCGGATCGCCTGCAAAGAAGTCCCAAGACGGAGAGGGTTCTTCGGTGGGACCCTCCGATGCCAAGTTAGTGACAGAGGTCACAGTAGAGAAGGAGCTCGAGAGAGCTCTTGAGGAGGGAGAGGTCTCAGAAGGAGCAGGTAGTTCCTTTGAAAATTAGGGCATCAAGTGCGTAAAAATGTCTGTTACCTGGTTCTCGACGTAATTTACCCTTTTATAGGGGTTGACGCTGGCACCATCATGTGGGTTTTCATGAAGTCCGAAGGTCTGCTGAGCCATTGCGTGAATCTGGCTGGTTGGTGGGTTACGTCCCATCAGCAGCTGGGCTGTTGGGCGGTGCATGTCGCGCGTCTGATGTTGTCGGGTGGCGCGCGTCAGAGAGGTGGTTTTTGAACCATTGTGGTTGATCTGGCAGGAATCGGGGGGTCCCGTCTAGCTCGGGCCGAGCTGGGTCGACCTGAGATGGCTGGGGCCCATCCAGCCGGCAAGGCAGTGCCGGGGTGGGGCCGAATCGGCGGACTTGGAGACGACGGGGCCGAGTCGGGCTGACCGGGGAGGGCCTTGGCCGACTCGGTGGACTTGGAGACGACGGGGCTGAGTCGGGCTGGCCGGGGACGGCCTTGGCCGACTCGGTGGGACAGGGGATGCCAGGGCCGAGTCGGGCCGGCCGGGGACGGCCTTGGCTGACTCGGCGGGACTGAAGACGCCGGGGCCGAGTCGGGCCGGCCGGAGACGGCCTTGGCCGACTCGGCGGGACTGGAGACGCCGGGGCTGGCCAGGAATGTGCTGGGGCTGGCTAGCTTGGAGATGCCGGGGCCGAGTCGGGTGGCCGGGGACGGCCTTGGTCGACTCGGCGAACTTGGAGACAACGGGGCCGAGTCGGGCTGGCCGAGGACGGCCTTGGCCGACTTGGCAGGATAGGGGACGCCGGGGCCGAGTCGGGCGGCCGGGGACGGCCTTGGCCGACTCGGCGGGACTGGAGACGCCGGGGCCGGCTAGTTAGAGACACCGGGGCCGGCTAGGAATGTACGGGGCCGGCTAGCTTGGAGACGCCGGGGCTGGCCAGGAATGTGCTGAGGCCGGCTAGCTTGGAGATGCCGGGGCCGGCCAGGAATGTGCTGGGGTCGGCTAGCTTGGAGACGCCGGGGCCGGCTAGGAATGTGCTGGGGCCGGCTAGCTTGGAGATGCCGGGCCGAGTTGGGCTGGCCGGGGACGGCCTTGGTCGACTCGGCGGACTTGGAGACGACGGGGCCGAGTCGGGCTGGCCGAGGATGGCCTTGGCCGACTCGGCAGGACAGGGGACGCCGGGGCCGAGTCGGGCCGGCCGGGGACGGCCTTGGCCGACTCGGCGGGACTGGAGATGCCGGGGCCGAGTCGGGCCGGCCGGGGACGGCCTTGGCCGACTCGGCGGACTGGAGACGCCGGGGCCAGCTAGGAATGTGTCGGGGCCGGCTAGCTTGGAGAGGCCGGCCTTGGCGGGTGTCGGCCTTTGATGTGTCGGCCTCGGGGACGGCGCTGAGCCTGTCGGCCTTTGGCCAGCGCTGGACGCTGGCGCTGGAGGCCGACGCTGGAGGTCGACGCTGGCGGCTGGCTGGAGCCTGTCGGCCTTTGGCCAGCGCTGAGGCTGGCGCTGGAGGCCGTCTGGAGGCCGTCGCCAGAGGCTGGCGTTGTCGGCCTTTGGCTAGCGCTGGAGGCTGGCGCTGTCGGCCTTTGGCCAGTGCTGGAGGCCGACGCTGGAGGCCATCGCTGTCGGCCTTTGGGGTCGTCCAAAAAATTTTATTTTTCATAGGGTCAACTGGCCCCATCAGATATTTTCTTTAACAATAAAATTTTTAAAAAAGAAAAAAATATACAACCTTAATACCTTCATACACATTATCATTTCATTATAGCTATCATGGTATTAGAATAGAATTATCTAAGCATAAAGTATTACATATTTAAATGATTTTCATATGTTCTATATTGGACATGAATGTTTATTCATCCACAGCCCATCTGTACTAATCAGAGCCAATAAGACTTTACAGACCATTTAGATATGCATAGGTCTCAATAGCATGCATGTAGAGTATTTAAGTTACAATTTTTTTTTAAGATCTTATTATTGTATAAAATTAAGATATATATTAAATATTTTTAAAAAATGTTATAATATTTGTTTTTTTGAAAAAAAAATAGATAGATGAAATATTAAATAGTCCTTCGCAAACGTCACAGGCGCTAGTTAACAATCTAAAATAAAATAGTAAAATCTTTCTTGGTTCCTGACCGTAGATTGCGTCTTTAACTGGAAAAGAAACCGATGAATATTTTATTATTTGGGAAATGCACCTGAATTGGTAATTTCACCTTCATATTTTTTTTCTATGATTCTTTCATTGATTTCTTTAATTTTAAAAACTAAAAACCTAAGCAGGCTTTGGACAACGAGATTTGTACCTACTATGCAAGGAAGAAAAGTAAGATAGGGACAGACCAGTTAATATAGCGTTGAACAAATAAATAACGGACAAAAGAGGGTGTGGATGACGTGCAAAATGGAGTAGTATACTGAAGTGGTCACCAGATTGATTGCTAGACTGATTGCTTGGTGACGTTGAGAAGAAGACAATTCCCTTGATAAAGGTCGATGGATATTGCTCAGTGACAGCGGAAGCCTCCAAACGTGGTGGGATCACTGATGGAGCCAAAAATATACTGATATAATTAAGCATAAAAAGTTGTGAAAAAATATATAAATAAATTTTTAAATAATTAGATTTTAAAAAAATTAAACTTAATTTTTTTTTCCTCATCAACTATGATTTTGAAAGTTTAAAAAATAACATGAATAAATGGTTAACCCTATCTAGAATTTAATTTTTTTATTGCATGTATATAATGTGCTTCTTGGCATTTTGAAAATGCCAAAAAACCACTTCTTAAAATTTTGATACAAGGGATCAAAAATTAATCATATATTTTTTTATTTAATTTATTTCTTTATTAATATATTACTAAGATATCATACAAATAGAAAACAATTAATTATAAAATATCGTACTGAATTAAATATGAAGCTTTGTAAGTGTGGCTTTATTGATTGTTCATGATTTAAAAAAAAAACATGATTCCACTCTTAGGATATTGCGCATCTCATATCTCTAGTAGATTGTTAGCATCGAAATCACTAGATAAATTATTCAGTCATGTCGGAACGAATTCTAAACTGATGCAAGGCAATTAATTCAGTCCGTTTCAGAAGAGGTGGATTTCGTTTAAACTGGTGCGAGACCCCAAAGGTTACGCCAATCCATTGTATAAAGAAAACGAATGGCTTTTTGCTTGGTCAATCTAAAGGTGGCTCCAAAATAAACAACATATATAGGAAACAAGACATTGGCTTACCTGTCCCTATATCATGGTTGGATTCCATCTTAAGTTGTCGCATGGTATCTTCTCTCTCTGTGGAATGAAATGAGTGGCGGCCATAACAGACACCCACTTCATTTTCACTATTAGGCATCTACGACTATTGTTTTTTGTAATAGATAAAATTAATTAAATTGCAAGTGCTAGCAAATATGAATGCTATATGCCAACTAAGTGACTCTTTTAATGGAGTATTCGTGGTAGACTTGTTGGGTCTACATTTATTATTCGTAGGACGGATGAAGCTTTGTTGACGGTTGGAGGCATTGGCTCCTTAGATTCTTCTGTTCTCATGGTCGAGCTTTATGCGGGCTGCTATCTCTCATGCTGTGAGGCAGCTTCGTGTGCCATGCATGTTTATTGAGAAGGATTCTCTCTCTGTTATTCAGTGGCTTCGCTCAGATTCTAAAGATCATATCCCAGCAACCCTCTTCTCACCGATATTCATGCTGCTCTTTGAGGTGTTCACAGCGTCCGCATCCGTCACATCTATCAGGAAGCTAATTCTGTGGCTGATTGGGCTGCGGCGGCTGTGGCCTATCATGAGGGGTTTTGGAGTTGGAAACAGGGTGATCCCTGTTCCTGTGCTCTTAAGCAGATTTTGTACTCTGATATCTCTGGGATGACTCGCACAAAACTAGTGTTATTACTCGTCTGTACTAAAAAAAAAAAAAAAAAAAAAAAAAAAAAAAAAAAAAAAAAACCTAAGTGACTCTTTTAAGTTGGTCTTCTGAGTAATGATTTTGAGCTACATAAATTTTCTCACTAGCTCCACTAGATCAGTCAAAAGTTCTATTAAGCATATCAATTTTTACTTGTGTCAGACGCTAGCTGAAAGTGAAATTAGATATCTCCGGTAGGTTGACGATTCAAAAAATAATCTTAATAACTTTTTGTTCCGCAAGCAAACAAAGAAAATAAACATTATCGTGCCTTAACCAAGTGATTTTAAATAATTTAGCATCAAAATAAATTTTGGCCTCGCAATTGTTTGAGATGGTTGTTGGTCAATAACTATCTCTTACAGTTGCTACTACTGAAAAGCTTTCTAATAGCTAATTCAAATGGGCTTAAAATTTTACATTAAATTCATCTAATATAAACTCCATCTCAGGCTCGAATCCACTTCACTTCAGATTAGCCCCACCTCAATTTGGCTTACATAAAGCAAGCCCCGCCTCAATTAAAGAGGCTCTCTCTAATGGTCCATATGCCTCAACTAAGGATTTTAAGCCCTTTTTTCTCTAAGGATCAATAAATCTAGGATAGATGTCAAAAGAGGGGAAATTTTTTTTCTTCTTTTATTTTTTATGTTTGGTTTGAAAAAAAATAGAAAAAATTATGTATATATCTCAATGATACTATAAAAGAGATGGTATTTATTTTTATTTTTTTCTTAATTTTGTTAAAAAATACCAAACAAATACTAAAACTAGCTTTAATTCTCAAAGAAAGCTAAAAGCATGTTCGGCAACATGAAGAAAAGTTATAGCTAGAATCAATTAAAGATGATTTGATTACTTTGCAATATAAACCATAATGTAACAATATATGGATGAAATGAAACGATGTATAAATATTTCTTCCTCTTGTATTTTTTTTTTATTTTTTGGATGAAGATTCTGATCATCTTGTCGGAGTTTTACTAATTGGCTGTGAGAAAAGGCAGCAACCAACAACGGCTTCCAATAGGCTATTGGGAAAGGCCTTCTATAAAACAAACCTCAGCTGTGAGTGGCTCAGGAAACTTTATGTTTAATAAAGTAATAATTTTATTAAAACATTAAACACTAACCGTAGCTGGATTTCTATCTTCTGATCATTGCGGTGTTCTATTTTAAGGAGTACTATTTGCGGATCTTGGCACCATTCGCTTGGATCCGGAATATTCAATCATTGTATCTTGGGAGTGCTTCTGAGATCGATCTGTGCAGTGGATGGATGTCGGTGATGGATAAGGCATCCAGAGAAGGATAGAGCTCGCTCCCATTCCTTAGAGCAACAGAGAACTGAAAAAAAGAAAAAAATTTAAAAAAAATGTTTTGGATACTTAAACTTTTATTCAAAATTTATTTCGATTCTTAAAATGTTTAATTTTTATATTTCTTAAACATAACATTACAAAAATAAAAACTTATGACTATTATACGTGTATCGTAACCACTCATCTCTTGACAAGGTTGAATCACGCCCAGAAGGATTTTGACTTATTTAATAGATTATTAGAAAATTTACTTTATATTTTGTATATTTTTAATCTAATGACCATATTTAGCCTTCTGCCGACTGCTGGAGTTAAAGATTGGATGATAAGATCCCTCCTACATATAACTGATGAATAGCTACCCGTCCAAATCCACATGTGTTGGAATTTGGGACATGCGAATATTCAAATATTCTTCATGGATAAAGACTTATACTTTGTTTGGACAGAAAGAAAAGTAGAAGAAAAAAAAAAAGAGAGAAAAGTAAAAAAAAAAAATGAAAGAAAAATATTTTCTCTTCTTATTTAGATGAGTGAAAGAAAAATAGAGAAGAGAAAAATTGATAATTTATAATGATAATAATATTTTTATTATAAATGATTAAAAATATATTAATTTTTTTTGAAAGGTCAATATGGAAATAAAAAAAAATAAAAGTGCACTTTTAAGTTTTCTCTCGAAAATCTCTTTTATTGTCTAGTTTTTCATTTTTTTTTCTTTTTTTATCTTTTTTTTTTTTTTCTTCCTACTTTTTTCTCCATCCAAACAAGGTAAACTTTATTTTTTCTCTTATTTCTTTTTTTCTTTTTTTTTTTTTTTTTTTTTTTTTTTTACTTTTCTCTCCAAGGAGGCTTAAAGTTTGGATGTTAATTAAATTGGGTTTATTGGAGAGGGAGGTTGATACCATTGACCGGAATTAATGCAATGCAAGTTCGAGCATGGAGTCACCAATCAAGACAACTTTTTGTGCAAGCATGTGATCCGTTTCTCACCTTGCCATGATGCCATTAAAATAACAGTCCATTAAAATTGTAGCTCGTCAAAGGCAGTGAACATTGCTTATTATATTTCAGAACATAATCCATAACTAGTTCGTCTTCCTTCCTCACACGCTTCGTATCCATGGCTGGATGAAGAAACTGAGCAGCAAATAAGAAGCATATCAGTTTCCATTACAGACATACTTCACTCCGTTATCATTTATTTCCGAACCATGCTTCATTAGATCGTTGATGAACTGATCGAAGTTCTTCTGGGACGAGCCGTTTGGACTGAGTGCGTTCTCAAGGGCTCTCCTCAGCTCCTTGATCTCCTTCCGGGCCAGGTCCCCCAGTTCTCCTCCCATCAAGCCATCGATCTTCTTTGACACCTCCTTTCTGTTGACAGTATTAAGCTCTCCAATTCCAGCACCTATCCTCCAATCCTGGACCACCAATTTCCTGTTCGTAAACTGGTCGGTTAGCAGTGGGAAACACAGCAGAGGAACGGCACGCCACATGCTCTCCAATATCGAATTCCACCCGCAATGCGTTAAGAAGCCTCCGATCGAAGGGTGCGACAAAACTTCTACTTGGCAGCACCACTGAACAACGATCCCCCTCCCACGACTCTTCTCCAAGAATCCTTCCGGCAATGGCTCGGGATCGTCGGAGCTCACGATGTCCGGTCGAAGGACCCAGAGGAAGTTAGCCTTGCTGCCTAGAATCCCATATGCTATCTCTTCCAAGTCTCTCTTGCTGACATGAGCGTAGCTGCCGAAAGAAATATAAAGAACGGAGCCTGCCGGCTTGGAGTCGAGCCATTCCGAGCAATCCGACTCGGCCCACAAGCTCGTGGCCACGGTGCTTTTGGTGAAGCCTGCCGGAAAGATCGGACCGACGGCATAGAAAGGCTTCTCCTGCTGCAGTGCCGAGATGGTCTTCGGCTCGAGCTCTTGCACCGTGTTGCAGAGCACGAAGTCCGCCCCCTTGGCGTCTTCAAATGATGTGTGGATTATTTGGTGCACCACCGAAGATGTGTCGGTGTCTTGAAGGTATGACATGAGTTCGGTTGGCTCGATCTTTGGCACTCCCGGTATGTACGTTATGGCGTCCTTGCGATTCTCTACGATCGATCGACAAATTAAGATGTTGGTGTTGGTAACAAATTGATCAACAGTAGATGAAAAAGTTGTACTGATGATCGAGGGGATTTATATGTTACCAAGAGAAGCAAAGTGGCCATTTTTCTTGAGGAGGTCCATGTGGTAGTAGAGGGTGAAGATGATGGCAGCCTCCGTCCAGAAGGAGACATAGGGGATGCCAAACTTCTTGGCTATGGCGGAGGGCCAGACGAAGAAGGTGTCGGTGATGAGGCAGGTGATCGGGGGGCTGGCACGCGGAAGCTTTTGCTTGATGAACTCCTCGACATGGGCCGAGAGAACGTGGAGGAGGGCGGCCATGAATTGATCATGGTTAAGGGATCGGTCGAAGGAGAGCGGAAGGCCGTCGCTCACGAGGTCGTAGCGGATGTCGAGGCCTGATGCGCGGGCACCGGCGAAGATGTCATCGGAGTTGTGGGCTTGGCAGGTCTGGTGGTGGACGGCTTCCGTGTTGACAAAGGTGATGATGAAGCCTTTGGAAGCCAGCTTCAGGGCGAGGTGGACGCAGGGGATGATGTGGCCTTGGAGGGGATAGGCGATGATAAGGGCGTGGGGTTTCTGGCCTTGTTCTGCCATTGTTTCTTGGATGGTTGCTTTAGAGAGGGAAGATAATAGAAACACCGAGATGCTGGGAAACAGAGAGAGAGAGAGGCCCAGACTTCCGGCTAGTTGAACGGTGAGAGAAGGTGGTGATCAATTTATTGACCGCGTCGTAGGAGTGGATGGCCGGCAACGCCCTTACCTCATTGTGAGGTGATAGGGGTACTTACTACTTAGTCGTAATGATGCTGCGGCGCGTGACCTTGTCGGAGTACTTGGCAGCTAAATAAATGGCTTACCAAAGGACCCGTGAATATCCCTTCTTATTTATTTAATTATATTTAAAAATTATAAATTTTTTTTTTAATTTATTGGATAAATATTTAGTTATTTAGTATTTACTTAAGTAATTAAAGTTTTTTTTACTACATATTTCAAAATAAACTTATAAAAAATTTATGCTTTATTGAAAATTTATTGGTGCTTCGTTAAAAGCTGTTTTTTTAAAATTTGAATTGAAGCAATATGCTAAAATTTATAGATGTTATTTTGACTGCTTAAAAAGTCTCTAGTTTCAGCAATCTTTTATTTTCTATTATTTATGGAGCTTTTGTATAGCTTTATTTTTACCTACGAATCACTGTTAATTTGTGAGATATTTGTGTTTTTTGTAAATATTTTGTAATTCTATAAAGTTAGTAAAATTAGACATTGATCTTATGAACATATCTTAATGAAGAAATTTATGTAAATTTTTTTATATTTTTTTTTTTTTTGATCTATGCTTATGAAAACTATTTTTCCAACGCATAGACCCAATCGCTCCAACCTTTTATATATATATAAGTTTCATCTTAGTCTCACATTAGAAAACAAAAAGGGGTTGGTAAGGGATAGGCTCCAACTTTACATATGATAGAAAAATAGTTATCTTTGAATAAGTGAATATAATAGAATTTATTCGGAGTATAGCTGAGGAAATAATCAGCTTTTTATCATAGTTATCAAAATAGATCCAGACATTGATTCGGCCAAGGGCTCAGATCATCGGGTCACTAGTTCAACCGTTGGATCACTGGTTGAACCATCAATCAATTATTTTAATATAAAAATATATTTTATATTAATAAAAATTATTTTTTAATAAAAAATTTAAGGTTAATATGATAATAAAACTCATGACCTCATTCGGTTTGGGTTGGGTTGACCGATTCATGAGTGAACCAAATGGATTGACCAAGTTATTTTAGATCACTTATACATCCGCTTTTATGTTAGAACCGGACCTGTTTGGCATTCGGATCCCGGTTCAACTGGTCCAATCGATCGATTCGATTCGATTCTGACGACTATGCTTTTTATAATAACAATTTTGCTCTCAAGGAATAAGTTCAGAGAAGAATAGCTATTCTTTCATTCCCTAGGGAATAAGTTTAGGGTTAAACATGGGTTATCTCCTATGCTTAACTTTTTTTTCAGCTATTTATAACTTTTAAAAATAAGAAAGAATATTAAAAAATATTTTTTATTTTTTATTTTAAATACAAGAAAACGTAGGTAAGTACCGTTCCCCTCTATGTTACTGTGCTTCAAGACGAGTTAAGCTGACTATAGTCAATTACATTTGTTATTTTGGATCAATATAAGTTCTCGAGTCTTTTTTATTAAAATTTTTGGTTGCCTATTTGTTATTTTTAATAAGACGAAGGCCTTTTTTTTAATGGAAACATGGACAAGTCAACAACTTTTCCAAATTTATTTAAAAATATTTACAAAATAACACAAGAAAGTGAATAGGAGGGAGGTATGTTAGTGCGGAAAGATGATATCAAAGAATAAAATCAAATGATGGGAGTGTGTGGGACTGATTAGCTTGCTTTGCTTTTATTATCAGAAGGATGGATGAAGTTATGTTGGCGACTAGAAGATTTGGTCTTCTTAAATTCTTCATTCATATGGCAAAGTTGTATGCAGCATGGGCTGACATTTTCTATGCTATACAGATTCTTCATGCCCAGAGTCTTTTTATAGAGGGAGACTCTCACTATCATACGCTGACTTCTACGAGATTGCTTCGGTCATTCTTCAAGTAACCCTCTGCTGCTGGATGCTTGGTTTACATTGTAGAAGATCTTTAGCTTGCAAATCCATCATATTTATCGAGAGGTTAATTTGGCGGTTAATTGGATTGTGGATGCAACGATCCATCTATCGGATTTTTGGATATGAAAATAGAATGATCCATGTCCATTGTACTTAAACAGCTTCTATTTTTTGATCTATCCAGGCTTATTTGTACTGAACTGATGTGATCATTCACTTTTTTTTTAAAAAAAAAAGTCAAATCAAATTAAATATAAGTGGATAGCGGAAGAAAGTGTCTACAGTAGGATGTGATGGCTTTTTGAAGACTTCTCTAAAGAACAACGATGATCTCATGCTCGAAAGTAATGAATAGCCTCCAAGAGAATCTTGTTGCTAGAGGATTTTTTTGTTAAGAAAAATTTTTAAGTTTTTCTTGAATCAAATAAATTGACATACTAGGTAAGTTAGTTGCTCCTAAGTTTTTTTTATTCTTATTTTAATATATATTGTTTCTCTAGCTATGCCATAGATCTAAAAAATTAGCTGACTATCTTCTAAGATTCAAGCAGCCGATGATAAGAAGTCAAACACATTTTACGAAGGAGCACTTGATGAATAAGTAGTGCAATATTGACCTGTATAGCAAGTAGCTATTACTGACAAGCCAACTTTATTTTTGTCAAGACTTCTTTCGTATGTAATTGGTTCCTTAATGCTAACCACAGGAACCCTTTTATGTTTCAATGGTATAGTCGCACTCTAAACTGCATATGAAAGGACTAATCAAACTACCACAATTAAAAAATATGTATAGAGAGTTAATTATGAATATATATTATTAATTTGTAAGCTTCCATACAGTAGTATCATCTATTCTTAATAATAGGCCGTTGAAAGATCTGAGTTGAGCATCTTCCTCCATAGATTGAGGCCCGTGAAGTTTTATCTTTCAGCTAAGATAGCACCAATTTCATCAAGAAGCAACCAAACGATTGTACTTAACTACTCTTTTAATTATAGAGGATTCTGAATGTATCTCCTTGGAGCACCGATTCTATCTAAGAGTCCTTTTAGAATTTAATATTCTTATAATTTTTAGTTTAAAGGAACAATAATTCCAAAAGCATTTAGGTTTCTACAAATTAATCAATAGTCTGAAAATTAATATGTAATGAAAAGAGGGGCTAAAAGCATTGCATTGATAAAGATAATTCTTTCATCAATAGATGATTTTTTTTTTTTTAAATAGTATGCATGGATTCTATTCCATCCAAGAGAGGCATATATTCAAGATTGGAAAAAGTCTTCTCTAATCAAGAAGAAGGCTTAGGTAAGGGAAGGATTTAAAAGATTTTTTTTCCTGCTAGATTCATACAAAATAAGCTTTTTTAAAGAAAAGTTTGACCGTTAAACCAACTGCATTTTTTAATGCTGGGAAAACTGCTTTCAAGATATTTCTTTTATCAAGACGAGGACGATTTAATAACTGAGAGTGACGAAAGCACGTTGGAAAACTCTAGTCTCGATTGATGCGGTGGCTCTTTGTTAATTATTGGGGACATGACAACTACGTATGATGTGGACTTGTGGACCGCTGGAATGCCAGGCCGCAGGCTTTACGGGCTTCACCATTTGAAGATGCCACGTCAGTGACTAATCTATATCAGCAGAAGCAAGCAAACATGGACGTAGATGCAAGCAAAGAATGACGTTCCAATACTGATAAAACTATGCGAAGAGGGTGGCGCCATTTAATTTTAATCACCGTCTTTGGCGGTGACACCAATTTAATTTTAATCACCACCTTCCTTTTTTTTTTAGTCCTCCCGTCACGTTCGAGATGCCGCTGAGCAACAGGTAGGGATGTAACTCAGGCGCATGAAAGAGTTTTTCTCAATCTTAATTCTAATTCAATTTATAAATATTAATTTTAATATTAACTTTAATTTTATTTATAAATTTTTTACTTTAATTTTATTTTTAAAAATTATATTTGAACTGAATTTTGGATTAGAATTCAGATTGAAAAAAAATAAATAAATAAATATCGAATTATGAGTCTTATAGATGAAAAAATAAAATTTCTTGTCAAATGCATAAGTCTTTAATATTATATTAAAAAAATTACCTAAAATAAAGAATAGAACGATGTGCCATAAACAAAAAAAAAAAATGTAAATGAAAAGTGAAATGAAATGCATGAATACTTCTTTTTTATATTTATTCTTTTTCTTATTTGCGATCCGCGATCTTGTCCTTCTCATTTTTAAGTTGATCATCTTGTTCGATTTTGTTGGCAACCTTAACGTTCCAAAAAATCTGATGCTAACAAGCTATTCTCATTCGAATAATCTTTGAATTCGAATTATTTTGGGTTATAGATTGCTATCAATCCAAATCTGAATCAATTACAAATTGAATCAAATTAAATCGAAATCTTTTGAGTTTGAATTAGATAAACATAAATTTAAATACTGTGCTGTAAACCAAATTTGAGGGTCAAATTCAAGTTGAACCGGTCTAACTTGCACCCCTAGCAACAGGCATTATGTCGACCGTGGTGAGCCGGAATCATTGCACATGATCACGACTGCACGAAAACATCACATGCTATGCTGGGACGTGAAAGATAATGAAAGTTAAATATAAAGAAAATAACGATACATATAAATCAATGGAAATTTTGTTTATATATATATATATATATATATATCACAACCACACCTTCCTTAAATTATGTTATGCATTAATTTTTTTTGTTATTAATCCTTGAAAAACACGCACAAAAATAAAAAGCACCATTCCAGAGTGGTTGTGAATCTTTAATATATATATATATATATCCTAAAGTTTACTTCCATTTGTCCTTCAGTCACCCTCTTATCTTTAGCCACGTTTTGTCGTCATCCAAGCTGTCGCCCTCCCCAACAGCTGTGAGCGATCATAACTCTTTAATTTTTTAAGTCTAAATATGAGACTACCGGATCATCTAGAAGAAAGAATGGCAATTATAAAAGAAATAAGTTTTAATAATTACAAAATTATCGATCTTGATCATAATTTTTGAGTTGGAGCTGCTAGAATCCAACTAAGGACCCATGTATTAGCAAGAATGATGAAATAGGTAATGAATTAAAAATAAAGGTAGCATCCAGTCTACCAAATCCAATAAAAGAAAGATCTACAATTAGATTAGTGTCCTTATGAAAGCAAGTGAAGAATGTAAGGGGTGCCGAGGCTTATACGATTAAGATCCTTTGGCACTCAAGTTAATAAAGAAAGGAGATAGAGGAGGCTAACCTTATAGCCTTCCTACTTGAAAAAGAACATTGAAGAGAATATGATACTTAGGCATTACAGCTAGTGGCATGAAGACGAAAGAGAAGGAAAAAAAGAAGGGTCCCTTCGCATTTTGGGTCAGGTCTCCTTTTTATAGCTTGCCTAGTGTTCAGTACTGAGTGAGCCAACTATACTATAGTGATATGCTTTATTGTGCAGGTGAGATTGATCAATGAAAAGGGATTGCTTCACCTGTTATAAACCACACCTTTTGTCACTGTCTTGTCGTGTCTATAGCTCTGCTAAATGAAATGATCTTGATGGGATGTCAACTGATTGCTAGCTTAATTCGTCTTTTATCACCATGTAACCTTGCACTTTTGAGTTAGGTAATACTCGACGCTTGTGTCCAAAAATATTAAAATCAATTTCAAGTTAATTTGTGTTTGAGTCGGTGAAACCCGGTCCAATTTGAAAGTTTGCTGGAAGACCCTTAATCTCACTCGGCCTAACCTTACCGATATTTTGCTAACAAAGTAAATTCTGTTATAATATTATCAATAAAATGGATGTCATTGATATTTTAAGAGAAAGTTATCTCAAGTTATATCTATCAATAAAGATGATGTCTATTGATATTAAGGGAAGGTTATGTCTATTGGTATTATCTATGTAAATTTTTATTAATTTGAAATATAATATTTTTTTTCATTTGCTTTAAATAGATGGCATGAACCCGAATGGAATAAGAGAAAACATATTTCAATACTTTCTTTTCATAATCTCTTTATTCTATTGTTACTCTTTAATTATATAACACATTATCAGCACGACTCTCTACCTCATCATTCTACATTTATTAAAGAAAGTATTATTGAGGTAAATATTATTTACGTTTATGCAAGTTATTTGCATATCTGATTAATTATTTTCTCTTAATATTTTTCTTGTGACTCTTAGTTTTAACTTATCACTTGATCATTTTTATATACGATTATCTCTAGTCCTTCATAAATTTAAAATAAATTTTATTCAATAAAAGATTATGTACTAATTTACTTTGTGCTTTGATAGTATTGTTATGGCAAATTTGGCAAAACTTGATTTTGTGGCACTAGATATCATAGATAAAAAATTATCTATCATGGATACTTGATGCTGAAATCCATATGGAGGCTAATGCCCTTGATGATACAATTAAAGATGATAATGAGGCATCCAACCAGGATAAAGCAAAAGCAATGATCTTCCTGCGATACTATCTTGACGAGAGATTGAAAGCTGAATACCTAATGGTAAAAGATCCTTTTGTCCTTTGAAATAGCCTAAAAGAGTGTTATGATCATAAAAAAATGGTCATTCTTTTCAAGGCCCGTTATGATTGAATACACTTACATCTACAAGATTATAAGACAGTAAGTGAATACAATTCAACTATGTTCAGAATTACTTTTTCAATTAAAATTATATGAAAAAAAGTCACTAATAAAGATATGCTGAAAAAAAAACCTTTTTTCACTCTTCATGCTTCCAATTTGCTCTTGCAGCAACAATATCGTGAAACGGGTTTTAGGAAATATTCTGAACTAATTTCCTGCCTTCTATGGCTGAACATTTAATGAAAAACCATGAAGTTCGTTCAACTGGCTCTGCACCATTCTCTAAAGTGAATGTGACCACATATCAATTTTATAAACAAAGCATGGTTGTGAACATGGCCATGGATGCGGACGTGATCGAGGACGCTTTGATTATTGTGGTGGTCATTGTTGGCCCAGATGGCAACCCAAGAGGGGGGGGGTGAATTGGGTTCTTAAAAATTTAAGACTTTTTGATTATTAAATAATTTGTTAGCAAGATGTGCAAGTGAGATCAACTAATGAACAAGCAGTTAATAAAGAGAGATAGAGATAGAGAAGATAAGGCACGGCAAACACAAAGCAATTTTATAGTGGTTCGGTGCAACCAGCACCTACGTCCACTCCCAAGATTCACTTGGGTCCACACTATAATCTCTCTAGATTACAGCCGAGTTGTTTTTCAAGCTCACAACTCAAACTTGTTGTTTTTTTCGGGATCACAACGAACCCAGCCGATTTTACACGGGCTCACCGGCACAAAACCCTACACGTTGTTTTTCACGGGCTCACAACTAACCCAAACACAAGCTATACCTAGCTTGTACCGAGGTTTAACAACCTCCTCTAGTTTAATCCCTCAGATTAAACTAGACACAAACAAATAAAATGAGTTTAATTACAAGCAGCTCCTTTTGAGCAGATATTTCAAAATAGAAATTGAGTTTAGAAAAGCCTGAATATTTAGAGCTTGAGAGCTGGCTTGGCTTCTTTGGCTTCCTTCCTTCAACTCCTCTTGATGTTGAATCAGGCCTCAGCACCGATTCTTCATGGATTTGAGCTTTGGAGTTGGGTTGAAGCTTTTTTCCCCCTTTTTCTTGGATGTGGAAGATCTTTGATTTGCTTTTGAAGGCTTTGGGATCTCCTCTTGAATCTTCTGTAGAATGTAGCTCTGGAGTGCATGAATCTTACTCTTGGATTTCACTCCTTTTGAATCTCTCTTCGTTGAGCTAAAAGATTTTTCCAAAAATGCTCTGTTTTTCCCTCTTTTCAAATGATATTCTTTTCTCTCTTTTTGATTTTCTCTGGGTTATTTTGATTTGAAAAGAACTCCTCTATTTATAGAATCTGCAAAAATATATCCGTTAGAGTCAAGGAAAAATAGCCGTTATTTAAAAATCTAACCGTTGGAGCTGATGTGTCATCCGTAAAAATCGCGCCCAGAAATGCTGGAGTCGACTCATGCTTTTCCCGAGTCGGCTCGAGCTCATTTTACTAAAAATAGAAATATTAGGGGTCGACTCGATAAAGGTGAAGTGTCGACTCCTGATAGTCGGGAGTCGACTCGTGAAGGGCTTGGTGTCGACTCGAGAGATGCTCAGAAAAACACTCTTCTGGTGTCTGAGCAGAGTCGACTCGCACAGTCCAGGAGTCGGCTCGACAAAATCAGGGGTCGACTCGACAATTTCACGGGTTGACTCGACACAGATGCACATTTCTGTACACTGAGCGGAGTCGACTCTGAAACTCAGGAGTCGGCTCCGGAACGCATCAAAAATCAGAAATTTTTCTGATTGACATTAAAATCGTTCCAGATTCATTTTAGTTCATTGTTTTGATATGAAATCAATAGAATTAATCTTTAGAAGTGATTCATGAACTAATCCATAAGCTTTTAGAATAAAACATGAATTATAACATTTCTTTTCGAAAGTTTGAATATTGAGTTTAAAGTTACAATCAAAATTGATTAAAGTTAAACTTGAGCATTCTCATTCTCATTGATTGTTCAAAGTAAATTTGTTACTTCATTTTCATAAACTCATTAATAAACTCAATGGCTTTTAGTTAAAACATTTAATAAACTCAATGGCTTTTAGTAATCATCAAAATCAAAAGGATTGGATCATATAATTTTCATAATCTTTCAACAATCTCCCCCTTTTTGATGATGACAAAATTATTGAGTTTGTTCATGATTGATTAGTGAATTAATTTTGTTTTCATAGTTAAGTTTAGGCTCCCCCTTAATGAGGTAGCTCCCCCTATGAAACTTAATTAATTAACCCATTGTTTATCACAATCATAGACAATCATAAAACTATAAAATTCTCCCCCTTTTTTGTTCAACAAAAAGATAGATAAACATTCATTCAAATTTCATTGACATAAGGAAATAGAGAATTCATTTCATTCAACAGTTTAGTACATCAAAATGTTCGATANACAATCATAAAACTATAAAATTCTCCCCCTTTTTTGTTATCAACAAAAAGATAGATAAACATTCATTCAAATTTCATTGACATAAGGAAATAGAGAATTCATTTCATTCAAAAGTCTAGTACATCAAAATGTTCAATACATTGATTTCATAAAGAAGCATAAAAACTTCAGTACAAAAAAAACTCTAGTAACTCAAAAATGAGTTCTTACAATTCTAGTTAGATGATCAACAATATTTTTCATTCCTTCAGATTGAATTTTTACATAGTCCTTGAGTTTTTCATCCACAAAGGTGCACGCACTCTTAATTTTGTCTTGAAGCTCTGCGTTGCTCTTGCATAGTCTCTCCATCTCCACATATATCCTTAAGTTCTTCAAAAATTTTGAGATCACTACTTAAGGATGCCGATGAAGAGCTGAGAGTGGATTCAATCTTTGAAATACGATCATCAAGAGAATAAAGTCTCTCTCAAATCATAAACTTATTCTCAAATTCAGTTTTAAGCTTTCAGATTGATCTTCAAGTAAGGCTTTGAGTTGCAAAATTTGTTGATCTGAGAAAGCTAGCAGAAGATGAAGTCTGAACAAAAGATGGAACAGGGGCTGGAGCAGAGGCAGAAACCAAGGGCTCGGAGGTGCAGGCGAAGGATGTCTAACAGATGGTCCTGCAGCCTCAGTATCTATAGCTCTTTCCTCTGTCACTCCTTTCCTTTCCCACTTCCATTCTTTTTGACAAACCCATCCTATGAATAGTTGCCAGACTATAAAATCAGTGTGTCTTAAGTTTTTCATTGGCTCATTATCAGAAATCACCACACCCTGGCTTCGAAAAATCAAAGTAAGAATCATCCCATAGGGCAGACTGGATTTCCTTTTCCCTCCACAATCTGCTATACCACAAAATCATTGGGAAGATTGATAGGCTTGCCAGTCACAATGGCATCCATTACAAAAACATCTCTTTCGAAACATAATCAAATCTACCCGTTTTAGGAAATAGAATCCTACTGCAGATATTGTGAAGCAATCTCAACTCTAAGGAAGCTGATTAGCAAAATCTCTTCAAATCCAACCACATCCCTGTTTAATAATCTGGATAAAGCTGGGGCGCGGTCATCAGAAGAAAAGGTGGAGGTGCCAGATAAGGGTAATTCCAATAATCTAGAAAGATCTCGGGAGTACAGAAATTCTTACTCCTCTCACATTGCTAATAAGCCCATGGTCTCCTCTAGACAAATTTTTGTAAAATTCTTTAACTAATGAGGGATAAGTCGGGCATCAAGAGAGCAAACTTTCTCCCATCCCATCTCAATTAACTGTCTCCCAAAAAGAAACCCTCATTCTCAAATAATTCAAAATCCATCTTCCTACCAGTGGTATGATCCTATCTGCTATCGGTCTACCTGGGAGGAGTGGCAGCAGGAGCAGCAGCTGGAGGAGAAGCAGATCGGTGGAGTCCGAGCTTGGTGAAGGCTCACGCACCGGACGCTTCACCGTTTCTTCACGGAGCGCTTCCTCTTGATGCCACCCGCCACAACACTAGATCCTCTAGTTTTAGGGCCATTTGATGATTGGAGGTGATAAAAAGGGATTCTAGGAGTTTTGGAGGGTTTGGAGAGAGTGTGGAGAGAGTATTTTTGATTTGGGGAATAGAATGAGCGCGAGTCGACTCTGCCCTAGATAAATCAATTTGGGACCACCTCGAGTCGGCTCGCGCAAACCCAAGTGTCGACTCGGCACAGACACAGAAAATCCCGACATGGAGTCGACTCGCGCCAGAGAGGGGTCGACTCGAGAGTTTCAGTCGAAACCGGGAGTCGACTCCGATACGCCGAGTCGGCTCCGAGACCATTTCAGACAAAAACATGAAATTTCTGAAATATGTCCGGAAAATGATCATAAAAATTGATAAATAATCATTGGATATGAGTGAATCAATGATATGAGTTCTAGATTCCTTAAGATTTTGAGGATTGAAAGAATTCTAGATATATTTCCTTATTTCAAAATTTATTCAAAAGGATTACAAATTCCTAATTCTCCTCTAAGATACAAATCTTTCTTCACTTAAGGGGTTTTGTTAATATGTCAGCTAATTGTTCTTCAGTGTTTACATAATCTAAGACAAATTTCATTCATTAGCTACATGTTCTCTTATAAAATGATATCTAATTTCTATGTGTTTTGTTCTTGAATGTTGAATTGGATTTTTAGTTAAATTGATTGCACTGTATTATCACATTTATGGGTGTCTTATCAAGTGTGATACCATAGTCTTCAAGTTGTCGCTTAATCCATAGGATTTGCGCACAGCAACTTCCAGCTGCTACATATTCAGCTTCAGTAGTTGATAATGCAACTGAATTTTGCTTTTTGCTAAACCATGTGATTAAGTTACTTCCTAAGAAATGGCATGCACCACTTGTGCTTTTTCTATCTAATTTTACATCCAGCATAATCAGAATCTGAATATGCAATTAGGTTTAATGTGGAGTCTCTAGAATACCATAAACCTACATTTTTTGTTCCATTTAGATATCTTAGTATTCTTTTAACAGCTATTAAATGTGATTCTTTAGGTTCTGATTGAAATCTAGCACAAACATACTGCAAACATAATATCTGGTCTACTTGCTGTTAAATAAAGAAGGGATCCGATAATACCTCGATAATACTTTTGATCAACCTTCTTACCTTCTTCATCTTTGTCCAGCTTGCATGAAGGACTCATTGGTGTTCCGAGGGGTTTCATTGATTCCATACCAAACTTTTTGAGTAGTTCTCTTGTGTACTTTGTTTGGTTGATAAAGATTCCCTCTTTGCTTTGTTTGATCTGGAGTCCAAGGAAGAAGTTGAGTTCTCCCATCATGCTCATCTCGAATTCTCCCTGCATTAACTTTGCAAATTCTTGACATAGAGATCGTTAGTAGCACCAAAAATAATGTCATACGTATATTTGTACTACAAGTAAATCTTTACTTTTTCTTTTCAAAAACAAAGTTTTATCAACATTTCCTCTTGTAAAATCATTTTCAATTAAAATTTACTTAACCTATCATACCAAGCTCTAGGTGCTTGTTTCAAACCATATAAAGCTTTGTGCAATTTAAAAACGTGATTTGAAAATTCGTGATCTTCAAAACCTGGTGGTTGTTCTACATAAACTTCTTCATTAAAATCCATTTAAAAATGCGCTTTTACATCCATTTGAAATAAGTTAATTCATATGACATGCAAATGCAAGTAAAAGTCTAATGGCTTCTAATCTAGCTACAGGTGCAAAGGTTTCATCAAAATCAATACCTTCTTCTTGATTATATCCTTTAGCAACCAATCTAGCTTTGTTTCTAATTACTATGCCATTTTCATCTAGTTTATTTCTAAAAACCCATTTTGATCCTATACTGAATGATTTTTAGGTCTTTCAACTAAAGTCCAAACATTATTTCTAGTAAATTGATTTAATTCTTCTTGCATTGCTAACATCCAATTATTATCTTTTTCAGCTTCTTATAGTTTTAGGTTCAATTTGTGATACAAATGCAAGATGATTACTAATATTTCTCATGTATGATCTAGTTCTTATTCCTTGAGATGGATCACCTATAATCAATTCCTTAGGATGACTATAAGCATATCTCCAGTCTCTTGGAAGATCTACATCATTATGATCATATTAACATCATCGTCCTTATGTGAATCATCATCTTTAGCCTCTTGTTCATGATCAGAAGATACTTCAATATTAAGTTTTTCAAGATCTTTTTCAATTATGTTTGTATCTTCCTCATCATCAATCTTTTCAGATCCAGTTGCTAAAGATTCATCAAAAACTACATGAATGGATTCTTCAACTACTAAGGTTTTCTTGTTAAAGATTCTATATGCTTTACTAGTTGTTGAATAACCTAGAAAAATTCCTTCATCAGATTTAGCATCAAATTTTCCTAAGTTGTTTTTACCATTATTATGAATGAAACATTTACATCCAAATGCATGAAAGTATTTTATATTGGTTTTCTTTCATTCCATAATTCATAAGGTGTTTTCTTTAATATTGGTCTTATTAAAGCTCTATTTAAGATGTAACATGCTGTGTTAATAGCTTCCGCCCAAAAGTACTTTGGTAAGTTACTTTCGCATAGCATGGTACGGGCCATGTCTTCTAGAGTCCTATTTTTCTTTCAACTACACCATTTTGTTGTGGAGTCCTAGGGGCTGAAAAATTATGATTAATTCCATTTTCAGTGCAGAAACTTTCAAATAAGTGATTTTCAAATTCTGTTCCATGATCACTTCTTAGAGATACTATAGTAGTGTTTTTCTCATTTGTGACTTTCTTGAAGAATTTCAGGAATATCGAGAAAGTCTCATCTTTGTGAGCTAAAAACATTACCCAAGTATATCTAGAATAATCATCTACAATCACTAGACCATATTTCTTTCCTCCTAGACTTGTGGTTCTAGTTGGTCCAAAAGGTCCATGTGAAGTAGCTCTAGCCCTAGAAGTTGAAACAACATTTTTAGATTTGAAAGAACTTCTAGTTTGTTTTCCAAATTGACATGCATCACATATTTTATTATTTTCAAAATCTAATTTAGGTAAACCTTTAACTAAATCCATTTTAATTAGTTTTGAAATAAGGTGTGTGCTTGCATGACCTAATCTACGATGCCACAACCAACTAATATCATTTATGTTAGCATTGTCAGCAATTAGGCAATGACTACTCAGAAGTTTTTAGTCAACTAAGTACATTGCCATGTCTATAACCAGTAAAAACAATGCTATCATCAATAGAATTAGTTACAGTGCATAAAGAAGATTTAAATGAAACATTAAAGTTTTTATCACATAATTGGCTTATACTAATTAGATTATGCTTCAAACCATCAACATAAAGTACATTATCAATAAATATAGATGGAGTTATGCGAACTTTACCAAGGCCCAAAATTTGACCTTTACCGTTATCGCCAAACGTCACAACTCCACCTTTCTTTTCTTCTAGGGTGATGAATTCATCTTTGTCACCCGTCATATGTCTTGAGCAGCCACTATCAAGGTACCACTTTTTCTTTGATCTTTTGGCTACAAGACATTCCTGCAACATAATCAAACTTTATGTTTAGGTACCCAAGCTTTCTTGGGTCCTTCATGGTTAGTAGCAATAAAAATTGTTCCTTTCGGAACCCATATTTTCTTGCTTTAATATTTAATTTTTGTTTTATTAATGTTTTGCATTCAAAGATTTATGTCCTTTTTGATTACATTTAAAACAAGTATATTACTTTGGTTAGCTTTTACAAAAATATTTTTAATGATTTTTGTTTTCTTAATGTGTTATACCCTAAACCAGCTTTGTCAAAAACAGCTTTTTGACTATCTAAATCATGTTTAAGTTTAGTTGAGCTTAAAGTAAATTTCTCAACAATGTCTTTATATTTTTTAACATCTTTCTTTAGAAAATCATTTTCATTAGAGATTGATTCTTTTTCTTTAATTAGATTTTCATTTCAGATTTCAAATCAATCTTATGAAAAATCATTTTTTCATTAAGTTTCTTTTATCTTTTAATTCATTTTTCTTTAGCTAAATTTAAGTTTTCAGTTTTCAAATTTAATTTCTTTTTCAAATTTAAAATCAATCATCAATTCATTGAAAGCTTCAAACATTTCATCAAATGTAAATTCATCATCGGGGGTTTCGGAACTTACCTCTCATTGTCGTCGTCGTTGGCCATGAAGCAAATATTTGCAACTTCTTTTTGTTCTTCTTCTTCGGAAGAAGATTCTTCTGTCAGTCCATGTTGCCATATGCCTTTCTTCTTTTTCTTGTAGGCCTTTTTCAAGTAAAGGACAATCATATCGAAATGCCCTGGCTTTTTACACTCATAACATACAAGGGCTCTTTCTCTTTGTCCTTGTCCTTTTCTTTCTTTTCCTTTTCTTTTCTCCTTCCATTTTTTCCAAATTTTCTTTTGGAAGGGCCTTTTTCCTCATAAATCTTCTGAATTTCTTGGCCAAGAGAGCAGTTTCATCATATCTTCATCACTATCATCACTGCTGCTCTTCACATCTTTTGCAGCTTTGAGGGCAATGGTTTTCTTCTTTTTGTTTCCTCCTCAACATGCTGCCTCATTGTCAAGCTCGTGGGTCATAGAGATCCTAGAAGCTCCTCTAAGGGTAGTGCATTGAGGTCTTTGGCTTCTTGGATTGCTGTGACTTTTGCTTCCCACGATCTTGGAATGACCTAAGAATTTTGCGAACAAGATCAGCATTAGTATAAACTTTTCCAAGACTTTTCAAACCATTCACAATATCAGTGAATCTAGTGAACATGCATGTGATGGTTTCAGTTTGTTCCATTGTAAACAATTCATATTTATGAACCAAAATATTTATCTTTGATTCTTTTACTTGGTTTGTTCCTTCATGTGTATTTCCAACCTATCCCAAATTTCTTTTGCGGAATTACATGTTGAGATTCGGTTGAATTCATTTGAGTCTAAGGAACAATATAAATATTAATGGCTTTAGCATTTAAGTTGTGCCATTCTCCTATCATTATCATTCCAATCCCTTTCGGGCTTAGGAACAATAGTGCCATCAATAAGGTGTGTGGGTGTACTAGGTCCATTTATTATTACCCCAAATTCATAGTCAGAAGCTTGAATGAATTCTCATTCTAGCTTTCCAATATGAATAGTTGGTTCCATTAAATAAAGGAGGTCTATTCGTAGAATGACCTTCAGCAAAACAGAACCACTTGTGTTGCCATAAGGATCTTTAGCCCTTGATCGTGAGATCAAATTCTAAATGAGCACTTGCTCTGATACCAATTGTTGGCCCAGATGGCAACCCAAGAGGGGGGGGGTGAATTGGGTTCTTAAAAATTTAAGACTTTTTAATTTAAATTGCAAGATGTGCAAGTGAGATTAACTAATAAGCAAAGCACAAACAGAATATAAGAGAGATAGAGAAGAGAAATGAGCACGGCAAACACAAAATTTTATAGTGGTTCGGTGCAACCAACACCTACGTCCACTCCCAAGATTCACTTGGGTCCACACTATAATCTCTCTAGATTACAGCCGAGTTGTTTTACAAGCTCACAACTCAAACTTGTTGTTTTTCCGGGATCACAACGAACCCAGCCGTTTTACACGGGCACCAGCACAAAACCCAAACACAAGCTATACCTAGCTTGTACGAGGTTAACAACCTCCTCTAGTTTAATCCCTCAGATTAAACTAGACACAAACAATAAAATGAGTTTAATTACAAGCAGCTCCTTTTTGAGCAGATATTTCAAAATAAAATTGAGTTTAGAAAAGCCTGAATATTTAGAGCTTGAGAGCTGGCTTGGCTTCTTTGGTTCCTTCCTTCAACTCCTCTTGATGTTGAATCAGGCCTCAGCACCGATTCTTCACAGATTTGAGCTTTGGAGTTGGGTTGAAGCTTTTCTCCCTTTTTCTTGAATGTGGAAGATCTTTGATTTGCTCTTGAAATTGGGATCTCCTCTTGAATCTTTTGTAGAATGTAGCTCTGGAGTGCACGAATCTCACTCTTGGATTTCACTCCTTTTGAATCTCTCTTCTTTGAGCTAAAGATTTTTTCAAAATGCTCTGTTTTTCCCTCTTTTCAAATGATATTCTTTTCTCTCTTTTTGATTTTCTCTCTTCTTTTTGATTTGAAAAGAACTCCTCTATTTATAGAATCTGCAAAATATATCCGTTAGAGTCAAGGAAAAATAGCCGTTATTTAAAATCTAACCGTTGGAGCTGATGTGTCATTCAAAAATTTCGCCCAGATTTCGGGGAGTCGGCTCGGGTACTGTGCGAGTCGGCTCGAGCAATCGAATCCAGAACGCACCAAAAAGTGAGTCTCAGGGGTCGACTCGCGAAAATCTGGGAGTCGACTCGTGACTTTCAGGGGTCGACTCGCGAAAAGCTGGGAGTCGACTCGAGAGGCACTCAAAAATGAGTCTTTCTGCCGTCTGAGTCGAGTCGGCTCGCACAGTCATGAGTCGGCTCGAGAAAGTTCAGGGGTCGACTCGGAAACTCTCGAGTCGGCTCGGGACTGATACAAAAATCAGAAAACATTCTGATTTGCTTTGAAAATCATCCCAACCAACTTTGAAATATAAATATGACTTAGATAATGTTGATTTAACAGTAATGCTCAATTTCAAAGCATTTTCATTAAGTCATTGATCTTTAAAAGATTGGTATAGAAAATCATTTTTGAATTCATAAGTATAGCTCACTGAAACATATATTCAATTGATTCAAGAAACTCATTATATTTTTAATAGTTCATAGTTTCCAATTTGAAATTGCTCATAGTAAGAATATTTCATTGATTGACTTATTGTTCATAGCCTTTTAGAAAGTAAAGCAATGTCTTTTGGAAATCATCAAAATCAATAAGTTGGAGCAATTATGTTTCAATAATTTTTTCAACAATCATAGGTTTTTTTAATCAGGAGTGTCCGTTTGTTGCTATCTGAGGGTGTCGTAGCGTTTCATTCGTCATAAAAGCTACGATACCCCAGATTTACTGTTAAGACACCGTAGTTACAAGCCTATGACACCCGTGTTCCAAACGAATGCTGGAAAAGCCTCGCGACATCACAGGAGAAAATCGGGAGTATTGCGACACCCAAGTTAAAGAAATAAGAACCTCTGTTAAACAAATACGACACCCTTGTTATGCTCGGCCGAAAATCCTTCGCGATACTGCAGTTTAAACATCACGACACCCTAGCGACAACGCTACAACACCCATGCTTATAACCTTACAACACCCTAACGGCAACGCTACGACACCCTAGCGGCGACGCTACAACACCCATGCTTATAACCTTCGCGATCTTCGTATGTTGCTTTCTGGGGTGTCGTAGCTTGTTCTATGGGGTATCTTTAACTGCTAAAGGGTGTGTCGTGCTTATAACTGATGCTGGAGAGAAGGCCCGCGATACCCAAGTTATGTTCACCCAAAAAAAGATCTACGACACCGCAGTTGAAACATTAAGACACCCAAGCGTCAACGCTACGACACCTCGTGCTCATAAGTGACCATGGAGAGAATCCCCGCGACACCCCAGGAGCAATTCGGCTGAAAATCCTTCGCGACACCCCAGTTGAGACCTTACGACACCTTAACGACAATGCTACGACACCCGTGCTTATAGCTTTAAGGCAACGACACCCCGCTTTAATAGTCCCCTCATGGGTGTTGTCGGCTTAAAGCTAGGGTGTCGTCGGATGCGAGCTGGGGTGTCGGTAACAGTCTGAGTTGGGGATGTCGTCGGTCCCCGCCTTAACAGTCCTCGTACGGGTGTCATTGCCTTAAAGCTAGGGGGTCATCAGATGTGAGCTAGGGAGTCGTTAATAGCCTGAGTCGGGGATGTCGTCGGTCCCCCCCCAAACAATCCCCACATGGGTGTCGTCACCTTAAAGCTAGGGTATCGTCAGATGAGAACTGGGGTGTCGTTAACAGCCTGAGTCGGGGATGTCGTCGGTCCCCCCTAACAGTCCCCCGCATGGGTATCATCGCCTTAAAGCTAGGGTGTCATCAGATAAGAGCTGGGGTGTCGAAAGTTTTTTCATGCGGTGTGTTCGCGATACCCCAGTTGAAACCTTACAAAATCGTAGCATCAATTCTACGACACCCGTACTTATACTGACCATGGAGAGAAGGCCCGCGACACCCCACGATGAATTCGGTCGAAAAACAGTGAGGACACCCCAGTTGAATTATTACGATACCCAATTACAAACCTAAGACACCCGTTCACGCTTAGGAGAAAACTTTACCACATTCCAGGATGAAATCGGTCGAAAAATAGTTACAACATCTCAGGGACGCTACACCTTAGCCTCGTCAAAATCACCAAAGACCCCCCAGGAGGATGGTCCGTTTGGTAAGGCTCACATGATAAGAGCGAATGACAACAAACACAAAAGTTACTAAAATTTCTTTTTATTCATCACACAAAGAAAGACAAGAAGAAAGAAAAAAAAAAAGTACATGAGCCCTCACTGGGGCTAGTCATTGGGGATTTCGGATTGCCCAAGCCAACCTGACGGATCACTGGATTGCGACATATACTGTCTGAGATACATAGAATGTCTTCCTCGAAGGGACAATCCTGATATGAAGATGGATTTCACGCAGGAGGAAGTAAGAGATTACCGGCGATAATTAGCTGCGACGATATTGAGAGAGGGCATGAACCAAAGATTGACGACCTTGTCACAAAGTGTTCTTAATTTTTTATTCTTCTTTGATTGAAAATTTAATGTAATTTATTCATATTAACATGGTTTCAGATTTAATGCAAATGCAAAAATTTTATATTTAGAACAGGGGTGTCCTCGATTTATTCATATTTATACTTTTCTACTTCATAATCTTTTAAGTTTTCATATATGATGTCATAAATTGAAAACTAGAATGTCGTAAATTGAGAACAGGGATGTCGTCGGATTTTGCCTTTCGGATGTCGTTGCGCTAAAGTTAGGGTATCATTAGCCCAGAGATGGGGTGTCATCGCACTAAATCTAAAGTGTCATTAGCTCAGAGCTGGGGTGTCATCGCGCTAAAGTTAGGGTGTCGTTAGCCCAGAGCTGGGGTGTCGTCGCGCTAAAAGCTCTGGTGTCCTTTCGTGGGTAATGGGATGTCTCGTCGGATTTTGCCTTTCGGGTGTCATCGTGCTAAAGCTAGGGTGTCGTTAGCCCAAAGGTGGGGTGTCATCGCGCTAAAAGCTCTGGTATCCTTTCGTGAGTAATGGGATGTCGTCGGATTTTGCCTTCCGAGTTTCGTCGAGCTAAAGCTAGGGTGTCGATAGCCCAGAGCTGAGGTGTCGTCATGCTAAAAGCTCTGGTGTCTTTTTGTGAGTAATGGGATGTCATCGGATTTTGCCTTCTGGGTGTCGTCGAGCTAAAGCTAGGGTATTGTTAGCCCAGAGCTAGGGTGTCGTCGCAGTAAAAGCTATGGTGTCCTTTCGTGAGTAATGGGATGTCTCATCGGATTTTTCCTTCTGGGTGTCATCGTGCTAAAGCTAGGGTGTCGTTAGCCCAGAGCTGGGGTGTTGTCGCACTAAAAGCTCTGGTGTCCTTTTGTGAGTAATGAGATGTCGTCGAATTTTTCCTTCCTGGTGTCGTCAAGCTAAAGCTAGGGTGTCGTTAGCCCAGAGCTGAGGTGTCGTCGCGCTAAAAGCTCTGGTGTCCTTTCGTGAGTAATGGGATGTCGTAGGATTTTGCCTTTCGGGTATCGTCGGGCTAAAGCTAGGGTGTTGTTAGCCTAGAGTTGGGGTGTCGTAACAGTGCAAGATTATTCGCAAATATCAAATCTTTTTGGCAGACGAGATGAGCACTTCATTTACCTAAAAAAACACCCTAGTTACAAAGCACTTCATTTGCGACCAGGACACCATAGTTACAACGTTACGACACCGTGTTTTACATATGCTCCTGTGTAAGTTGACTCAATACATAAGCATCAAACTCGTCCATCAAAGTTTTGAAAGGTGGTACAATTCTTTCCATGTCCTCTCCAGTGTTAATTGACTGCATACAAGTCTGCCTGTTGCTTGAAGCAGCTCTTATTTCATTTTGCATTGGTGGAGCGTCAATGGTTGCCTTGACCAGATTTTTCCTTGATCTTTTTGGCTTCTTCTCGACTCCACTTTTTAATCTATTCTCTCTTGGGTGACCTTTTGTCCTAATTTGTTCAGGATCTTGAATTACAAGCTCTGTACTTGGCTTAGCTGCGCAGTTGGCATCCATGACAATTTTGAATATAGGTGTTAGACCATCCATCACTAAATTAAATACATCTTCAGACATGGAGGCTATCTCTGCGAGTTTCATCATTCGATGACTAGGCAAACTATATCTACAATCAATAACATAATGTTATCAAAAACATATATTAAGACATTTCAAATAAAAATTATCACTGCGTATCGTGATCTTCGTGTGCTTTTATCACAACCTTCATTATTGCAGTCGAAATCGTCGAATTGGTATTTCATGTCCTTGCATCATCTCTTCAAGAAGTATTTATCTGGTAAACGAATACGTCACTTTGATGAAGAACCAACAAGGCATGCCTACACAGGTAACCCTTGAACTGAAAGGATCGACACTGGCATTGAACATCCTTAATATTTCTATCGTATGACACGATATAATCTTTGATCATTTCCTTGCCGATTCCATCGACTTCAATCCTTCATATGACTTTACAGAATATACACAACAGTTACCAGCTTCCTTGATCAATTTAGTTTTTGATGCAGCCATTTCAAGGATCTCATTCTAAATTTTTTTGAAAATGCACCTTGTATACCTTCCTGCAACTTGTCTCTCAAAAGGTGATGATGTCTTTAGGAAAGCAATCGTTTGCAATGTCCTATTATCTTCCTTATTTTCGGTCTCGTACCTTTTCTCTAAGGCATTTTGTACTTACCTATGAACTTCGTTAGTGTAGTCTTCGAATTTATAAACCCATCGAAGAAGTGATTTATGCCCTCGCTCCTTTGTGAAGATGACATTCCTGTTCATAATTTTATCAAAAAAAGAAGCGTTGAACGCGAACATGAACCAAAGACAATGACATACATACCTGCGAAGAATGTATCCTTTAGGTAAACTGGAACCCATTTATCTGACATTCGTAAAGGACATTGAACCAATCTATAGCCTTACATTCTTTATATTTCTCCATAACATGTGCCCACCTTTCCTCGAATGACTGTATGATCAACGAATCATATATCACCTCATCGAAATCAACCATAAATTTGGGATTTGCTATGCAAATGCGGCCAATCTTTTCAGGTATCTTCTTCAATATATGCCAAAGACAAAATCGATGTCGTGTGTTAGGAAAAACTTCTTTAACAGCAGCCTCGATTGCCTTATCTTGGTCAGTTATTATGGCAATAGGTGCTTGACCACCATTTGCATCCAGTCATGACTAAAAAACCCATTTATATGTTTTAGTACTCTCATCAGATAACAATGCGCAACCAAGCAAGGTGGACTATCCATGATGGTTGACCCCGACGAATGGATAAAAAGGCATTTGATATCTGTTTGTCAAGTAGGTTGAGTCAAAGCTTAGAACATCACCGAAGTATGTGCATGCCAATCTTGACCTTGGATGAATCCAGAAGACAGACCTGAGATGACCATTATCATTGAGGTCTAAGGTATAGAAGAAATTGGGATTTCTGAGTTGCATTTCGGTGAAATGGATTACCATCGACTGAGCATCTCCTTCTTTCAGCTTAGACTGGCGTTCACGACAAATGAAATTACGAGCATCCTTCTCGGTGAAATCCAATTGTCTTCTGCCCCCTTTTCTCCTTGCTATGGCAGAGTATATCTGAGTTATCGGAACATTTATGGCATGTAAATTACGGATCTCTGCCTTCTCTGGTGTGCTAATCCTCCTATGCGACCGTAGATAACCAGTTGATATTATGGATATCCCATGGTTATGTTCTAGAGAAACCTCAACCAATATCCACTTACCACTTATAGCATTCAGTCTTGCTTTTATGGATGCCATACAATCAACTTTATCAGTATCCCTATGATTCATACTCTTCTCTGTTTTTCTAGATTTTACTTGCCTTCAACATGCCAGGTGCTTGAAACAAAGTTGTTTGTTGTTGTTGGCCCTACTACACACTGTTGTGATTCAAAACCAACTCTTTTTGCGTATCCATCGTAGAAAGTATATACATCATCTGCTGAATTGAATTCCATTCCAGTTTGAGGAACTATAGTATCATCCCCTACATTTGGAGCGATGGATGAAGGTGCACGGTCGGAAGTGTGCTCGATTTCTTTCCGATCTATAATTTTAGCATCATTTATGAAAATATAGGCACACAGTCATGGCAAAGCATTAGGACACCAAGGTTAAAAAAATACCACACCTCAATTAAAGAAATGACGACACCCATTAATAAGACATTGAGGCAGGGCCTAACGACACCAAGGTTCACATATTACGACACCGTAGCTGAAACTAGGAACTAATGACACCTCGTGAAACAACTTATGACACCCCATATAAAAAAAGTGACACCCCCTTTAGCAGTTAAAGACACCCCAGAGAACAACCTACGACACCCCAGAAAGCAACAAACGAAGATCACGAAAGTTATAATCACGGGTGTCGTAGCGTTGTCTCTAGGGTGTCGTAACGTTTCAACTTTGGTGTCGCGAAGATTTTTGGGCGAATTCCACTTGGGGTGTCGCGGGCCTTCTCTCCAGCGTCAGTTATAAGCACGACACACCCTTTAGCAGTTAAAGACACCCAGAGAATAACCTACGACACCCCGGAAAGCAACAAACGAAGATCGTGAAAGTTATAATCACGGGTGTCGTAGCGTTGTCGCTAGGGTGTCGTAATGTTTCAGCTGCGGTATCGCGAAGTTTTTCAGGCAAATTCCACTTGGGGTGTCGTGGGCCTTCTCTCCAGCATCAGTTATAAGCATGACACACCCTTTAGCAGTTAAAGATACCTCAGAGAACAACCTACGACACCTCGGAAAGCAACAAACGAAGATCGCAAAAGTTATAATCATGGGTGTCGTAGCGTTGTCGCTAGGGTGTCGTAACGTTTCAACTGCGGTGTCGCGAAGTTTTTCGAGTGAATTCCACTTGGGGTGTCGCGGGCCTTCTCTCCAGTGTCAGTTATAAGCACGACACACCCTTTAGCAGTTAAAGACACCCCAGAGAACAACCTACGACACCCTAGAAAGCAACAAACGAATATCGCGAAAGTTATAATCACGGGTGTTGTAGCGTTGTCGCTAGGGTGTCGTAACGTTTTAACTGTGGTGTCGCGAAGTTTTTCAGGCGAATTCCACTTGGGGTGTCGCGGGCCTTCTCTCCAGTGTCAGTTATAAGCATGACACACCCTTTAGCAGTTAAAGACACCCCATAGAACAAGCTACGACACCCCGGAAAACAACATACGAAGATCGCAAAGGTTATAAGCATGGGCATCGTAGCGTTGCCGCTAGGGTGTCATAACGTTTCAACTGCGGTATCATGAATGATTTTTGGCCGAATTCCTCCTTGGGTGTCGTAAGGTTATAAGCATGGGTGTTGTAGCGTTGTTGCTAGGGTGTCATGATGTTTGAACTGTGATGTCGCGAAGGATTTTCGGCCGAGCATAACAGGGGTGTCGTATTTGTTTAACAGAGGTGTCTTATTTCTTTAACTTGGGTGTCGCAATACTCCTGATTTTCTCCTGCGATGTCGCGAGGCTTTTCTCCAGCATTCGTTTGGAGCACGAGTGTCATAGGCTTGTAACTACGGTGTCTTAACAGTAAATCTGAGGTATCGTAGCTTTTATGATGAATGAAACACTACGACACCCCCAGATAGCAACAAACGGACACTCCTGATTAAAACAACCTATGATACCCGAGAAAACAACCTACGACACCCTAGAAAACATCTTACAACACCCAGGAAAGACTGTTACGATACCCCAGGGATAGCACGATACCCCAGCCTTACCATAACCAAGGAAAACATTACGACAGTGCAGTTACAAACCTTCGATACTCCAGTTCTTATATAACGACACCCCGGATGCAACCGTTAAGCCACGCCACGCCCCAATCGTAGTACACCCGAGTTGTCAAATGACGACACTAGAGCTATATGGATAGGAAATAACGGGGAATATAGGCCGAAACACTCTGACAACACCCCAGTTCATAAGGTATAACATCCTAGTTAAAAGAGTATAACATTCATGCTACAAAACACTAAACTCTAAATAGTTATGACTCCCAGAATGTTATAACTGTTTTGTTCTAAGGAAGTTACCCGCGCATTAAACGGTTTGGTCACACATTAACTACCTCTAACAAGAAAAAATAGTTGGTGTAATAAAGGAGCTTTACAAAGAAGTGGGAACAAGGACTTTTTACTTCGTGTTGCGGATGACATTTCCTTCAGAAGTTTTTGTACAAAGACTTCAGTAGCCAGGTATTTCAGCCTCGAAGCTGAAATATTTTCTTTCGACCGGACTCCTCAGAGCGAGGGCTCAGGATCTTGCTCAAACCTTGGACTGATTCCTTAGCATCCGAAAGCCTGAGCGAGGGGGAAGAAAGAGTTTTCTTGCACAGATGAAATCCAAGAAAAAATGGCGGTAGAAGTAGGCTGGAGGGAAAGTGCATTTTTGTCTGCACACTAATTTTAAAAAAAAAGGCGAAACGCTTTTCATGGCCATCACGATCAGAACGTAACATTGTAGAAGAGCCATACCGTCCGGCATCATCAGCCACGTAGGATCCACGTGGACCAATCAGGATAGGCGGTACAGCTTACGTAGGACTTGCTGCACCGAGGGCAGTGTATAAAGACTTTTCCTAGTTGAAAGATGTCAAACGGACGTGAATCAGAAGAGGCTGGCCCAAGCCTGCCGACTCGCTGAGTCATGGCTTAGAGAACTAAGATTTACATGCGCGATATGTAATTAATCCAAACGAAAGGAAGAGATAAGAAGCTAATATTGACTCAAGAAACGGATAACAACTAAAAATTTAAAGATCAAAAAATAAATATTTAATATTTAATTAATTAAAAATGAAAGGTTTTTAATATATATATATATATATATATATATATATATATATATATATATATATATATATTCTTTTCTTAAAATTCTTTTTTTTCCCATAAATTTTCTAATAAGCATATTCAACGTGCTAGTTTATGGTCTAATATCCTTCCATACTGATAGGGATTTCTATCGTATATATAAATTTTTTTATTCATAAATATTTTTTAATGGAGAGAAAGTTACTTTTTTTGTCTTTTTCATTGTACATCGAGCTATTAACTTTTCTGCCAATAGTTCATAACTTTTTTTTTTCAGCCATCATGGCTTTTTTTTACTTCTGATGGAGGGTTTTTGTTAATGGAAAGAAAGTTTTTTTTTTCTTTTCCTTCCTTTTTTTTTATGAAGATTTTTTTTCAATGGAAAGAAAGCTAATTTTATTTTCTTTTCTCTTTTTTACATCAAGATTTAACACTTTTTTTTCCTTAATGATCCATAATTTTTTTCTATGAATGACTTTTTTTTTAATTTAATGGAAAGGAGACCTTTTTTTTCTTCTTCATGAAGTCTTTCCATTGCCTACAACATTTTTTTTCTTTTCTTAAAAAGAATTTTTTTTTAGTGAAAAGAAAGTTTCTTTTTTCATTCTCTTTTTCTGAAAAGAAAGTTTTCTTTTTTTTTTTACGTCAAATCATTAACTTTTTTTTTTCAATGAAAAAGGAACCTAGCTCTTTTTTTTCATTCTTTCTTTTTAAAATTAAGCTCATGACTCGTATTCTTTTTTTTTTTTCCCCTCAATGAAGGTTTTTAGTTGGAAAAGAAGCCAATTCTTTCCTTTTTGTTTTTCTTTTTCTCATATAGAAAGAGACTTAACTTATTAACATATATTCATTTTTTTTATGAAAACGAAAGCAGATTCTTTTCTTTTTCCTTTTTTTTTTCTTTTTATGATAAGAAAAGAATTGAAATCAAAATTTTTTTATCCCCTTAATGAATAAGAAGAAATAATATGTTCAGGATTTGGCCTCGTGGAAGTTGCGGCTCCGTTTCTTCTCCGACCGATATGTCATGGTCTAAGTCAGTTCTTTGCTCTATGCCCACTTATACGACCAAGCCTCTTTCTTTTAAGCCTCTTTCTTTTATTTCTTGGCAAGATCACATTGTTAAGATAGTGTTTGAAATAGAAAATAAGAAAAAATATCTCTCTTGTTTCTAAAATCATAACTATAAAGAATAGTTGGAAATAAAGTTAATCAGAGAAATAATTCATAGATAGATTATCCCCTCAATTTATTCTCTAGAAAATACAGAAATAGCTAATTATTCCTCCAAATAAGAGTAAAAAAAGTTATCATATAGATTTATCTTTTTGCATTTGATATGATCATGGGATAGCCAAGGGATATCCCTAGGAATAGCCCGGGAATAAATTCTATTCCGTACACTTATATATGAATAATATTTTTTCTATCAAACACTACTTAAAGGACCGAACTTTCCTTATAAATTTTTTACTAAAAATTATTTAAATAATCACTCGCTGATTCCTTGCAGATTACTAAGGGATTTTCAAGGAATTTATCAAGAAAAATATATTCCTAACAAATTCCTTAGAGATTCTTTACTGAAACTAGATTTTGAATGTAATTTAAAATTTATTAAAAAATACCTTTCTAATTCCTTGATAATTTTCTAAGAGACATATTCCTTGATGATGTTCCTTGATGAAAGGCTTTGCTAGTCCTGCTCATCTTCTTCATGAACACACTTATGATAGGCCAATTTTCATTCCCTTTTGTATCTTCTGGTTGAAGCTGATGCCCATGGTCCTTGCTATGTGAGACTATAATGGATTGCTACCAATCTCGATCTACCCCAAAAAAAAATTAGGGCACAACTTTTATTTTACTATTAGGCATCAGACCATTAATAAGTTAAACAATGCAATTCAAAATTTAGAATAATATATAAATTTCATCTTAACTTAAAAATAATATAATCTAATACATATATCTTATTTATTTTTTCTTTAATTTTTAATTTAAAAATAATATTTTTAAAATTTAAATTTAATATAAAGTTAAAAAAATTATATAAATTTATATTTTTGTTTACCTTATTAATCATTTTAGCACCTATGCATCATATGAACATATACGGATTAAGTGAGAGTTTGAGGACCAAAAACTATGCATATACATTCTTTGCCCTTTAGGCTTTTATGCAAGTCCTATCCTCCTATAAGAAGGAGAGGACTTTACATGGTCTCAACGATCTCACTATTGAAACCTACTTTTTACCATTTTTATCTCATTATTATTTGCCGCCATTACATTTTAACCCATTTACTATCACATATTTCTATCATTGCTGTTGCCGCGGAAATCCGTTCTTCGACTCGGGTGCGCTTCCGGCTTCGGGTCTGAACTTCGATCTCGACATCCGAGGTGGAACCTGCAAGACAGTCCGCGCTCGCAAAGGATTTCCTTGGGGTTGTCCTCTGCGGGGGACCCTCCGACGCCTAAGTCAGTAGAGATTCATAGTAGGCAGATGTGAGAAGACTTTTCACAGAAGAATCTTCCTCCAAGCTCTTGATCGGAGCTCTAATGGAGTAATCGATTCCGTAAAGTCAAGTGAATGTGTGAAAGTTTTTATAAGATGATTCGTGCATACCTGAGAGGTTGAAGTGCTGTGGTATTTATAGAGGATCACCTGATTTCCTCGGCGCATCGTGGGGGCCAAAAGTTGTTATGATTTGAAACGGATTCGAATCGAGTTTGTTGCGAGATCAGTAGGATCTGTATCTTGTCAGTTAGAGGATCGACGGCTAGGAGAGCTAGCTGATGCCTTGGGATTCCACGATTGCGTAGGATCTAGGCCACTTTTGGGTATGATTCTCTGTTTGGAATCTTATTCTATTTCAGCGAATAGGGACTCTTCCGTGTCAGATTCTGTAGAGGCATTTTGAGTGCTTAGGTCTGGCTGAGGCAGAGGACAATTTGGTTTTCCGAGGCATAAAGGCGGCTCGAGTTACCAAGATATAATCATGGCTCGTATCGCTGAGGTATGGATACCTCGGCTTATCGAGAAATAAGAATGGCTCGTATCGCTGAGGTATGGATACCTCGGCTTACCGAGAAATAAGAATGGCTTGTATCACCGAGGTATGGATACCTCGGCTTACCGAGAAATAAGAATGGCCCGTATCGTCGAGATATGGATACCTCGTCTTACCGAGAAATGAGAATGGCATGTATCGCCGAGATATGGATACCTCGGCTTACTGAGAAATGAGAATAGTTCGGGTTACTGGGGCGATCCGATCTTGCTAAAGGTGATTGATCTTCGCTACTCCAGGCTATGACAGCTGGCTAGCGAGATGTTGGGATTGGACCTGACCTAATTGTTGATGTATACAGGCCTTAATGTAATGGCAATTTTACCCCTCATCACATGTCCCCCACTCCCTAGTCCGAAGTGTAAATTTGGATATAGGGAGTAGAATTTCAGAATAACCTCATTCAGGGGAATCCGATGGGTCAGGTAATGATAACTCCGTAAACGATAAATCATCATCTCGTCATCATTTTTTATCGTGGCTCGAGAAAAAGACGCTTAGTTTATCGCAAGCTGCGATTGTGGGAGCTCCACACGGCGGGGCTCCTTTATTTCTGACACCCATATTGAAATTTTCCGACATTTGGGGTTTCTTTTTGGATTTGCTATTTAAAGAAGGCTAGGGCGACGTTCCTTCTACAATGCCTCCTTCATCCCTGCCATAGAGATTTTTTCCTCTTTTTCGAGCCCCTGTTCGTTTGTTTGCATTTTACCCCCCATTCAACCAATATGAGTGGTCCAGGCGATGTTGCCTCTGAGGTAACCTTAGACGATTTGGATAGGGTCCATCACCATTACAGAGTTCCTCTGGATGTAGCCTTTTTCCTCTTTTTCGTGTTACTTCGAGGATATTTAGTTCGAAGGAGTCCGGCAGATCGAAGGGAGTCTGATCCCAAGATGGGGGCACCTCTCGAGCACCTCATTGCTATTTATTGATCCTCCTCGGCGAGGGGGCGCAACTCTTCGTTTCCTGCGAGCACCCATTGAGGCGGTGACGCGTGGTGAGTTTCCACGATAGTTACGTTGGAGTTGATAGCTCGGGCGATCGAAATACCCGCCAGAAGTAGTTTAAATACGGATGGGGGGATGCCATCGTTAATCACTTCTCCTGTTAACCTCCCAAAATTTAGGATAGTAGGATGGCTTCTGAAAACGAAGGAGGGTATACTGGAGTGCCAGGTAATGGCGGTGGTGGCCACGGAGGGTAGGCCCCTCCGTGAGGGGGTCCCCATTGGAGCCACGTTTCGGTAACTATCGACAGGGAGGACCTGTTGTTGATGCTCGCGGAGCACGACCGACTTTGGAAAATGGTCAAAGAATACTCGGTCGTCTCTACGAGGGAGCACAAGCTCCTTAGTCGGATCAACAGTCAGCTGGAAGGATAAGTGGTGACTCTCCAGCAACAAATCGCTATTCTTACCGCCGAGCTAAGTTTGCGGCGTGGGGAGAGCTTGGCAGCGCCCGATGGAGACAATAAGCCCCGTTGAGGGATCGTGTGTCTTTTTCTTTTCTTTTTGTTTTTCCTTTTATGATGAATAAAAAAGAATTTTTGCAACTTTCATGTTCGTTTCCATCTTCAAAATGTTCGTTCTCATCATGTGAGTCTTACAAACTAACCACCCCCTGGGGGATCTCTGGTGATCTTGTCGAGACTAAGGTACGATTTCCTCGTTTTAGCCGAGGTAAGAGGAACTCATAAGTTTTAGTCGGAGTGTAGTATATCACTTGGTTTTGCCAAAGCATAAGGAGCGTCCCGTTAGCATTGGGGTGAGAATAGCTATCTCAGTTTAGACCGGGGAACAATGGAACGTTCGGTTTTTACCGAATCAAAAAGAAATACCTCGGTTTTTTTCGAAGTAAAGAGACTATCTCGGCTTTGATTTGAAGCAAAAAGCGATGTCTCGGTTTAGGCCGAAACATAACGGGTGGTTCGGCTTTGGGCTGAAGCAGGAGATATCGGCGTATTTTTATTGAGGAGTACTTGGCTTCTGTGCCTTTTTTATTACTCTGCTAGCATCTTATATTTTTCAAGGCGAGTTGGCTTTACGTGGGCGACAAGCATCCGGCTTTCATTGGGGGACATCTCTTTCAATGGGGATTTCCCAGGCTCGTCCATATCTCGGAAATCTGCATGCGGTTTTTTCGCATTTAAGGATCCCGATTCGAGATCGTGGGAGATCTTCTGCCTTCCATAATGACCTGAGGGGTGCGCTCGGTGCGCTCTAAAAGGCGCTCTTTTATCCTGAACCGCCACATGGTAGCGTGGCCAGGGCATTTTGAATCCCTGGGCTTTCTACTTTAATGACTGCTCCCGGTCTGTTTGCCTATAAAATGGGGAGAGCGGGCCACGTTAGGCTATCTCCCAAGGCCCTTCTTTTCCCTGGCTTGCAAAGGCTTCCATGGCGTCCGCTTCATTGAAGTTGAGAGTAGAGAGATTGAGCTTTCCTTTTGAAAGCTGGTACGCCCCAGATAGCTGAGGTGATGAAGAGCTGCTGAAGAGCGAGCAATCCTCAAGGGAGGAATTCTTGGAGGTCATATGGAGAGCGCACGGGAGGCCCGCAGAAGTCATATGGGGAGCGCATGTATGCACTTCCTATGTGTCCTTTGTTGCTGGTCATGGGGATTACAAGAAATGCACGACATACGTGCCTCCCATGACTAGCATGAATTTTACCCCCTCCCTCAGCTTGAATCCCTCAGTTCATCCATCTGAGGAATCTTCTCCATGTGAAGAGGGAGGAGGGATGTGTGGGTCTGCTGGTTCCTTGCTTATGTGCTTGGGCAGTGGCTAGCAGACTAGCATCCCACTTGGGGGGAAGGAGCCCTCAGCATCAGCATACACAGGTCTTCGGCCCAGTTTGGGTCTTTTGACCTGTCCGTCCGAGAGATCAATGACTTGACTAGAGTCGTATGATTTTTCTGATTTCTTGGATGCTACAGTAACTCCAGAGGTCGAAGCTACTTTTTAATTCATTTGTTTTTACTTCCTGTGCCATAGTGCGCTTGTAATATCTCTTCAGAGGTTGTATTTCTCATCGATTAATGGAATAAAGAAAGTTTTTGTTCTTTCTTCTTTTTTCAAATATTTGCAGATGTTTGCTTTTCCCTTTTGGCATGACCATGCAGTCTTGCTTATTTTAGGCATACCGAGTCATGCTTGGCTCGTAAACCTTCGACTGTGCTTGGGTAGCACTGCCTTTGTTAGGCATTTTCATAGTGTTTGACTCCCTTCAGAGGAGGCACTGCTCTCTGCTCAAGTCAGAGGGAGGCCTGGGCGACCTTACCGACTCATAAGATCGGCATGGCCTGACAAAAAGGGGCTAAGTATGTCTTTCCTTAAGGAGGAGAGACTTGCATAACCCTGCCAATGGGCAGAGAGAAGGATTGCTTACTTGCGCCGAAGTATGATAAGATGTATCAGTTGCGTTAAAATGTCTGAGAAATCAATCGGCCTTGCTGTTACTACAGAATCGTCGGGGCCACTTGGCTTTGTCCAAGGCTTCAAAGGTTAATAAGAAATTCCACGCGGCTTTGGCCGAGGGTTCTGATATGTCACTCAGTCTTGGCTGAGGTTTCTATTAACAAGAGATGCACTTCGGCTCTGGCCGAGGCTTTTGATAATAAGAGACGTACTTCGGCTCTAGCTGAGGCTTTTAATGATAAGAGACGCACTTCGGCTCTGGCCGAGGCTTTTGATAATAAGAGATGTACTTCGGCTCTGGCCGAGGTTTTTGATAATAAGAGACGCACTTCGGCTCTGGCCGAGGCTTTTGATAATAAGAGACGCACTTCGGCTCTGGCCGAGGCTTTTGATAATAAGAGACGCACTTCAGCTCTGGCCGAGGCTTTATATTATTCGGAGATATCACTCGGTTCTACCGAGGCTTCATAAAAGATTATATTTTACTTAGCGCTGCCAAGGTACGGAGATCGCTCGGCCCGGCCAAGGATTTATAAAAGATTATATTTTACTTGCCGCTGCCAAGGTACGAAGATCACTCGGCCCGGCCGAGGATTTATAAAAGATTATATTTTACTTGGCGCTGCTAAGGTATGGAGATCGCTCAGCCCAGCCGAGGATTTATAAAAGATTATATTTTACTTGGTGCTACCAAGGTACGAAGGTCGCTCGGTTCGGCCGAGGATTTATAAAAGATTATATTTTACTTGGCGTTGCCAAGGTACGAAGATCGCTCAACCCGACCGAGGATTTATAAAAGATTATATTTTACTTGGCGCTGCCAAGGTACAGAGATCGCTCGGCCCAGCCAAGGATTTATAAACATGCTTCTCATTGTAGCTATTAAAGAGGGCAGTAAAGGTAGAAGTTTTGCGAATTTTTAAAAATTCTAATTCAATGGACAAGTAAATTCGAGAGGGAGAGCGTACTCTTATTGATGATACATGTGGAGATTATCCGAGTTCCATGTCCGGGGAATGGATTTCCATTTAGATCTTGGAGCTTATAGGTGTCGGGTCTGATTACTTCTGTAATTTGATAAGGACCCTCCCAATTAGGGGACAACTTTCTTACTCCAGAGGTTTTGAGACAGATGCCTTCCAAAGTACTAGATCGCCTGGGAGGAAGAGCTTTCCTTTAACTCTGGTAGAATGATAGCGGACGACTCTTTGTTGGTAGGCCGCCATACGGATCCGAGCTTTCTCCCTAACTTCTTCTATCAAGTCAAGATCAGTTCGGAGTTGTTCATCATTAGATTCTTCCAAGTAGCCTCGGTGCGAGGAGAGGGGAGCCCGATCTCCACGGGAATAACCGCTTCCGTACCGAAAGCCATCTTGAAGGGAGTCTGGCCCGTGAGAGTCCTCTCAGTGGTTTGGTATGCCCATAGCACATGATGGAGCTCCTCTACCCATCTGCCTTGTGCTTGGTTGAGCCGAGCTTTAATTCCCTGCAAGAGAGTTCGGTTAGTTACCTCGGCTTCTCCATTAGCTTGAGGATGTCCGACCGAAGTTAGGCGATAGAGAATGCCATGATCCTCACAGAACTCCCAGAACTTGGGATTGTCAAACTGCTTCCCGTTGTCGGTGATGATAGTGTGGGGAAGGCCGAAGTGGCTGATGATGGACCTCCATACGAAATCCTTAGCTCGAGCCTGGGTGACTGCTTCGGCTTCAACCAACTTAGTAAAATAATCAATTGCAATGAATAAAAACTTCCTTTCTCCCGTTGCGAGGGGGAAAGGGCCAAGAATATCCATTCCCCACTTGGTAAAAGGCTAAGGGGATGATATGGAAGTCAGATGGGCAGAGGGGAGCCTCTGGATATTTGAGTATCGTTGGCATGCATCACAGGCTCGGACAAGTCATCTGCATCCTTCTGCATCGTCGGCCAATAACATCCTTGGCGTAGCACTTTGTGGCATAGGGCACGGCTGCCGAGGTGGTTGCCACAAATGCCTTCATGAACCTTCCGAAGAGCATAATTGGCTTCTGATGGACGGAGGCATTTGAACAATGGCATGGAGAAGGATCGCTTATACAGCCGATCATCAATCAGGACATAGTGAGACGACAACATCTTTAGCCTCCTCGCTTCTCTTCTATCAGTAGGTAGCAGCCCTTCTTTGAGATACTTGTGCAGGGGGTCTATCCATGATGGTTCAGTGTCAATTTGCATCATCTGATCAGCGTCGGTGATGCTGGACTTCTCCAGGATTTCCAAGTGCAAACTCCGTTCAAGGTCCATTGAGTCCATTGTCGTCAGACGAGACAGAAGGTCAGCGCGCGCATTTTCAGCCCTTGGGACCTGGATGATCTTAAATTCATTGAAACAAGAAGATAGATCGCGCACCTTCCAAAGATACCAAATCATGTTTGGTTCTCGAGCTTCGAATTTTCCTCGTACCTGGCCCGCCACTAATTGAGAGTCAGTGTAGGCATTCAGTTTTTCAACTTTGAGCTCGCGGGCAATGCGGAGTCCGGCGAGCAGGGCCTCATATTCTGCTTCATTATTTGAGGTTGGGAAGGAGAAGCAGATGCCATATTCAAACGTAGCACCCTTCGGGCTGGTGAGGACCAGACCGATACCAGAACCGCTTGCGCTGGAGGATCCGTCGACGTGAAGTAACCACGGAGCACAGGGCTTTGGTTACCCAGGGGTGCCCGGAGCAGAGCCATCTTCGGGCACGGTGCATTCGAGGAGGAAATCCGCCAGGACCTGGGCTTTGATGGCTGGGTGAGGCTGGTACTGAATGTCATGCTTGCTTAGTTCGATAGCCCACTTGGTCATTCTCCCCAATGCTTCCAGACGATGGATGATTGCCTTGATGGGTTGGTCAGTTAGGACGGTGATGGTGTGCGATTGGAAGTATGGCCGTAGCTTCCAGACCGATGTTATTAGGGCCAGAACCATCTTCTCCAGTTGAGTGTACCTCGTCTCAGCATCTTTGAGCAATTTGCTGGCTTTGGTCTACTGAGGAGAGGAGGTGAGCCGAGGTATTTCTTGAGGTCTTCAAAGGATTTTTGGTAATATAAGGTCCATTGAAGTTTTTAAATGACCGAAGAGCTTTGAAGGAGGGAAGGCACTTTTCGGCTGATTGAGCAATGAAGCGACTAAGGGACGTTATCCTTTCGGTGAGGCGTTGCACGTCCTTGATCGATCCAGGAGGGGCCATCTGCCGCAAGGCCTAGATCCTTTGGGGATTTGCTTCGATGCCCCGCTGAGAGACCATGAAGCCGAGGAATTTTCCATAGTTGACTCCGAAAGCACATTTGGTAGGGTTGAGCTTCATTTGATACTTCCAAAGCGTCTTGAAGCTTTCCGCAAGGTCCTCGATATGTTGGGATGCTTCCTTGCTCTTCACCAGCATATCGTCAACATAAACCTTTATGTTCCGACCGATTTGCTCTTTAAAAACTTTATTGACCAGCCTTTGATAGGTGGCATCTGCATTTTTCAAACCAAAAGGCATAACTCGGTAGCAATAGATACCTCGGTCGGTGATAAAGGCAGTCTTTCCTCATCTTCGGGCGCCATCCGGATCTGGTTGTAGCCTGAATAGGCATCCATAAAGGTCAGCATCTGGTGGCCTGAAGTCGAGTCCACAAGTTGGTCGATTCGGGGAAGAGGGAAGCTATCTTTCGGGTAGGCTTTGTTAAGGTCGGTGAAGTCGATGCAGATCCTCCATTTGCCATTTGACTTTTTTACCATAACCACATTTGCCAGCCAATCGGGATAATTGACTTCTCGAATGAAGTTGGCTTTGATAAGCTTATCCACCTCCTCTTCAATGGCTTTCTGGTGTTCGGGGGAGAAGCTTCTTTTCTTTTGCTTAATTAGCCGAACTGTCTCGTCCATGCTGAGGCGGTGAACCAGGACATCTGGCTGATTCTAGGCATGTCTGATGCGGACCAGGCGAAGACATCGACATTTCTCCAAAGGAATTCGATTAACTCTGCCAAGGCTTTTCTTCCAGCTGTGATCCAATCTTTACGGTTTGGTCGGGCCAAGCTTCGCTGAGTGGTACCTCCTTCAATTCTTCAGTTGGTTCTCCTCGTTGCTCGGTGAAATCCTCTCGGGCATCCAGTTCGTCCACCTTGGGTCTTCTGGACTGAAAGTCGGCGATAAAGCAATGCCGAGCTATAATCTGACTTTTTCGAACAATCCCCACTCCCCATTCGGTGGGAAACTTCATGGCGAGATGGGGAATGAAAATGATGGCCTTGAGAGAGATTGTCCTGGCCTGCTAAGGATGGCATTGTAAGGAGACCGAAGCTTGATACAAGAAGTCCATAAGCTCAGTGGCCACACGAGGCCAGGTGCCGGCTCGAACCGTCAGAGTGATGACCCCTTTGGGGATTATGGAGTCACCTGTGAAGCCCACCAGTGTGGACTCCACGGTTCGAAGACTTTCTACCTGGAATTTTAACCTCATAAAGGCATCAAAGTACAAAACATTAACGGAGCTTCCGCTATCAATAAGAACCGGCTTACATCATAATTATTTAGATTTAGAGATACAACCAGAGCGTTATCATGGGGGTACTGTACCTCCCGAAGGTCTTCATCAGAAAAAGTGAGTTCATCAACTCGAGTTTTCTTTGACGGGCCTTCATCATCGTCTGGTTAGGAGGACGGGGAATCGGCCGCAGCTATCACATTAACATGGCCGATAACTGGAGGGTTCGGCGGTGGGAGTTGGCGAGGTTCAGGCTGGCGATTCATCTCATCATTCGGCTCAAGAGGCCCTCTGAACCGGTCCAGTCTGCCTCGTTGGATCAATCGCTCGATCTCATTCTTGAGCTGCTAACAGTCCTCGGTGTCATGCCCATGATCCCGATGAAAGCGGCAGTACTTGGAAGGATCTCTCCGAGCTCCGTTGCCTCAAAGAGGAGGAGGTCGAGGAATCTGGCGCTCGATCTCCATCAGAATCTATGCCCTTGGCGCGGTGAGGAGAGTGTAACGATCGAACCTTCGAGCTGGGCTCTGGGTTCGGTCTTGCGGCGAAGGCGGAGGAGCTCTTTGGGCGAGGCAGGCTAATGTGGCGGTAGGCTCACTGTTTGTCTGGGCCCTTCGCCTCCTTCTTCTTCAGCTATTCAGCTCGAGATGACCTTCTCGATTGCTCAACCCTGGCGTACTTATACGCTAGGGACATCATGTCTGAAAGGCTCTTCGGGTAATTAACCTTTAGAGCCAGGTAGAAGTCTCCCTCCTTCGATACCCCTCCGATCAAGGTAGACATGGCCACCTCGGGGTTGAGATGGTCGACTTCTAGGAGGGCCGTGTTGAAACGGCCAAGGTAGCTCTTCAGCGATTCCCCCTCTCTCTGCTTAACTTCAGAGAGGGAATCAGATCTCCATCGATGGTGACAGCTACTGACGAACTGGCTAATGAGCAAGCAGCTTAGTTCGTCAAAAGAATCAATGGAACATGGCTTCAAGCCGTTGAATCAGGTTTGGGCGGATTCCCTTAGAGTGGAGGGGAAAGCTCAACAGAGGATCACATCCGACGCTCAATGAAACATCATGATGGACCTGAAGCTACTTTGATGGTCATCGAGATCGGTGGATCCATGGTACGGCTCGATGGTGGGGAGCTTAACATGAGGGGGAATCACTTCCCTCATGATCCTTTCGGAGAAGGGGATGCCCTACCCCTCATTTGGCTAGGATGGAGGGGCTTGTTTGACGGCGTCTAACTCCCGACGCCATTCCTGACCCATCTCCTGCATCTGCTGCCTGATCCCTTCATCCAGAGTGGTAGGAGGGATCGGGCGACGAGAAGATGGCAGTGGTGTTGAATCCTGAGAGGATACTGGGGAGGGAGAGCGAACCCGCCTAGATTTGAGTGGGCTCTTCCCTCCAGCTCGTTGCAGCACCGGCCCCACCTTTGCAGGCCGGTGATCGCGATCTGTCGCCCCAGGCAGATCGGAAGAAGAGATTGTAGGCAGAGCGGGGGCAACGGTCTCTTGCGAGGCTGGGAGGCAGGAACGGCAGGGCCAGGGATCGCCTGGAATCCCTGGATCATCTGGGTCAATGCTTAAACCTGCTGAACCAGAGTGGCGAACTGGTCCAGGGTTACCGCTGTTGCCGATGGGGAAGGAGTTTTAGCTGGTGGTGGTAGCGGAGGTGCTACATCACTAATTGGATCAGGCCTTTGAGATGCGGCCTGATCTTGAGCCTCAGAGGTGGTTCTCTTTCGATTAGCCATTAGAGGATGTTTCTTCTAGTTTTTTAGTCTTGTCTCCTGGATTACAAGTTTATGGGACTTGAGGCCCTTCCTCTAGCGCCAATCTTTGCCGCGGAAATCCATTCTCCGACTTGGGTGCGCTTCCGGCTCCGGGTCTGAACTCCGATCTCAACGTTCGGGTGGAACCTGCAAGACAGTCCACACTCGCAAAGGATTTTCTTGGGTTGTCCTCTGCGGGGGACCCTCCGACGTCCAAGTCAGTGGAGATTCATAGCAGGCAGATGTGAGGAGAAGACTTTTCATAGAAGAATCTTCCTCCAAGCTCTCGATCGGAGCTTTAATGGAGTAATCGATTCCGTAAAGCCAAGTGAATGTGTGGAAGTTTTTGTAAGGTGATTCGTGCATACCTGAGAGGTTGAAGTGCTGTGGTATTTATAGAGGATCACCTGATTTCCTCGGCGCGTCGTGGGGGCCGAAAGTTGTTATGATTTGAAATGGATTCGAATCGAATTTGTTGTGAGATCAGTAGGATCTGTATCTTGTCAGTTAGAGGATCGATGGCTAGGAGAGCTGGCTAATGCCTTGGGATTCCACGAGTGTGTAGGCTCTAGGCCACTCTTGGGTATGATCTATATTTGGAATCTTATTCTGTTTCAGCGAATAGGGACTCTCCCGTGCCGGATTCTGCAGAGGCATTTTGAGTGCTTCGGTCTGACCGAGGCAGAGGATAATTTGGTTTTCCGAAGCATAAAGGCGGCTCGAGTTATCGAGATATAATCATGGCTCGTATCGCCGAGGTATGGATACCTCGGCTTACCGAGAAATAAGAATGGCTCGTATCGTCGAGTATGGATACCTCGGCTTACCGAGAATGAGAATGGCTCGTATCGCCGAGATATGGATACCTCGGCTTACCGAGAAATGAGAATGGTTCGGGTTACTGGAGTGATCCGATCTTGCTAAAGGCGATTGATCTTCACTACTTGGTAACTATGACAGTTGGCTAGCGAGATATTGGGATTGAATCTGACCTAATTGTTGATGTGTACAAGTCTTAATATAATGACAATTTATCCCTCATTAATTGCCATCCTTTTCATCACCTTTTGTCATCATTCGCCGTAACTTCACCATCCATTGTCATGGGTTGATCTCAACTTTACATTATATAGCTCATAATTTCTTACTTTCATTTTATATGCTTTAAAATGCATTATAAAGATGATTTAAAATGCATTACAAAGCTAGACCTGTATTATCATTTTATATAATCTTATATTGGATGAAAAAAAAATTAAAGAGCTTAAAACTTAAATTTGCTTGCTAATAAATAATTTATATTTGAGTTTTTAAAAGCACATAAACTATTAATTGGTTCATTAAAAGAGTTTGAGATATTACAAACTCGATGCTAAATGCTAAGATGATAGATTTACTTTATTATATTAAATTTTTTAGCTGCCAAACTGATGCATTCTAAGTTAAGGTATTAAATTCTTTCCTCTAAAAGAAATTTTATCTCCAAAACTCGTATGCTGTTAGCTCAAAAGTTAATGGTTATTAATCCTGGAGGTTCACGGCAAGGCAAAAGACGGTGCTGTTGTCGGAGCTGAGCTCGCTTGCTTGTGTCTGTACCTGCTTTAAGATTTGAATTGCGATCGACGGTGTGTTTGATCTCCGGCAAGCCTTGCCAATCTCTGCGTCCGACCCTCTCCGGCTATGGCTTCAACTACCCCTCCTTCAATGGCTGTGGATGATGCAAAGAAGAGACGGAAGGCCTAGAATAGGGCTACGGAGCCCGGCTTCATATGGGTTTCCTTTTCATCGTTGCCGAAAGTGGTGGCAATGTTGGAGGACCGTTTTCCTAACATAGTACAAGTTCCAGCAGCAGCTATGGAGGAGGCAAGTGTTGGCTGGAAGGAGAAGGCCATCTTGGCTAGAACCTTCAACCGCTGAATACCATCGAAGCCATCATCTAAGAATTTCGGCTAGAGGGTGTCCCTGGCAACATTGAACCTGTAAGTTTGGCTCACCACTGTCATATCTTTCGTTTTGCTGAGGCTCAAGCCAAAGTGATGGTGCTGGAAAGACCATGGGTGGCCAATGGCCAACCAATCACCACGGAGGGATGGCGTTCGGAGTTCATACCGGCGGCGGACTCTGTGGCTTCGGCCCTCCTTTGGTTGCGGCTGCCCAACCTTCCTCTGGATTTCTGGGATGATGGAATCTTGCGAGCTATTTTGGCGCCGATGGGCCACTTCGTCTACTCCGACTCTGCTACTCAGTTGAAGAATAGAGGGGGGTATACAAGGGTGTGCATGAGAATCAATCTCTGGAGCCCGCTCTGGCCGGGAGTCAAAGTTTGGGGGAAGAGTTCACTCTTCTGGCAACAATTTCAATTTGAACATCTTGAGAGAATCTGTCCCAATTGTGGGTCGATGCACCTCACTGTCCTTGTTCGTCATCGCCTCTACCCATTGATTCATAGCAATCCTCACATGGAGCTCATTTTGGACCCTGGATGACAGCCATTCATCAACGGAGGTCTTCCTTTGGCCACCCATCGGAGCAGAAGATGAAGAAGACCCACTTTGATCTTAATTCGGTTGCAACTGATCTGCGATCGGCTTCAGTTTCCTATTCTGCCCCATCATCGGATGGCTAGCAAGAGCCCGGGAAGGTGGCTCATCGGCGCAAGCAGAAGTCAGGCAAGACTCTGGTCATAGCTGACGAGGTCCCGAAACTGGTTGTTGCTAGGGCAAAGGACACTGAAGGATTGGCTGCGGGTTCAGTGGGAAAAGAGTCGTGTCAGTCCCAGTGAACCAGAAAGTCCTATATGCCGGTATCAGTGAACAATAGAGGGATGAAATTCAGACTGAATGTTTTGATGCTCAGCAAAAACTAAATCCAAAGTTCACCAATGAGAACCCATTTACCCTACTTGGTACGGACAAATGGGTAGGCAGGCATGTGGCTCTCAGGGATGCCAACCCGGGTCCCTCAAAGCGGGCCAGGCCTAAGGAGACCCAATCCAAGCGACTATCTCAAAACTAAAAAACGGAAAGGTAAAGGAGTAGCTACTACTATAAAGACCACAAAGGAATATTCCCTTTTTTAGTTTATCCAAACCCTGCTCAGGGTCCTGTTGTCTCGGCTAGTACGAGCGATCATACTTCTTGTAGCTAGGGTTCAGTCCTTTAAGGGGACATGGCCCAGTCTACTAAGGTTGAGGGTTGTTGCCATGAGTTCGTAGTCTCTTGCCTTAAAGTAGCAATCCAGGAGTAGGGCAATGACTCCATGCTCTATGCTGAGCCCCTCCAGATTGTAGAGACTGTAACTGAGACTGGAGCTCAATTGGAGGATAATCAATTAATGGATTGCACTATTTAGAAGGAAGAGGGTGGAACCCTGGCTAGTGGGTACCTTTCTAATAATGCTATGTTGGAGGACCAGGTTGGGCCCGCTCTTCCCCAACTAAAAATAAAGATTTTAATTTGGAATGTCAGAGGAGCTTGAAAACCTTCTTTTCGATCCTCTTTTAGGAGATTGATGCAGGTTTACAATTTCGATATCAGTGTTCTTCTGAAAAACCCGGTTATCATGAGATAGCCTATCCCAATTTAGGAGACAGGTTGCCAGATCATGGTCTTCTTATATTGTGGAGTCAGAGGGGCTATCTGGTGGGATTGTGGCTATTTGGTGTAACACCTCTATTAAGGTGGATGCCTTTCATCAGTGCAATTAGCAGATTGCTCTTGTTATATCGGAAGTGACTTCGACCCAAGGCTTCTCTTGGGTGTATATGCTAGCACTGATTTCAGGAAGAGGCATGTCCTATGATCTGAGATACTCTTTCTTCTTGCCCAAGATTTTTCATCCATCATTGCTAGTGATTTTAATTGTATCACTCGTGCCAATAAAAAGAAAGGTGGTAGGCAGGTTATTAACTCAATGCAAATTTCTGAGTTCAGGACCTTTATCTCTTCTCCTGGGTTGCTGGATTTGGGATTTTCGGGTCTCCAATTCGCCTGGTGCAATAATCACCAGGGTTCAGCTCGTGTTTGGGAGAGATTGGATAGAGCCATGGCCTCTGCCCAATGGCTTCAAAATCATCCTTCTGTTACTGTTACTCACCTTCCTAGGATTGCCTCCGATCATTGTCCCATTCTGATTTCCACCGATGTTAATTTTCATCAGCAGAGATAGTTTAGATTCAACCAGTTTTGGACTTCCTATTCCTCGACTCGATCTATCATATCCTAGGTCTGGCATATACATGTGAGAGGTAATGCTATTTATTGCCTTTCTAGGCGTCTGGAGTTAGCGAGATGCAGGCTCATTAGATGGAATAGACTGGAGGTTGGGGACATAGTGAGGAAAATAGAGAAGGTGGAAGCAGATATTGCTTCCCTCCAGACCAAAGAGGATCAGGATGGTTGTCTCCCTGATTCTAACCTCACTTCTCTCTGAGCTATGCTCGCTCTTCATCACTCCCTTCTTCAGCAGCAGGAGATTTATTGGAGGCAGAGGTCTAAGGTTCAGTGGATTCATGATGGGGATCGCAATACCAGATTTTTCCATTAGGCCACCCTAAAGTGTCGTGCTGCCAATTGGATTCGACATTTAGCTGACGAGAAGGGGCATTATCAGGAGGATATAGCTGTTATCCGAGATCAGTTATTTCATTTCTTTCAGTTTAGATGGACTGAGCGTTCTGGTGATGGGGCTCCTATTATTCAGGTTCCACCCTCCAAGGTCTCTATACATGAGATGACCTTCTTATCAGGCTGATCACAGCGGATGAGATACGTTTGTCCTTATGGGAGCTATGGCCTGATAGGGCGTCTAGGCCTGATGGGTTTTCGCCTTATTTTTTTGTCACTATTGGGATATTGTTGGCCTCGAGGTTGTCCATGCCATTCAGATTGCCTTCCAATCCAAATCTATTCCTGTTGACTAGAACCGGACTTTCATCACTCTTGTGCTTAAGCGCATTGATGCTTCCATCCCTCAACACTTTCGGCCCATCAGCCTATGTACTACCTTGTACAAGGTCTATGCGTGCCTTTTAGTCTCCTGCCTGCGACAAGTGATTCCTCGTCTTATCTTTACTGAGCAAGGGGCTTTTATTAGAGGACGGAGCATTTCAGATAACGTCCTCATAGCCCAGGAGTTTATGAATGATCTTCAGAGAGCCTCAGCCAGACAATGTCTTATGACGGTCAAGCTTGATATGGGGCAAGTCTATGACATATTGAGTTGGGTTTTTTGCACCGAACTCTTCATGAATTCGGATTTGATGGCCTTTTTATTGATTGAATTATGGCCTACATTCAGAAGCCATCCTTCTCTCTGCTCATTAATGGTAATTAGACCAATTTCTTCAACTCAGCTATGGGACTGAGACAGGGATGCCCATTATCCCCTTTTCTGTTCATCCTAGCTGCGGACGACTTATCTCGTGCATTCTATTAGGCACAGCAGGATTGTCACATTCTTTATGGCTAGCCTCCTGGGCCCCTTAGTCTCTCATCTCATTTTTGTGGATGAATGTATACTATTGGGCTAGGCTACTCTTCGTAATGCGACTAGTTGTGCTTCCATTATTCACTACTACTGTCAAGCTTCTGGTCAGAAGGTCAACTTAGAAAAGTCTATGATTTGCTTCAGCCCGAAGACCACCAGGACAACTAGGGAAGGCATACACCAAACCTTGGGCATCTTTTCTAAGGTGGATCAGTTATCGTATTTGGGGATCCCTATTACGGGACAATGTCCTTGCATTAGTGATTACACTAATATCGAGCGATGGGTCCATGATCGCATTGATGGTTGTCCGATCACTGTCTTATTCATGATGGCGAGGATCACTCTTATCCGCCCGGTTCTTACATCCCTTCCTCTGCATCTACTATCTAATGTCGTCGTCCCGATTATTTGCCTATGGAGTATAGAGAGATGCTTCAGGGATTTTCTTCGAGCATCTATGCAGGATTGTCACGATATTCATCTTCAGACCTGGGATTTGGTTTGTATGCTGCTTCATGATGGTGGTCTTGGAATTCAGTCACTAATAGTTAGGAGAGAGGCTCTGATTGCCAGACATGCTTCACAGTTTCTTCTTGATCCGCACTGGTTATGGAGCTCCTTTATGTGCGCTAGATACGATGACTGGACTCCTTTTATGGACTCTCAGCCTACCCATGGGTATTCTTTCTTCTGGAAGGAGGTTTGTCGCTATACTCTGACTATTATGAATAACATCTCGTGGATGATCGGAGATAGATCCTCAGTTGATGTTGTTCAGGACACTTGGATTTTTGATCTCTCTTTCCCGATGGCTACTTTTATTAGCACTGATGTTCCGAATACCATAAGGGTTAATGATCTGATCACTCAGGATCCCTCCTCCTGGCACACTCCCACGGTGATCTGTTTATTTGTGAAGGAGCTTTCTTAGCGGATTCTCTCTATTCCGCTCATCCCAGGGCGCTTAGCTGATACGAGGTTATGGCAGAGATCTTGTCTTTCTAGGGCTCCTACTAGGGACCTTATGAAGGAATTTAGACCATAGCCTTAGGGCACGAGGGATGCTACTTGGATTTGGAAGCTTCCCATTCATCCTAGGGTTCAGCTCTTCATTTAAAAAATTATGTGGGACTGTCTCCTTACTTGTTCCTTGCTCTCTGGAAGGGGACTGTCCATTCAGGCGACTTGCCCTTTGTGTGGGCAGGAGGAAGAGAATTCAGACCATGCCATCTTCACCTGCCTCCGAGCGACCTAGATCTGGCGGAGGATGGGTTATTACTGTAGAGTGAATGCTATGGGCTCTTCATGGTCTCCTTTCCTAGATCTTCTGAGGACCACCCAGCAGAAGGGTACCCTCTGGGCAGCTACTACCTATCGGATCTGGTTATCGTGGAACCTGCTTATCTTCACTAATGATGCTATATCTTCCCACGGATGGAAGGCTATATATCTTTCCATGGAGTTTGCACTTCATCGCAATGGTTTTGATTTTGACACCTCTGGCCACTGGAGTTTTTCTGCTCTTTGACAACGAACCAGCATATGATTTTCATCTCTTGGAAGCCCCCCTCTAGGGTTTATAAAAATCAACTTTGATGGAAGTGTTCGGGGAAGGTTAGCAGGTTCAGCCTTTATCATTCAAGGGATCGATGGAGCTTTGCTGTTAGTGGATGATTTTGGCTTTCTTGACTCATCTATTCCTATAGCTGAGCTTTATGTAGCTTGGATTGGTATTTCTTACGCTGCATGGTTTTTTCATGCTCACAGCATTTTCATTGAGGGGGATTCTCTAACTGTCATCCGGTAGCTATGGATGGGTCACTATAACCAAGTTTCCATCAATCCCCTACTTCTTGACATTTGGTCTATCATCGGATAGTTTACAGAGTCTACATCCAGTATATCTATCGAGAAGCTAATTATGTAATGGATTGGGTGACGATCTCTATAGCTTATTTTTTAAAATTTTGAATATGAAATCAGATGATCTCCGTCCTTCTTCTTAAATAAATATTGTATTTTGGTATATCTGTAAAAAAAACCATCTCCACCAACCCCACCCGATATTCGTCAAGGACGGGAGTACGTAAACGTGATTAAGTGATCTTTTCATTTTAGAATTAAATATATCTCACGACAGCACGTATAAATTATAATCCGTATCGTAAGGTCGGCGATCACACCATCAAAAGCCCACAGTGAAGCTACTGAGTTTGAGATCAAATCCAGCCTCATCTTATGATAATTTTTAAATATCATATTTCAAATGGGTGACGTTTACTTGGGTATTACGAGGAAGCTTATCGACAAAGATAAGGAAGCTGAGATGCTATTTCGCATTTTCTGACGGAGTTGCAGAGATTATTCAGAAAAAAAGAATATCAAAAAACATCATCCGCATCTCTCTGAATAAATAAAAACTATTAAAAAAAATTATAACGCCATGCTTTATTAGACTCTTCAACGAAGAGTTTCCGTATTCGCAACCCTCTCTTTGTCGAGATACGTACGCATCTTCTCTTTCTCTCTCTTCCTTTTTTTTTTTTCTTGTTTTTTTCAACGCTGTCGCTTCTTCAACGGCTCTGCCGCTGCCAAAGGCCCCGCTGGTCAAGTTTTCCCACCGCCTTTCATCCTCGTCTACGTATGGAGTGGACGAGCCGTCCGGTCAAGGTTAACGAATTCCCGGCTTCCGCTCTCAAATCTTCATTACTTTCTCCTCCTAGTCCATGAAAAGCCCAGGGGCGAAACCTCCTCAGATGTACTTTCTCCTCCTAGTCCATGAACAGCCCAGGGGCGAAACCTCCTCTGTCTACATCATCCGGCGATCCTCCTAATGAGGTTTCCCCGCTCTCTTTCTCTCTTAAGTCTTAACTTTCTACCATGCCGTTTCGAAGGGCATTGCAGTCATTGGAATCCAAACCCACGTTCGGTCACGTGATGGGCACTCCATTCTTCTTTCTCTGGCACCGTCCTTGGCAATTCATTAGTGGGACCTTTTCTTATTATATTCTCGTCGCCAATAGCCCTCTCTCTCTGTCCTACCAAGGAAGAGACTCGAACCTTAGAGAGCATCACGAGAGAGGAGAGATCATGGGAGGAGACCGGAAGATCGGGGTGGCGCTGGACTTCTCCAACAGCAGCAAGAGGGCGCTGGAATGGGCCATCAGCAACCTGCTCGACAAGGGCGACACGCTTATCGTCCTCCACGTCATGCGCCCCAGCAAAGGCGAGTCCAAGCACGGCCTCTGGGCCAAATCCGGTTCTCGTAAGATCTCCCCCATTTCTTTTATCCATGCCTCTCGCTATATATTTCTAACCAATTAGCTCTATGTATATGCGCATCTGCTTTAGCTCTGATTCCTCTGACGGAGTTCCGAGAGCCGGAGGTGATGAAGCACTACGATCTGGAAGTCGACATCGAGGTCCTCGACACGCTCGACACCGCTTCTAGACAGAAGGAGGTAACCGTAATTTTATCCCATCTTATTTATCATCTCTTTTTTTTCCAAAAAAAAAAAAGTTTTGAGAAGTTTTTTTTTTTTTTTTGATTTCATTCTCTTCCCCCTTTCGATCTGGAAAATAAATAAATAAATAATCAGGCAACGATCGTGGCGAAGTTGTACTGGGGCGATGCGAGGGAGAAGCTGTGCGAAGCCGTAGAAGATCTGAAGCTGGACTCGCTGGTGATGGGCAGCAGAGGTCTCAGCCAGATTCAGAGGTAACGCAGTGCATTTTCGCTTGATTGTTGCTTGCTTCCCGCTTGCCGGTTGCCATGCCTCTTTTTGCACGGATCGGCGTGAAAATAGCGGTAGACATTTCTTTGGGATGCGTACTCTATTAGTCCTGGCCAGCCCTTTTCCAACAATTGGGTTCTCATTATCCAAGCATATCCAATTCTCATACTATTCTCACCTAACCCAATAGTCCTACCAAAGCCATCATCTTGCATAAATTGTCTGGTGTCAGTTACCAACAAGTTGATTAAAAAGAAAAAAAAAAAAAAAAAAAAAAAAAGGAGGAAAGAGCATAGACTTTCCTTGAAAAGTCGGATTGCTATGTCTCTGCCTATAAGATGGACTTCCAGGCGTCGCCTACTCATGCACCCTTCTCATCAAGGGATATATGTCAAGCCATGCGCCATGGGATATCACCAACCAGGGAGTTCTTCAAAGGGTTTAGACAAGCCCGACTGCCTGATCAATCTGTTCTTATTTTGTAGTTGAAATGAATTATTAGCAAGTGTCTTAGCAAGTGATGTCCAGTTTACCAATGTAATACCTGGATGGCCATGAATCACTGCAACCAACCCCCGCCCCCCGCCCCCCAAATAATGGTACATGGGAGGGTGTGCCACAATCACAACAATCGTACAATATACGGATGTCTGTGATCATGGGGCTGGACTTCTCTGGTGCTACCTTGAACAGGAGAGGATCCCGACGGCTTTTGAGTTCTCTGGGCTATCTGTCAATGTTTTCACAAAAGTATCTGATTAATAGCTTCTTAGATGGTGGTAGAATGTTTAAGCTAGCATCTCAGTCAATGTTAAATGTGACTGTTTCAAAAGCAAACTCTTGTCTAGATGCTCTTCGACTCAAATTAAAGTTGAGTGCCCTGGTAAATCTACAATAATTCGATCGTAGTGCTAATGGTCTTTTAGTCTATGCAAATATGGTTTTACTTGAAAAGGTTTGGCTTTTTTTTTTTTTTTTGGGGGTTCTTCTAGTGAAGCAGCTTCACTGTAATGCCTTCGGCAAGACAATAACCTTGTGAGACGCCCAATCACAAATGATGGCTGCCGCTCATAGATTATAGTTGTCATTGATTATACCAAATCAGTTGAGTTAGCCATTCAAATCATGTGCTCCAAAAGGGTGTGGTACTGCAATCATGAACCCATTCGCAAAAAAATGGTGTAGGATTCCTAAAAGTCATCTCAAGCAAACGACATTGGTTAAGCAACACTTTTTTTTTTACTCATGCTCACAGAAATTTGGAAGTTTGAGCAAATTGACAGCTAACACCGTAGCTCCTATATTCTGTTCAGGCCATCAGGGAGGTGGGCTAGTATCAAGTTCCATCTGAAATCATGTGATCTCCTGTTTGGCTTTGTTGTTGCCAAATCATCCTTTTTGAATGTCCATGAGTGTTCGGTCACTCTTTCCGGCGAGCCTGGGATCTTTTGACGAGCTTCTCTCGTTTGGAAACCTGCAAAAAGTCTCGAAGACCAAAGATTTTGATGGGGAGCCTTCGACACTCAAGTAAATGATATGGAAAAAAATAATAGTGAATGATTTAGGAAGTTGATAAGAGCTTGAAGTCCCCTCTTTCATCATGAATGAAGGTTCTTATACCTAATCAGAGGTCCCTTTTACCTCTTTTTGGACAGTTGCTGATCCCGAGGTGTCACTGTCTGGTATGGGATGAGCGGTGAGGCCAATAGCAACAAGGGTGTCCGCCTCGTGGCCTGTCAAAACTGGCAGGCCACTTCTTTGTCTGATATGGGCGGCTGTAGGTGGTTGCAGTCGATTGGTGGGCCAAGTTTTGTCAGGTGTGACGCCATAGATGATTGGTAGGTTAGGTCTTATCGGGCATGACGCCGCAGTCGGTAGGTGGGCCACATGATAGCTCTAGGCGGTAGATGGGTCACGTGGTGGCCACAGGCGGCCACGTGGTGACCGCAAGCAGTAGTTGGGCCATGTGGTGGCCATAGGCGGTCACGTGGTGGCCACAGGTGCCGAGGCCGACGCTGAAGTCGGTTCCGTCTCTAGAAGTGACACATTGACACTGGGCGAATGGCTATATTTGTTTTCAGCTTTGTCAGTCAACTACGTCCGTTAATCTTAACGCGGCTTGATCAGCCACACTAAGCTTCATTCCCTTAGAAAAGTGGGAGCAGAACTTCATGAGATGGCTAGCATTATGAAAAGATTAGGTTTCTACTGTGTATCATGTCTCAGGTCTGATGATCTTGATTTCAGTGCCTGACATGAAATGCGTTATGTCGATAATGCCAACAAATCCTTGGAGTAAACTCTCATTGGCCTCAATTGAAACGCCAGCAAATCATTATACACTGCAGAATTCAGTTGAATCCTCTGAATGCTTCCCCCTGAAGTTTGAGTCTTCTGCAGAATGAAGACATCCATTAGCCTTCTATTACGGAAATTAGATCAATAAACAAATCAAAGCAATAAACAAACAATGAAACACCAAGAATTTACGTGGTTCGATCATGGTGATCTACATCCACGGGCAAGGCAAACAAAATTCCATTATCAAAAGGAGGAGAAGAAGATTAGGGTTATAGAAGTTTCACACGTATATATATATACGCCCCAAAATACTTCCATAAAATAAAACCCTAGCGGACCGGTTTGGTCCGGGCCCAACAAGAATATCGGGTCGGGTCAAAAAACCGGGCCCAATATATAAAATTCAAGACATATTTAACAAATCTCCACCTTGGCTTGAATTTAACAAACTAGAAGTCGAACATGTTCTCCCAGCATCCCTAAGCCTACGTGAGCTAACTCGGTATAGGAAACAAGGGATGCAGCAAAAACATATCCACTTCAGGAAACACAAAAATAGAACTTTCATTCACCTCGCCACCAAGCCCCGAAGGAGCAAACCTCAAACAAGCATGCCAATCAAGTCCAAGCAATGCTTAAACTTGTTGGCGGGAACTATCTTGGTCAGCATATCAGCAAGATTGTCAGCAGTATCAACTTTCTTTACTGTAATATTTCTCTCAGTAAATGCCTCTCGAATAAAATGATACTTGATATCAATGTGCTTAGTCCTCTCATGATATGCTTGATTTTTAATCAAGCAAATAGCACTCTGATTGTCACAAAAGACAACTGAATTGTCTTCCTGCTTGAGCCCAAGTTCTTGAACAAGATTTCGTAACCAAATAGCTTCTTTTACTGCTTCTGCTGCTGCCATATACTCTGCCTCTGTTGTAGACAAAGCAACTGTTGACTGTAAAGTTGATCTCCAACTTATAGCCGAGCCAGATAATGTGAAAAGATAGCCAGTCAAAGATCTTCTCTTATCAATATCCCCAGCATAATCAGAATCCACAAATCCCACAACAGAAGTACAGTTAGAACTATTTCTATCAAACATTAGGCCCAATTTTGTGGAGCCTCTAAGATACCTAAGTATCCATTTCACTGTCTGCCAATGGACCTTTCCAGGATGTGCCATATATCTGCTCACCACACTAACTGCCTGCGCAATGTCGGGACGAGTGCATACCATAGCGTACATCAAGCTACCAACTGCACTGGAGTATGGGACAGAAGACATTGCAGCCTCCTCGACCTCTGACTGAGGTGAGTGTATAGCTGAGAGTCTAAAATGTGATGCTAAAGGTGTACTGACAGGCTTAGAGTTTTGCATGCCAAACTTCTCAAGTACCTTCTCAATATATCTCCTCTGTGAGAGATATAACTTACCTGCTTTTCTGTCTCTCTGAATCTCCATTCCTAAGATCTTCTTGGCATGACCCAGATCTTTCATTTCAAACTCCTTACTGAGACATTTCTTCAAGATCAACACATCTGTCATGTTCTTTGCAGCAATGAGCATGTCATCCACGTATAAAAGGAGATAGACAAAGGAGTTATCTGACACCTTCCTGAAGTACACACAACTATCATAGCTGCTCCTATGATAACTGCTCCGTATCATAAAACTGTCGAATCTTTTATACCACTGTCTTGGAGACTGCTTCAAACCATACAATGATTTCTTCAATCGACATACATGATCTTCCTTGCCTTCACATAATAGCCCTCAGGCTGGGCCATATAAATAGTCTCCTCAAGCTCACCATGCAAAAAGGCTGTCTTCATATCGAGTTGCTCAAGCTCTAAGTCAAATTGAGCAACTATAGCCAGCAACACACGAATAGAAGTGTGTTTCACAACAGGAGAGAACACTTCATCATAATCAATTCCCTCCCTCTGATTGTAACCTTTAGCTACAAGTCTTGCCTTGCATCTACTAATTTCAACGCCTGGAATACCTTCCTTTTTCTTAAAGACCCATTTACACCCAATGGCTCTTTTTCCTTTAGGCAATGGCACCAAGTCCCAAGTCTGGTTCTTGTGAAGTGATTCCAGTTCTTCAGCCATAGCAACAGTCCACTTTTCTGATTCCGAACAAGTAACAACTTCAGTATAAGTAGATGGTTCCTGAATACCCATATCTTCTGCTGTAGTAAGAGCATAAGCTACCAAATCAGAAAACCCATATTTTTGAGGGGGTCGAATCTCCCTCCTTTCTCTGCCAGTAGCAATAGAGTATGACTGCTCCACCTCATCTAGAGCTTCCTCATCTGAACTAGAATTAATAGTAACAATTTGCTCGCTCAAATCATTTTGAGAGCCTTTTTTTCGAAGCTCGACCTGAACCTCCACCTCATTTGTATCACTCTCATGTTTTCCTGCAGACTCATCAACAGCATTCCTTTGATCTAGCATAAACTTTTCATTAAAAGTAACATCCCTACTAATAATGAATTTAGGTGAATTAGGTTCTATGCACCACAGACGATAACCCTTCACGCCATCAGCATAACCAACAAAGATACACTTCTTTGCTCTAGGTTCAAGTTTACCATCCTTAACATGATAGTAAGCAGGGCATCCAAAAACCTTTAGATTTGAATAATCACAAGGCTTACCTGACCACATCTCAAAAGGAGTCTTGCATTCAATTGCTGTTGAAGGAGAGCGATTAACCAGATAGCAAGACGTGTTAACTGCTTCAGCCCAAAAAGCCTTTTCCATGCCAGCATTAGAGAGCATGCATCTTGCCCTCTCCAATAGAGTTCTGTTCATCCTTTCTGCCACTCCATTTTGCTGTGGAGTGTACCTGACTGTACGGTGTCTAACGATACCTGCATCTGCACAGAATTCATTAAAATCACCACCACAGAACTCAAGACCGTTATCGGTCCTCAGACGTTTGATCTTCTTCCCTGTCTGATTCTCAACAAGGGCTTTCCACTTCTTGAAGGTTTCAAACACTTCACTTTTTCTTTTCAGAAAATAAACCCAAACTTTTCTGGAATAATCATCAATGAATGTCACAAAGTAAAGAGCACCACCCTTAGATGGAACCTGTGCCGGTCCCCATAAATCAGAATGTATGTAGTCGAGTGTACCCTTCGTTGAATGTGTGCCTGTACTAAAATTGACCTTGCACTGCTTGCCAAGAACACAGTGCTCACAGAAATCTAGTGAGGATGTCTGCTCACCACATAGTAAACCACGTTTACTCAAAACTGTCATGCCACGCTCACTCATATGACCCAAACGCATATGCCACAATTTTGTTCTATCATCAGCAGAAACAGAATTTGCTGTGCCAATCAAAGAACCCATAACTGTGCTACCCTATAGATGATACAAGTGATTCACCTTGTTTCCTCTCATCACAACTAGGTTGCCTTTGGTGACTTTTAGAGCTCCACCTCCACCTGAGTACATACACCCAATGGAATCCAAACAGCTCAAAGAAATAAGGTTTCTTTTAAGTCTGGTATGTGCCTAACTTCAGTCAAGGTTCTCACAACTTTGTCATGACACTTAATCTGAACAGTACCAATTCCCACAATTTGGCATACTGCATCATTTCCCATAAAAACTGATTCACCATTCAATGGTTCGTATGAGGTGAACCATTCCCTATTTGGGCACATGTGATATGATGCTCCTGTATCCATTATCCAAACATCGTTTGAAAGACTAACAACAGAGCATGTCGTAAGAACTCTGTCTGACACACTAGACTCATCTTTCTCAGCAACATTCGCCGCATCTTGACGTTGACTACGTTGCTTATCCTTTTTCTTGAGCACAGGACAATCTGACTTGTAATGTCCTTTCTTGTGACAATAGTAGCACTCAACGTTCGTCGTATCTCCAGGTGGCCTAGATTTTGAACGACCAACAGATTTCTTTCTAAAAGCTTTATCCTTCTTCTTGGCCCTACCTCTCATGAATAAACCATCTGCCCTGTCTCCACTAGTATTTTCATTCAATTTTGTTCTCAATTCTGCAGAATTCAAGGATGCTTTAACATCCTCTAGAGTTATGGAGTCACGTCCATAAAGCATCGAGTTCACAAAATTTTCGTATGAGGCAGGCAATGAGAATAACACGATCAAAGCTTGATCTTCTTCATCGAGTTTAATATCTAGATTTTTCATATCCATAACAATCTTATTAAACTCATTCAAGTGTTCCTTAATAGGCGTACCTTCTCGCATCTTTAGGGTATAAGACGTTGCTTCAATAAAGTCTCGATGTTAAAGATTTCTTCATGTAGAGACTTTTCAGTTTCTTCCAAAGACCGGCCGCTGTTTCCTCATCTGCGACTTCTCGCAAAACATTGTCTTCTAGAGACAACTGGATCGCACTATGCGCCTTCTCATCCATCTCTTCAATCTCAGCCGTGGTCATGTCATCTGTATAATTATTATCCAGTGCCCTAACAGAACCCTCTCGCTTCAATAAAGCCTTCATCTTTATTCTCCATAATCCGAAGTTGTTCTGTCCATCAAATGGTGCAATCTGAAACTTCAAAGATGACATCCCAAAAATTCCTAAGAACGAAACGATCTTTCTGTTTGGATTGAAGAAGAAGAAGAAGAGATTCTTGGAACAGCTTCACAGACGGAACAGCCGCCCAAGTCCTCCAAGTGGAGTCCCGGTCCTCGAAGGCTGGCCTACAATTCCCCGTTGGCCGGATTGCCCGCTTCCTCAAGGCGGAGGTATCCCCAACGCGTCGGATCGGGAGGCAGGAGAAGAGTCACGCTCGCGGCAGCTTGTCTTTGATAGATCCGTCGATCGGAGGACAAGCGAAGAGTAGGGATCAAGACGTTCGAATCCTCTTCGAAGAGAGTCGAAGCAGAGCAGCAGGCGCTTTAAGAAGGAGCAGAGGTTGAATGTGGGAGAGAGGAATCGGTCCAGATGGACTCACGGAATGAGGAGCCACTAATCCAAAACTCCAGTTTGATGCGGAAATCCAAAACTCCACGCTCGACTTCCTCCACAGCCGTCGCCCAGATCTGGTTCTACTCTCCACATTCGGCGGCCTCAACTCCCTCCTCCACTTCGCCGCTGCCAAGGGCCACAACGAGATACAAAACGAAGAGAAGCAGCGCTCGGTATTTCCCCCAGCGAGAAGATTGATTCGAATCCAACGTCCGGTTGGAATCCAAGTCCTGGGCCTTCGCNGAACAGTGCCATGCAAGTGTTTACCCAAGGCCTTCTCTGAAGCTCATCCAAGGACATGAACAGTGCCATGCACGTATCCTATAATCAATGCTCCACAAGGGACAGAGCCGGTTTCAACTCTAAACTTCATCTTCTGCCTCAGCGGCTACACTTTGAGGCCCACGTGCTTAGCTCCACCACTCATCATTGTCCGCAAAGGGCATCAAACGTGTAGCATGTGGGACACATTTGGCAAACGCCATAATGGTCCATCACGCCTTGTAGCAGCCCGCAACAGCTATCCAAACCAAGCAGTACCTGCCAACTATGCAGCCACCCATATTTGACGGGACATGGCTTGCACTTCTGACATGCCACTAAGAAGCAAGCCCTGTCATTGTTTCCATTGCTGCCACCATCATAAATGCTCTGACAAGTGATCATGCCCCAAGGCTCACAGACTCCAAGCATCAATAAAATTGGTAAGAGGGACCCCTGATGAGGTAACTGATAACTCACTGCACTCCCAAATTTTGGCTTAAAGAGAGATCTAAGTCAATCTCTTTCTCAAGCTCACAGCTGTTGCCCAGAGCACTGACTTGAGCATCGATGGGTTTCCACTGGAATCTTCGATCCTCAGGACTTGTTTGCAGGCTTTCAAGAGCGAGGAGCTCGCTGAAGGATCCCAAACTCGCTGGAGGAGGTGACCGGATGCTCACGGATGCTTGAGGAAAGATGATTTGGCATCAACAGTATCTCTAATGGTTATATGAAGATATGACCATGGAGTTGTCAAAACTTGCCAGATCGACCATCTAGCCCAGATAGAGAATAGCTGGATGAAAGTTTTCTAGGGTTTTTATAACCCTGATCGATCTTTTTAAGATGTGATAGGCTGCACATGCCTGGTTTTGGATTTTTAAGTTAATTTCATATTAATTATAATCCAAAACCTAGTCTAGGCCTTGTTTTATGATCATTGAGCCTTGTGAACTTAAGATCCTACCCAATTATATATATATGGTCCTAAGAAAAAAAATTCAATTAATCTTCATTCCTTCAAATTTGACACACCAAATGAATCTTCAAAACTTTGTTGTATCACTTTTGACACATGTGCTAGGGTGAGGCTTGAGCTCTCATATGATCAAGTGTGTTCCGAATGAAAGCACACTTATCTAAGTCATCATAACTCAAGAATGCTATTGGTAACTTAATTAGTATTTTATTATCATCAAAACATGGATTATTAAATCTTAAGGTTCAACAAAGTCAACATAATTAATTCACCTTCAACATCTATATATACATCACCAAGAGCCTCAAAAAGGCCGATGACTGCAAGACTCTTCTTATTCTCTCATCTACTCTCTTTTCTCTTCCTTCAAATTCAAAAAGACTGGCTTGATTGATGGAGGAACCTTCGAGGGAGAGACCTTGGAACTTCTAATGAGTTTTGAATGTGATTGCATGCTGATCTCTTCATCGTCAAGGAATTTTTTGGAGCAAAGGCTGAGTTCAATTTTTTATCACAAAACAAATTTTATCTATTGATTTGGTAAGCCAAAAATTAGCATCAATAATTAATATTATATTATAATATATCATTAGAGAGTATAATATTGCTATTTTAATTAATATAATTATAGTAATATTATGAAATTATAACGTAATATGATATAATATTATTGCATCGATATATCATACTATGGCATTATATACTTTTATATAATAATAATATAACATTATTGTAATATAATTATAATGTAGTATTTGTATTATTATATAATAATTACATTTTATATATTATTAAAAATTATAATATTAAATTTATTATATAATATAATATTATTATATTAGCATATCATATTATAACGTTGTATAGCATTATAATATTTTTATATTATATTATGTTACACTACAAAGTTATATTATAGTTATAATAATATTTCATACCATATTTACCATATTATATGAATTAGATCATATTAAACTCAACTCAACTCAACTTATTTAAGCCTTTTTCCAACTACATAGGGTCGGCTACATGAATATACTTTCTCCACTTTACTCTATTCAAGACTAAGTCAACACTCAAATTATAAATAGTTATATCTTTCTTAATTATTTATGTCCATAAGTTTATCTCTATCTCTATCATTATCATGAACTATTAAAAGATCACTCTTTCTAAATGAAGTATATAAAGTCTTCGTTATATATGTCCAAACCACCGTAATTAATTTTTTCTTATTTTATCTCAATTGGAGCTACTCCTATCATTTCTCCTATATATTTATTTCTAATTTTATCTTTTAAAGTTTTACCATATATCCATCTTAACATGCGTATATGAATTATATCATATTATATTATAATAATTAAATATAATATCATATGGTATAATATACTGTTATTATTTTATAATATTAAATTAGTATGTTTTAATACTTCAAAATTATCAGCTAACTCTCGTAGGTTAGCCTATGGTCAATTTGACTGCAAGTTAACTTATATTTATATCTCACTTACAATCTAAGTGTACTCGGACTTAAAATAAGATGCAATTAAATCACGGTTCCTAAATAGGTGAAATAAGATGCACTATTTGCAAATAATCCATAATGCATCGACCAAGCTCATGATGCATTGTGCATGGTTTAATTCAACTTATCTGATTTTGTATCTTCCAACATGAAGCTAAATGTTTTAATTAACAAGCTCAAATACAAAGTCTTAATGGTTGAACTTTTTAACCAAAAATTAGAAAATTAATTGAAAATTATTCTTAAATTAAATATCATGAACAATAATAAAATTGAAATGAACTATATCTAACAAAAATGGAAAAAAAATCTTACTATGATAATGGATGAGAAAACTAAAGACCCTACAGCACATTCGATAAGTGAAAGCGGATGAACTAATTCTCTACAATTTAGAGAGGGAAAGTGTATAACTTGGGAATTTGATTCCGTATATCAAGCAAGAAGGAAAAGTAAATGATCTTTCTTGCGTATTTCAAAAAGAAAGAAAAAAAAGGCAAAAATATGCTTTCGGTTCTTAAATTTTCATTCAAAATTTATTTTAATCCTCAAACTTTTAGTTGGTATAGTTTAGTTTTCTGATGCCATGAATGCTGCATTCTAATGTGCTATCATATGAAATCGATTAAAATTGATGAAATAGTTAATATATCATTTGATCTAAATATAGGTTATGATAGTTCACTATTTGCATTAGGATGGTACATAGCTATTCTGTTACATTACATGCTAACTATTCCATCAATTTTATATAACATTCTTCAAATGTTGTAGCCACCCGGAATCCGTCCTCTGACTCAGGCGCGATCGGTCTCCTGATTGGGCTTCCTCCTGGGCGGACCTGCAAAGAAGTCCTCACGCGGGAGGCGTTGGGGGTGGCCCTTTGTGGAAGACCCTCCGACGCTCAAGTCAGTGGAGATCAACAGATAACAAATGTGGGGAGAAGGATCCCTCTGAAGAGTCTCTCCAGGGGTGGCCTATCGGGAGCTCGAGTGGAGCGCCAATAGTGGAGAGGGGGGGGGGGGAGCAACGAAAGAGAGAGAGTGATGCTGAGACTGAGCAAGGAGTTGCGCGTACCTGGGAAAATCTGGGAGTGTTCTATTTATAGGCAATCATCTGAAGCTTGAGCACCTTCTAGAAGGTTCGAAGGTTGTTGGGATTCGAAGATGGTTCGAATCAAGCTGTTGTGAGGCCGGTAAGATCCGTATCCTATCCGTTAGAGGATCGACGGCTGGGAAAGCTTTCTGATGGCCCAAGATTCGATGACCGTGTAGGTTCTAGGCTGTTATTGCAGGTCCTAGCCACGTCTCGATATGATTCATCACTTGGAATTATGTTACACTAAACTTGGGCTTTCCCATGCTAGGTTCCGTAGGGGCGCAGAAAGGCGTAGTTCGGACGATCGAGGGACGACCCGGCCTTGATGGCCGAAATGTACAAATAGTTTTGCGCTGCCGGGGCATAAGCATGCTTGAGCAGCCGAGGTACGAGGGCGGCTGAGATATGACAGAAGAAATAAGCCGAACGTGAAAACAGTTTTGTTCCGCGGAGGTGCATGTCAAGTTATGTAGTGCTCGGAGAGACCGAGCTATGGATTGCTCGGGGAAGTCGAGCTATAAATTGCTCGGGGAGGCCGAGCTATAAATTCTTGGGGAGGCCAGCTACGGATTGCTCGGGGGAGGCCAAGCTACAGATTGCTCGGGGAGCCGAGCTATGGATCGCTCGGGGGAACCGAGCTATGGATTGCTCGGGGAAGCCGAGCTAGGAATTGCTCGGGGAACCGAGCTAGGGATTGCTCGGGGAGGCCGAGCTACGGATTGCTCGGGGGAGCCGAGCTATGAATTGCTCGATCCGCTGAATCATATTGGTTAGCTCATTCTTCGTGGGTATAGTGTAGCAAGTAGGGCCAGGGCTGATCTTAGCCCCTTCACACGTTATCAATGCAATGACGATTTTACCCCTCAACGCATGCCCCCCACTCCCTAGTTCGAAGCGTAGTTTGGGCATAGGGAGTATAGACCTAGGTAGCAAGATCCGAACGGGGGGATCTGGATTTAACAGCCCACGCAATGATGCCCTAGTAATGCTGCGTGGCCGCCTTGCCTTTACGAGATGGATCCGTCGTTTCTTGGGTGCAACGGCCAGGGTTGCGCCACGTAGGGGATCTCGATCTTCACGGCACCTGCAGCGGCAGTTCTGGACGTCTTGGTTGAGACGTCTTATCTTCTCCTTGAGGTGGTTTCTTTTGAGAAAAACGGAGTTGAAGCGGCACCATCCCCATTCGTAGTGCTCTTTCACTTTCCCTCAAGAACTTATTCTCCTATTTTCTTGGCGACCTTGCTCAGCGTCTCTTTCGATCGAAAGCATGGTGAGTCCGAGCAACTGGCTTCGAAGGTGACCCTGGCAGATCTGGAACGAATACGCCACCTATACAAGGTTCCTCAGATGTTGTCCTGTTGCTCCCGATGGCAACGATAGGGTGACATTTGAACTAGGGGATGGAGCGTTCTGTTACGAGAAAGTTTGAGGACAGGCCTCAGGTTTCCTCTTCATCCGCTGGTGCGGGAGGTGATGAGGTTCTACAACATATGCTCACCATGATGGCTCCCAATAGCTGGCGCAACCTTATCGGATTCATCTCGCTGTGCAGCCGCGTTGGGGTAACCGTGACCCTCCCGATGTTCAGGGTGTGCTACACTTGGTTTCTGAGAGTGCCTCGAGTGGCCTTACATTGTCCCCATAGGTCTTTCAAGATGATTTCAGACAATCCGTCGTCAATAAAAGAATGGAAATCACGATTCTTCATAGTCGAAGAAAATATGGCTCGGATTTTCCTCGGGTGTGGGGACGTTATGTAAAAGATCCGGAAGCGCATCCAGAGTTATCCAAGCAGGAGAAGAGGGATCTGATCGTATTGCATAGCAGTCAAGTGCTTCCAGCTAGCACCCTTCTATCAGAGGACGCCTTTTCGCAGCGGATTGAGCCCCGTTGATCCTCGCGGTAAGTATTATTTTGTAGCTATAGGTTAAGACGATTTTAGCTTTGATTTTTGTACGAGCTAATGGCGAGTTGCATTGCCTGCAGCCGAAAGGTCGGCATTCGTAGATCAGATGAGAGAGGAACTGGGCAAGCATCGGAGGAGGTCTGGCCCCAGCAGTAAGCATAGGGCCGAGAAAAGGTCTCGCCCTTCCGTTCCCGCCCTGGGGGGATCAGGAGAGATGGCAATGATCACCATCCCTCATCGCGTGGATGAAAGTATCGAAGTTCCAGCGGCGGTGCACGGTCCTTCGGCGCGGAGGAAGGTCCATCAGCGGGGAGAGGTCAGGATACCACGGGGGTTTCGGAGGAGGCTGCCAAAATTTTCTCCCCACCTGTTATCGTTTTGCCAGATGATGGCGAGGGAGAACATCAGTTTACTCGGAGACCCCCGCGGTCGGGGTCGTCGGTCTCCCTCATTGGAGGCCGGCAGTCGGAGGCATTGCAGACGGAGGCAGAGCGGCTCCACTTCAATCGAGGTGGGAGAAATGGCTGCAGCTGCTGAAGTTCAGCCAGGGCTGCCTGCGGGAGAGCCGGTAGAGGATGAAGGGGCAACCGAACCAGCTGAACCAATGACAAAATCGGGACGTCTTCCAGCAAAAGGCCTTCTACCGAGGCACCGGAGGCCCCGAGAGAAATTGAAGCTCAAGAGGAGTCTGCCAGGGCAGAGAAATGTTGAAGGAGGAAGAAGGGGAGCCGCTGAGCGAAGGGGATCCGGGCTGGGCTCCCCTTGCCGGAGCTGAAATGCCTGAGGCCTCTCAAATGAGGGCCTTGGTGGAGGAGGTTAGCCGGATGAGGGCCTCGGGGCTGCGGGTTCCCAAGTTGGTCCCCTGAGTGAAGATTTTTACCTACGCGATCCGGAGGTTAGTGCCATATTCTCTGCTTTAATGCGGTCTGCGTTCCATGAGGGGGAAAGTTCCTCGCCGGAGGGGACGATCCTGTGGACCTTGTCGATGTGGCCTTCAGGTATACTGGAGTGCCGAATGAAGCTTTCCTTCTTACCAGATCGATGACATTTCCCTCACGAGGATTGCCATGGATTATGCGTCTCGGGTAAGCCATCGCCCCGAAGTAGAGTTTTTAGTTAGTTAGTTCGACTGTGTTTCCATATGTGATTCTTTTCGCAGAATGCTTTGATCATGAGGGCGTTGAAATGGCGTTTGCATTGGCTATCAGCTTGGGCTCAAGCCCGTAAAGAAATCGGTCACCTCAAGGAGAGGGTGGATTCGACAGCCAGTCTTTCCCGAGCTTTGGCGATCTCCCAAAGGGAGCTCGAGGAGACTCACAAGATTCTTACAGCTGAGAGAGAAAGAGCCTCTCAACTTGCAATGCAGGTCAATGAGCTTCAGGGCTTTGCGAGCAATCCAAGGCTAGTCTGGAATTATCCAGATTAGAGCGGAGCACGAAGATAAGGTCAAGGCCATGCAGCAGTTTTTCGACAAGAGATGGGACCAGCTGAAGGCCAGCCATGCCGAAGATAGAAGCAACTGGAGTAAGAGGCTCGAGGAGGAGGAGCACAAGTGCGGTGGCAGCAGGACCAGCTTACCGTTTGAATAAAGAGCTCGCCGAATGAAGGATCGCTAAAATGGTCGGATGAGCGAGCTGCTCGGCTCTTCGATGAGCTCGACTATGCTCATCAGGAGATTGGGGACAGATAGTCCCGGGTTGATGAACTCAAAGAGAGTCTTCGTCAAATCAATCGGCAAATTGAAGGCTCTCAATAGGGTTCAAGTACTGAGCATGAATGGCTTGGCAGACGAGTAGGTAGGGTGTCCCTTGTTTTGTCCGTTTTGGCTTTTCGACCCTTGCCTTACTCGGCTCTTTGTCTGCAGGTGACAAGATGAGTCTGGAGTTCCAGGAGCGGCGAAGGCCTTCGGAGAGGAGATGGCTTCGAGGCATCAAAGGACTTCTGAATTGGAGAAACAATGGGAGGCAAACACGCGGGCCTCTTAGTGGTGGAGGAGTATAAGAGCTCTACCCAATTTGCCGAGGAACACAGGGTGGCCTATGCCGATGCATTTTGGTTCGGCGAAGAGGAGGCGCAAGCTAAGATCATCAAGCTTATCCTGACCTGGACTGTCCTGTCTGAAGCTGAATACTATGAGACCCGCACCCCGGGGGCTGAGGAGGACGAGTATGAGGAGATCTCAGACATTGATCTCGAAGCTGTTCTGGGCGTCGACGCTGTTGCCGAGGTATCTTGGCGGGACACTATCGAAAAGGGGGAGCCAAGTGCGCCCCGCTGATACGCAGGAGGCACCGGGTCTGATCCCAGCCTTGACCTTTGGGGCCCCATATGTTTTTTTGTTAATCGGATTGTTTTCGTTCGTTTGCCTTTTCTGATTGACCTTTTCTTTCCTTCTTCAGCATGTCCGTTCCCGAAGAGAGACGCCTTGGGATGAGGCGTGGGGATTTATTACTCGACCCCTCCGAGGTTCCTATCCCGAAGTGTATTTAGGAGTGGGAATGTAACCCCAAGCATCGTGATTAAAAAGGGGGCTTGGGTTTGAAGAAGAGAGGGCGCATTCCGAGCGTTTCTATTTATGATCCTCTTTATCGAGGGGAGGGATGCTTCGGTCCCCGTGAGAGCCACTGAGGCGGCGACACATGGTGCACCTCCGCAGTAATGTATCGAAAATGGCGGTTCGGCGATCAAATACTCGCCCGAAGTGGTATAAATACTGGTTTAATCCGAGAGATGGCTTCCGGGAATGGGGGCGATCAGTAGTAGCACCAAACAGCTGTGTGGAGGCCGCGGGAGTCCGCAGAGGCTGTGATGGTGACTATCGACGCAGAAGTTCTGGCGATGTCGTTTGCAAGCGCGAGGAGCTTGCGAGGGTGGCTGAGCAGTATATGACCGTCGCGACGAGGGAGATCGAGCTCCTCTACCGAATCAACAACCGGTTGGAGGGGGAGGTGGCGTCCCTCGAGCAGTAGGTTGCCGAACTAACCCCACGTCGCAGGGGAAACTCGGTGGCGCAGGGGAGGACAGTAAGCCCCAGTGAGGGCTAGTGTATCTTTTTCTTTTCTTTCTTTTTGTTTCTCTTTTGCAATGAATGAAGGAAGTTTTTTGTAACCGTTGTGCTCATGGCCGTTTATTTTTCATTTCTGAGACTTTGGTTCTCATTGTATGAGTCTTGCGAATGATCTGTCCCCTTAGGGGACCCTTGGAGATTGCGGTAAGGCACGGATGTGGTGCTTCCATTTTTGATCGGGATAAAGGAGGGCTATGAGTTTCATCCAAAATGCTTCATATCATTCGGTCTCTCTATAGCATGAGGAGCGTTCTGTCAGTACCAGTTTAGACTGAGGGATAAAGTAGCATTTAACCTTGATCTGATTGGGACGGCCCGCTTTTTGTCGAGGTATACAAGACATCCCAGAAGAGGGGCATTTTTGCCTTTTGCCCAGAGTATTCACTGCGATCTTTTCCGATGTACGTCCTTTTGACGTGCGGGGTAAGCATTCAATTTTCACTGTACGGCGTCACCTTCGAGTGGGGTTTCCCAGGCCTGATCACATCCTTGGACTCATAGGCGATTCGGGGTATTTAAGGCTCCTATTCGGGACTGGAGGTGGATCGCTCGCCTTCTGGCATTTCTCAAAGAAGGAAAATTCCCTGGGCCAGCCTGTGTTTCGAGGGTCTGCGGATAATCTTCCGCATTTAATGCCCTTGATTCGAGGTTAGAGGAAAATCTTTTGGCGTGCATCACGACTCGGGCGATGCATTTTAGCACGCATCGAAGAGTGTTCCTTTCATCCTGGGAGGACACGTGGCAGCGTGGATAGGGCATTTCGAATCTCGAGGCTCTCTGCTTTGATAGCAAACCATGGTTCGTTTGCCTATAAAATGGGGGAGGAAGGGGCCATGCTAGGCCATCACAAGACCTTCCCTTCCTTTGAGTCGTGTAAGCGTTTGTGATGTCTATGTCTCTGAGGTTGAGAGTAGGGGGACTGAGTTTCCCTTTGGAAAGTTGTCTTCTCCCGAATAGTTGGGGTGACGAAGGAGCCGTTGGAGAGCGGCTCATCCTCAAGAGAGAAGTTCCGGAGATCATATGGAGAGCACACAGGAGGTTCGCAGAGATCACATGGAGAGCGCACATATGCACCTCTAGTGTGTCCTTTGTGGTTTGCTATGGGGGATGCAGGGTGGAAGTGTATGCGCCCCCCCATGACTTACGTGAACTTTGCCTCCTCCCTTGATCCGGATTCCTGGGCTCATCCGCCTGGGGAATCTTTCACATGTGAGGAGGGGGGTAATGGTGTGTTGTCTGCTAGTACATTGCCTTTTGACTTGGGCAGTGGCTAGCGGTACACACTCGATATGGGGGAAGTGCCCCAGCATCAGTGTCCATGGGTTTTCTTCCCACTGTCAGAGGGCTCCGTGGATGGGTGGCTTGGGACAAGGCTCATCCACCCTTTCTGATTTCTCTGATATCTCGGGTCGGATGCCGAGATATTATTATTAACTGAAGCTGGTCGCAACAGTCAGGCCGAGTCATTTGCTCATTTTTTTCCTGTGCTATGATGCACTTGTAATGCCTCTTAGGAGGTTGTAATTCATTTTACTGATAATGAAATAAAGAAAGTTTTGTTTTTTCTTTTAGCACCTGCTTCTTCTTGTGCCGAGAGTTGTTGCTCCCGTGTCATAGCATACTTCGGCAGCATTCTCGCCGCTTTGTTTTTTGCTAAGATCGATGTTCGGTCCTCAGTAAGGGAGACCGCTTATCCTGTTCAGATCAGAGGCAAACTTGGGCGGTCCTATTGACTCACGCGGTAAACATGGTCTCGTTTGTAGGATAAAACAGGTGTTTCTTCAGAAAGAGACAACTCGTATGTCTTTATTGTTGGGTAGAAGGAGGTTGTTCACCTCTACCGAAGCACCGTGGCGCGCTCACATTGTCTTGGAATGTTTCAAGAAGTCGCTCGGTTCGGCCGAGTCTTACGATAGTATCTTACTTGGCGTAGGCTAAGGTGTGGAGATATTGCTCGGTTTTGGCCGAGGATTTTGCACTGTTCGACCCGGCCGGGGCTTGTAAGCTGCTCGGATCCGATGGACTTTGGAGATTACTTGGTCCGGTTGGGACTTGTGATAACGAGACATGCATTTCGGCTTTGAGTCGGAGCCTTAATAGTAGAAAAAGTCCTCGGCTTTGGCCGAGACTCTTAATAGTAGAAGATACTCCTCGACTCTGGCCAAGGTTTATGCACTCCGATTTTGGCCGGGGCTTCCACATTTATTGCTCGGCCCGGCCGAGGTTCGAAGATTTGTTGCTCGGCCCAGCCGATGTTCGGAGATTTCTTGCTCGGCCCAACCGAGGTTTGGAGATTTGTTGCTCGGCCCAGCCGAGGTTCAAAGATTTGTTGCTCGGCCCAGCCGAGGTTCGGAGATTTATTGCTTGGCCCAGCCGAGGTTCAGAGATTTCCTGCTTAAATAGATAACTCGGTCGTATCGAGGATTGGTAAGCAACATCTGTTTCCTTTACGATTTTCGATATAATCGTGGTAATCATGTCCTGAATTATGAAAACAATATGCCGACAAAAATCAAAAAGGTGGGCCTGTAGAAGGCATACCCTACTGATGATACTTGCGGAGGTTGTTCAAATTCCATGTCCGAGGAATGGATCTCCCGCTTAGATCTTGTAGTTTGTAGGTACCAGGTCCGATGACTTCTATTACTTGGTAGGGGCCTTCCCAGTTCGGAGCTAGCTTTCCTTGCTCTAGTGGTTTGAAGACAGATGTTTTCTGGAGAACGAGGTCGCTGAGCGAGAAAGCTTTTCCTTTGACCCTGGAGGCATGGTAATGGGCCACTCTTTGCTGGTAGGCAGCTATTCTGATCCAAGCTTTTTCTCTGATTTCCTATACCAGGTCGAGGTTGGTGCGGAGCTGCTCGTCACTAGCTTCCTCCGAGTAGCTTTCCACCCGCAGGGAAGGGAGTCCTATCTCCATGGGGATGACAACCTCTATGCCGAAGGCCATCTGAAATGGGGTCTCGCCCGTGGGCACTCTTGGGGTGTTGCGGTAGGCCCATAGAACATGGTGCAATTCATTCGCCCATCTACCTCGGGCTTTGGAGAGCCGAGATTTGATCCCTTGAAGCAAGGTTCGGTTAGTTACCTCGGCTTTTCCGTTAGCCTATGGATGCCCGACTGAGGTAAGGCGGTGATGGATCCCAGCTCCTCGTAGAACTGACGGAACTTCGGATTGTCGAATTGTTTGCCATTGTCAGTAATGATGGTGTATGGGAGGCTGAAGCGGCAGATGATGGATCTCCACACGAAGTCCTTGGCTCGAGCCTCAGTTATCTGAGCAACTGCTTCTGCCTCGACCCATTTGGTGAAGTAGTCGATGGCGATGAATAAAAATTTTCGCTGTCCCGTGGCAAGTGGAACGGGCCGAGGATGTCCATCCCCACTTGGGAAAGGGCCAAGCGGAGGAAATGCGGACCAGGCTGGTGGAGGGGAGCCTCTGAATATTGGAGTGTCTTTGGCACGGGTCACAAGCTCGGACTAGGTCATCAGCATCCTTTTGCATGGTAGGCCAATAGTAACCTTGACGCAGCACCTTGTGGCATAAAGACCGGCTCCCCAGATGGTTGCCGCAAATTCCTTCATGTACCTTCCAAAGGGCATAATCAGCTTCAGATGGGTGAAGGCATCTGAGCAGTGGCATAGAGAAGGACCGCTTGTAGAGCTGGTCGTCAATCAGCACATAGTGGGTGGCTTGCAGGTTCTGCTTTCTAGCTTCCCTTCGATCGGCCGGGAGCGATCCTTCTTTAAGATACTTCAGGATGGGGTCGAACCATGATGTTTCGGCCTCAACTTGCATCACTCGGTTAGCTTCCGCAATACTGGGCCTCTCCAAAATCTTAGATGAAACTTTCGCTCGGCATCCATCGATTCCGCAGTTGCCAGCTGAGACAATAGTCGGCACGGACATTTTTGGACCTCGGAATCTGAATGATTTCAAATTAAAGGAAATGGGAAAGTAGGCTTCGAACCTCTTGGAGATATCGAACCATGTTCGGCTCCGGGCCTCAAACTCGCCCCGCACGTGACCAGCCACCAGCTGAGAGTCGGTGAAGGCATTCAACTTCTTCACCTTAAGGTCACGGGCGATTCGGAGCCCGACGAGCAGAGCTTCATATTTGGCCTCGTTATTGGAGGCTGGAAAGGAGAAGCGGATGCCATATTCGAAAGTCACCCCCTTCGGGCTGGTAAGGATTAAGCCAGCACCAGAGCAATGGGCATTGAATGACCCATCAACATGGAGGAGCCACCGGGCGTCAGATTTTGGGGTTCGGGGGAGTTGGGAGTGGAGCCATCTTCCAGGATAGTGCATTCGAGCAGAAAATTAGCTAGCACCTGAGCTTTGATGGCCGGACGAGGTTGAAATCGAATGTCATGCTCACTTAGCTCGACGGCCCATTTGGTCATCCTCCCCGATGTCTCCGGACGATGGACTACCGCCTTGATGGGTTGGTCGATCAGGACTGTCATAGAATGTGCTTGGAAGTATGGCCGCAACATTCGGACCGAGGTTATCAAAGCCAACACCATCTTCTCAATCCGAGTATACCTCGTTTCCGTGTCTCGGAGCAGTTTGCTGACATAATAAATTAGCTTCTAGGTCTTATTTTCTTCTTTGACCAATACCGAGCCAATGGCACCTTCCGAGAAAACTAGATACATGAACAATGTTTCTCCAGGATTTGGACTGCTGAGAAGAGGGGGAGAGCCAAGGTACTTTTTGAGATCTTCGAATGATCTTTGACACTCGGAAGACCATTGGAAATTCTTATCCAACCGAAGAGTTTTGAAGAAAGGGAGGCATCTCTCGGCAGACCGAGCCACGAAGCGGCTAAGGGCTGCTATTCTCCCAGTTAGGCGCTGGACTTCTTTGATAGATGCTGGGGGCATTATCTATTGAAGAGCCTGGATCTTTTGGGGGTTGGCTTCGACACCCGTTGGGAAACCATGAAGCCGAGAAACTTCCTAGAGTTAACGCCGAAGGCGCACTTAGTTGGGTTGAGTTTCATCTGCTATTTGTAGAGTATCGCGAAGCTTTCCGAGAGATCCTTGACATGCTGCGATGCTTCTTTGCTCTTGACCAGCATGTCGTCGACATACACCTCCATGTTCCGGCCGATTTGCTCTTTGAAGACCTTGTTGACCAGCCTTTGGAAGGTGGCACCTGCATTTTTAAGACCGAAGGGCATAACACGGTAATAGTAAGTACCTCGGTCGGTTATGAAGGTGGTCTTCTCTTCATCTTCGGGGGCCATTCGGATCTGGTTGTAGCCTGAATAGGCGTCCATGAATGTCAGCATCTGATGACCCAAGGTGGCATCTACAAGTTGGTCAATTCGGGGAGAAAAAAACTATCCTTCGGGCATGCTTTGTTGAGGTCGGTGAAGTCGATGCAGATTCGCCACTTGCCGTTCGACTTCTTCACCATGACAACATTTGATTGCCAACTTGGGTAATTCACCTTCCGAATGAAGTTCGCCTTGATAAGCTCGTCGACCTCCTCTTCGATAGCTTTCTATTGCTCCAGGGCGAAGCTTCTTTTCTTCTGTCTGACGGGTCGATACATCTCATCCACATTAAGGCGATGAACGAGAACATCAAGGTTGATTCCTGGCATGTCGGAGGCGGACCAGGCGAAGACATTAGCATTTCTTCGAAGAAAGTCGACCAGTTCCTGCCGGGACTCTCCTTTCAGCAACGACCCAATCTTTATAGTTCGGTCGGGCCGGGCTTCATCCAGCGGCACCTCTTCTAGTTCTTTGGCTAGTTCTCCTCATTGCTCGACAAAATCCTCCCAAGCGTCCAGCCCATCAACCTCGGGTATCCTGGATCGAAGGCTGGTGACAAAGCACTACCGAGCCATAGTTTGGCTTCCTTGGACAACACCAACTCCTCGCTCAGTGGGGAACTTCATAGATAGGTGTGGAATGGAGACGACGGCTCTGAGGGATATCAGGTCGGGTCTCCCAAATATTGCATTGTAGGGTGATCGAAGCTTGGTCACTAGGAAGTCTGTGTGAACAGTGGTCACAAGGGGCCATATTCCTACCCGAACCGTCAAAGTTACGACCCCTTCTGGGATGATAACATCGCCGATGAACCCCATTAAGGTGGAGTCCACAGCTCGGAGATTTTCCATGAGCAATTTCATCTTGGCAACACATCAAGGTATAGAACATTTACGGAGCTTCCACTATCAACAAGGATCCGACTTACATCATAGTTATTCAAATTAAGAGATACAACTAACGCATCATCATGCGGGAATTGTATCCCTCGGAGGTCGTCATCGGAAAAGGAGAGCTCACCCGTTCGTGCTTTCTTCGGCGCCGAACCTTCTTCATCATTCTTGAAGTTCAACGAACTGCCGGCTTCTTCAATCACATTGATATGACCGATCATGGGTGGATTTGGAGGAGGAGGAGGCTGCTGAAGCTCGGGCTGGCGATCACCCCCTTGTCCTCGTTCTGGCGCCCTCCTGAACTGGTTTAGTCGGCTCCGTTGGATTAGCCTCTCATTTTCATTCTTCAACTGCCAGCATTCCTCGATGTCATGGCCATGCTCCCAATGATAGCAGCAATACTTGGTGGGGTCTCTTCGGGTTGGGTTCCCTCGGAGAGGAGCCGGTCGGGGGAGCTGGCACTCTATCTCCATGAGGATCTGTGCCCTAGGAATAGTGAGTGGGGTGTATCGGTCAAACCGCCTAGGCTAGCTCTAGGAGCGATTCCTTGGCAGCGGCGGGGGAGCTCTTTGGCGACGAGGTGGGCTTGGCTGGCGAGCAGGTCGATGCCTGTCCAAGCCCTTGGATTCTTTCTTCTTGGCCAGCTCGGCACGGGCAGCCCTCCGTGATTCTTCGACTCTGGCGTATTTGTCCGCCAGGGCCATCATATCGGAGAGGTTCAGGGGGTAACTGACTTCCATCGCCAAGTAGAAGTCGCTCTCTTTCAAAACTCCATCCATTAGGGCGGACATAGCCACCTCATGATTAAGGTGGTCCACCTCTAGCATAGCCTTATTGAAATGGCCAAGATAATTTCTTAAGGACTCCCCCTCTCTCTGCTTGACTTCAGAGAGGGAGTTGGATCTTCGTCGGTGATGGTGGCTGCTGACGAACTGGCCAATAAAAGATGACTCAGCTCATCAAACGAATCAACGAAACCTGGTTTCAGAGCGTTGAACCAGGTTTGAGCGGACCTCTAAGGGTAGAGGGAAAGGCGCGGTACAGGATCACATCTGATGCTTCGTGGAACATCATGATCGATCGGAAACTGCTGAGGTGATCGTTGGGATCGAAGGAGCCATGGTAGGGCTCGATGGTGGGTAGCTTAACATGGGAGGGAATCACTTCCTCCATGATCCCTTTGGAGAAGGGGATACCCTGCTTCGCCTTAGGCTGAGGCGGATGAGCCTGCTTGGCGGCATCCAGCTCTTGATGCATCTCCTAGAGCTATCGGTGGATCTCCTCTTTAGGCATAAGAGGAGGGGCCAGACGAGGAGAGCGCGAAGATGGCATCGAATCATGGCAGGAGGACTCCGTAGAGAGGGATCGGGCCCATCGAGGTCTGGGGAGATCCTTGTCGCAGCCCCCTTGCAGGACTGGTCTGGCCTCCTTGGGTCGGTGTGGGGGTCCGTGGCTCCATGCGGACCAGAAGAAGAGGTGGCTGGGGAAAGAGGAGCTACGGCCTCCTCAGGGAGGTGGGGAGCAGGGGCAGCTGTAAGGTGCTCCTGAACCAGATGGGTCAGGGCTTGGACCTGCTGGATCAGCGTGGAGAACTGGTCCTGGGTCACTGGGGCAGCTGGCGGTGATGGGGTTTCAGCTGGTGGCGGCGGTGGTACCACGCTACTCATCGGATTAGGTCTCTGGGAGGCGACTTGGTCCTGGGCTTCAGAAGTTGCTCTTCTCCAATTAGCCATTGGAGAGGTTCTCTTTCAGATCGAGATCCTTGTCTCCTTTCTTCAAGTTTTAATGGGACTTGAGGCCCTTCTCTAGCACCAATGTTGCCACCGAAATCCATCCTCCGACTCGGGCACGATTGGTCTCCTGATTGGGCTTCCTTCTGAGCGGACTTGCAAAGAAGTCCTCACGTGGGAGGCGTTGGGGGTGGCCCTCCGCGGAAGATCCTCCGACGGTCAAGTCAGTGGAGATCAACGAACAATAAATGTGGAGAAAATGACCCCTCTGAAGAGTCTCTCCAGGGGTGGCCTATCGGGAGCTCGAGCGGAGCGCCAATGGCGGAGAGGGGGGGGGGGGGGAGCAGCGAAAGAGAGAGAGAGATGCTGAGACTAAGCAAGGAGTTGCGCGTACCTAGAAAATCTTGGAGTGTTCTATTTATAGGCAATCACCTGAATCTTGAGCATCTTCTGGAAGGTTCGAAGGTTGTTGGGATTCGAAGATGATTCGAATCAAGCTGTTGTGAGGCCGGTAAGATCCGTATCCTGTCTGTTAGAGGATCGACGGCTGAAAAAGCTTTCTGATGGCCCAAGATCCGATGACCGTATAGGTCCTAGGCCATTATTACAGGTCCAAGGCTATGTCTCGATATGATTCATCACTTGGAATTCTGTTACACTGAACTTGGGCTTTCCCGCGCCAGGTTCCACAGGGGCGCAGAAAGGCATGGTTCAGACGATCGAGGACAACCCGGACTTGATGGCCGAAATGTACAAATAGTTCACGCTGCCAGAACATAAGCATGGCTTGAGCAGCCGAGGTACGAGGGCGGCTGAGATATGACAGAAGAAATAAGCCGGACGTGAAAACAGTTTCATTCCGCAGAGGCGCATGTCAAGCTATGGAGTGCTCAGAGAGACCGAGCTATGGATTGCTCGAGGAAGTCAAGCTAGAAATTGCTCGGGAAGGCCGAGCTATAAATTGCTTGGGGAGGCCGAGTTACGGATTGCTCGAGGGAGGCCGAGCTAGGGATTGCTCGGGGAGGCTGAGCTATGGATTGCTCGGGAGGGCCGAGCTAGGGATTGCTCGGGTAGGCCGAGCTATGGATTGCTCGGGGAGGCCGAGCTATGGATTGCTTGGGGGAACCGAGCTAGGGATTGCTCGGGAAACCGAGCTAGGGATTGAGCCGAGCTAGGAATTACTCGGGGGAACCGAGCTAGGGATTGCTCGGGAGGCCGAGCTACGGATTGCTCGGGGGAGCCAAGCTATGAATTGCTCGATCCGCCGAATCATATTGGTTAGCTCATTCTTCATGGGTACAGTGTAGCAAGTGGGGGTCAGGGCTGATCTTAGCCCCTTCGCACGGTTATCAATGCAATGGTGATTTTACCCCTCAACAAATGTATATTGATAAATATAATAATTAAAAGTTTAAGGGCCAAGATAATTTTTAAGTAAAGGTTTGAGGACCTAAAGTATAACATCGCTAAAAGTTATTACTTTAGCGCCATGCTATGGTGAGAAGGCTAAGAGGCAAGAAGCAAAATTTATTGCTAGCATGATTTTTTTTCCTTTTGGTTGGGCAAGGGGAGGCTGTGCTAGGCTCATATCAAGACCATGCAATGCAATAATGTATTGTATCTAAGGCTGCGATGATCATTCACTTATTTCATTGTGGGATTTTTTTAATCCATCATATGCTTTTCTAAGATGAGATCATGTTCAAAATGGATGTCCAATGGAAGCCCATGTTTGCACGAAAATTTCTTCGAGGGAGTCCATCAACTAGGCTAAGGAGCTCAGAATTAAATTTTCAGTGCATTAGCTGGGATTGGAGTGAGCAGCGGAAGAACATTTGGATATTTTCGATAGCTTAGCAGTGAGAAATCCTATGAGATTTTTTCTTTTTTCCTTTTTTTAAAGATTAATATGCACGGAAATTAAAAGCATGATGTGGCATCATGATTGGTTTTTATTTTATTTTATTTTTATTATTTTTTGTTAGTGGTGAATAGAGTACATCTTAAACTTAAGATGGGATGAGCTTCAGCTTTAAAAAAAGCTTCCAAAGTGAACACAAGTCAGCTTAGTTTAGCAACAGTTGAGCTCGACATAGCCTAATCCGTCATGGCTTGAGCAAGATAAATTCAAGGATTCTTGCATTCATCTCTAAGAAATGACAGCCATATTCACATCATTGTATATTGTGACTTCCATTGTTGCACATATATTTGGTTGAGCAACTATTAAGCTCAATATAGACTGATCCACCACGGCTCGAGATAAATGTATGCATTCTTGTATTCATTTGTCACATTATATCAAATTAAGATTTTTGTCACTTTTGTTGTCATAAAATATTTTTGTTTAAACTTTTGAGCTTGATGTAGCTGATCCGTCATGGCTTGTATGTGCAAGATAAATGCATGCAATCTTGGATTCATTCGTAACAAACAACATCACTTTTCACATCATATCAAAATAAGATTTTTGTCACTCTCAGTGTCCTACATTCTTTTGGTTTTACTGTAGATGAAAAATCAGGAACATCCACGTAAGATGGACTATTTCGGTTCCAATTTTGGGCTATAGTTTGGCTTGCTGTTGTATTTCTTGGACCAGCCTAAACAAAACTTAAGAAATATGGGCCTAAAATATATACACGTATGTATGTATGTATATGTAATACTTCAAAAATATTTTTATATTTAATAGAAAATAAAAGTGTAATGTATTTATAATTTAGGTTCACCTGCTGCTAATTAACTTTCATTCGAGTTTATGAGTCATATGATTTCGATGTGTTAACATATTAATTGGATTAGCAAGTGGGCTTGGAGCATTACAAATGGTATTAGATCATCGATTTGTGTGTGCGGAAGTTAATGAAAATAAGAAAAAGATTACTCATGTGATTGTGATAGAGTTCCGCCATAATATAAAGCTATCTTATAGCATTAAGATGTGGCTCGAAATAGGTTATGGCTAGTTTTTGGCATAAATTTTGGTTAGCTTGTGGCGGATGATAAGAACATTGCATTATAAGAGAAAAAGATTGTAATGTTTCAAAAATAATTTTGCATCAGATGAAAAAAAGAAATTATGCACCTATAATTTAAATTTATTTATTATTAATTAAATTTTTAAAATTTTAAGCTGCCTTATTATGGCTCATTTTCTTGCTTTGCACAGGCTATTTTATCATAGTTTTTTTTTTCTAGATGGAGGAGCAAATTTGAGTGCAACTTTTTACCATCAAACCACATCAAGTTATTGACTCGAGAAAGAAAAAAGTTAAAATATTTCGGTTGCCGTAAAACCGAGGGTTGGCTCAGTGCGCATGGATTGCGGCCTAAGGCATCAAAAAGAAAGAGACTCGAAGAATCATGATATGACTTGGAGCAAGCTTAGGCTTTGGACCACCCTTTATAGGTGATAAGAAGATAGGGACCACTAAATAGTGATAAGAAGATACCAGGTTGCTGGAAGTGAGAAAAGGATGCCACTAGAAAGATTGGAAGGATGTGCTGTGGACAGGATGAAATCTTCTTGATTTTTCCAGCAGAACATAGGAACCATTTCACATCAACATATGGAAACAAGAGCTTCTCTGGTATCAGCATTAGCCTGTCACTTCTTATCCTACTCGCGCCAAAGGATTCCAACTTTTCTTAAAAGTGCATGACATCTATCATTTGATTGTTTTCCTTGCCAGTTGGAGGAGTCCATCACATAATTTAGCATGATCTAAACCTTGAATAAAGTTATAGCCAAAAGTTACCTGGCCCTGTTTGGTTTGTGATACAGAAAATTATTTTTGAAAACATAAATTGTATCTAAAAATTTAAGTTATATATATTTTTTAATTTTTAGTATTTAAAAATATGTTTGATTGGTATTTTTGAAAACTATTTTTTCGGAGAGAGGTACAGTGAAGCACGTGGAGAAAGATAGGAAGAAAGTGAATCCATGAGTTTTGGGCGTTTAAAGAAAGAAGGATAAAATTTAAAACATCTAAGATGAATTCGAAGAAAACGTCGCTCCGACGTTTTTCAGATTCATTCAGATTTTTACAATCATTTCGAAAAAGTATTTTTTCGAAGAAAAGCAACAGCGAATCATATGGAGAAAGGTCATGGGAAGAAAGAAGAAAGTGAATCTGTGAGTTTTTTGAACATTTGAGGAAGGAAGGATAAGAATCAGATATCAAGTATATCCATATTTGTTATATACAGATATGAATTGGATATTAAGTAAATCCATATTTATTATAATGGATACAGATACAAATTGGATATCAAGCATATCCCTACTTGTTTATCTAGATACAGATATAAATTGAGTACTACTTAAATATTAATTAAATGTAAACAAAATTCAATAATTCCTTCCAATTTATTTTGCAAGTATCATAATAATTTATTATTATTTTATATTATTTATTATTAGGGTTTAGCTCTTATACTTTTTTTAATAAAAACCTTAGTCTCTACCCTCTCACCCACCATACAATACTCTTACTCTTAGCCTTTATACTCTTATACAGTGTACTGAGAGTTGGAATTATTTATGCCATTACGTTCCATAAAAAACCAAAAGCATCATACAATTTATTTTGTTATTATAATGTTAAATTAAATTAAAATATTTTTTATTTTAATTTATGAAATAATATTATAATATTATAATAAGTAAATATATAATTATAATTCTATTATATTTAAAATATTATAATATTACAAAATTATACTATATTATAGTATAATAATTATATTATACATATAATCTTATGATAGTAATTCTATTATATTAATATAAAATATAATACCGAGAAACTTTAATTTTTATATAATGAGGGTACTTTGGTCTTAAATTATAAATCAAGATTAATATCTGAAGGCAATGTTTCTACCACCAAAATTAAATAATTTAATTTTGGTCTTAAATTATTTTTTCTTTTTCTTCTTCCTCATCTCTTTCCTCTCTTCCTCCCTCTTTCTCTCTCCTTTCCTCAACTATGTCAGATTTTCTCGAATTAGCTGCCGACTCATTCATCCAACTGCCAAGAAGGTGTTTGCTTGGTAACTGAGTGAATGATGCGGGAGATAACATGCAGAAAGATACCGTAAATCGCTTTCACCAACAAATACAAATAATCATTTATGAGGCGTGGGGTCTTTTTCCTCTCCCCTTTCTGTAAGTGTAGTTTGTGTGAAGGATGTGAATGAGATTAGTCCCACATGGAATAACTAGAGAGCTGGATACCTATTTATATATATTGGTGGACTCTTTCTCTTATGGATGAGTTGGGCCTAAATAACTTAGGCCTATAATATATATTTAAAGTCAAAGATGGGCACTTGGGCACTTGGAGCATCTTGGGCATGAAAGTCAATCAAGTCGAATTTAATTTGGGCATGAAAGTCAATTAAGTCGAATTTAATTTTTGTAGTTAATTTCTACGGTTATTTTTTTGAAATAATTTTTGGTTATGCTTAAAGACGTATCTCTTGAATACAACCCTTCCCAATCCGACTGTTTTAAATTCTTTATAAAGATAAGGATGTTCTCAACAGAAGATTATCGCTTGCAAACGATAATCTTGGATTTGTTGTAACCTGAAGTGTTTTTATGGATTCCCATTTGCAATCTATAGTGGGGGCAAATAAACACTAAAAGGAAAGTGTTCATTCACACCTCAAATCCAGATTCCCCGTACAATTCTCTCTAACAATCTTTTAGTGTTTATCTCCTTTGTTCATCAATGGAAAACCGAACTGATTCTGCATTCAAAGTCATGAACCAAGACTTCATGAAACTTGATCGTTTTGATGGCACTAATTATATTCGTTGGAAGGATAAGATGATGTTCTTCCTTACTGCTTTGAAGGTTGGATATGTGTTAGATCCGAACTTGCCACAAATTCCAGTCCCTTCTCCTGATGAAACCGAAGATGTTAAGAAGGAACGTTCAAAATGTCAAGAGGATGAATTGCTATGCCGAGGACACATTCTTAACACTCTTTCAGATCGTCTATATGACTTGTTCACTTCGGTTCAATCTCCTATAGAAATCTGGAATGCTTTAGAATTCAAATACAACACCGAAAAACAAGGAGCAGATAAGTTTCTTGTACTACAATTTTTTGAATTCAATATGGTTGATAATATTTCAGTTTTGGATCAAGTGCATGAATTACAAATTCTAGTTTCCAAATTGAAAGATGTGAAAGTTGATGTTGGTGAACCATTACAAGTAGGGGCTATAATTGCCAAACTTCCTCCATCTTGGAATGATTATAGGAAGAAGTTGTTGCATTCTTCTGAAAGTTTCACTTTGGAACAATTGCAAAAACATCTCAGAATTGAAGAAGAAACAAGAATTCAAGATGGTAAAAGGCTTGCAGTAGAATCTGATTCCAAAGTGAATTTTGTTGATGTCAACAAGGCTGGAAATAAATTCGGGAACAAATCTGAAAATAAGAGGAAGAATCCTGAATCAAGTTCAAGTGATTCCAAGAAGAATAAGACTTGTTTCTATTGCAAGAAGAATGGGCACTTCAAAAAGGAGTGCAGATTCTGGAAGAAAATGAAGAATGATCATGCTGGCTCTAGTGGCAAAGTTAATGTGGCTGAAGCACAAGAGAAAGAGTTACAAAATTTTGTTGCTATGGTTTCTGAAATGAAAATTTTAATGGTAATCGAAGTGCATATGGCTTCTGTCTATAACACCAATGATTGGTGGTTTGATTCGGGTGCAACTATTCATCTATGCAATGATAAGAATCAATTCAAGAATTATGAAGTTGCTGCTCAAGGACATGAAGTGTTGATGGGAAATAATAATGCTGTCAAAGTTCATGGCAAAGGAACCATCGAAATCCATTTTACTTGAGGAAAGAAGTTAACTTTAATTAATGTTCTTCATGTACCATAAATTAGGAAGAATTTAATTTCTGCAAATCTGCTTTGTAGAGGAGGATTCAAGACTGTTTTAAAATCCGACAAACTTATCCTCTCAAAGAATGGGGTCTTTGTTGGGAAGGGATATGCTTGTGATGGAATGTTCAAACTTTCTGTAAACTCTGTTGCTATTAATAATAATAAGAGTGTTTCTGTTTATATGGTTGGTTCATCAATTAATTTATGGCATTCACGTTTAGCACATGTAAATTTTAGATCACTTAAGTTTATGGCTAAAAATGGTTACATAATATACAAAAAAGATAACCATGATAAGTGTGAAATTTGCATTCAAGCTAAGATGACTAAATTACCATTTCCTAAGTCCGAAAGAAATTCTAAAATTTTACAAATTATTCATTTGGATATATGTGAATTAAATGGAAATTTAACTAGAGGAGGAAATAGATATTTCGCCACATTCATTGATGATTACTCTAGGTATACCTATGTCTATCTTTTGAAGCATAAAGATGAAGTGTTCGACAAGTTTAAATTGTATAAATCAATTATCAAAAATCAAAAGGAAAAGAAAATAAAATACTTAGAAGTGATAGAGGTGGAGAATATTTCCCTGCTGTATTTACTTCTTTTTGTGAAGAACATGGAATAATACATCAAAGAACTTCTCCTTATACTCCACAACAGAATGGATTAGCTGAGAGAAAGAATAGAACCCTTGTGGATATGGTGAATTCAATGTTGCTAAGTTCTAAGCTTTCCTTGAACTTTTGGGGTGAAGCATTACTTAGTGCTTGCCATGTGCATAATAGAATACCCTCAAAGATTACAAAGACTTTTCCTTACGAATTATGGAATGGTAGAAAACCAAATTTAACTTATATTCGGGTTTGGGGTTGTCTAGCTTTTTATAGAGTTCCAGATCCAAAAAGAACAAAGTTAGGGCCACGGGCTATGAAAAGTATATTTGTAGGATATGCTGAAAATTCCAAAGCCTATAGGTTATTAGACTTGGAGTCTAATGTAATTGTGGAATCTAGAGATGTTCAATTTTTTGAAAATAAAACTCGTGATGATTCCATGAATAAGTCAACATCTAAATCATTATTAGGTGGTGTGGATGAAACCAATATTCCTAATAGTTCTAGTTCTCCTTTACTTGTTGATAACAAAAATACTGAAATTCAAGAACAAGTGGAAATAAGGAGAAGCCAAAGAACTAGAAAAGAAAAAGTATTGGATCCTGATTTCATTTCCTCTTAGGCTATTGTTTTTCTTGTGGAAGGTGATAGAAATAATAATGTACTTAATAAGATTCCTAACTTATTAAATGTAGAGGAGGATATAACTCCTAAGACGTATAATGAAGCTTTGGCTTCAAGAGATTCGTCTTTCTGGAAAGAAGCTATAAATGATGAAATGGATTCTTTATTATCAAATGGTACATGGGTTTTGGTTGATCCACCTCATAACTATAAACCTATTGGATGTAAATGATATTTAAAATAAAAGATGGTAATCTCTTCAAAGCAAAGTTGGTGGCTAAAGGTTTCGACAAAAAGAGGGCTTTGACTATTTTGATACTTATGCTCATGTTGCATGGATCACTTCTATAAGATTGTTGTTTGCATTAGCATCCATTTATAACTTATGTATTCATCAAATGGATGTTAATACAGCCTTCTTGAATGGTGATCTAGGTGAAGAGGTGTATATGGAGCAACCTGAGGGTTTTGTTCTACCAAGAAATGAGCATAAAGTGTGTAACCTAACAAAATCATTATATGGTTTAAAACAAGCTCCAAAGAAATGGCATGAAAAGTTTGATTCGGTGATTTTAGAATATGGTTTCAAGCATAATAGTTCTGATAGATGCATTTATTCTAAATTCACAGAAAACTTTGGTGTAATTATATGTCTTTATGTTGATGACATGCTTATAATAGGTACTAACATGGATGGAGTAAATGATACTAAGGCTTATCTCTCCGCAAAATTTCAAATGAAAGACTTAGCTGAGGTAGACAAGATCTTAGGTTTCAAAGTTAAGAGACATAGTGGGGTTTTGCACTTTGTCAATCTCATTATGTTGAGAAATATTAACCAAGTTTAATCATTTATATATTAAGGAGGCAAACACTCCTTATGATGTTTCTATTCATTTGACTGAAAATTCTGGTAGAGCCGTTGCTCAAGTCGAGTATGCTAGTGCTATAGGAAGTCTAATGTATGCTATGCATTGCACTAGACCTGATATAGTTTTTGCAGTTTGTAAACTTTCGAGATTCACTAAAAATCCAGGAGTAATGCATTGGAAAGCGATCGCAAGAGTTCTTGGATATCTTAAAAGGACTAAAGACTTGGGATTGTTTTATAATAGCTTTCCAGCTATGTTAGAAGGTTATTCCGACGCTAATTGGATAACAAGTACTCGTGACAAAATGTCGACTTCTGGATGGATATTTACATTAGGAGGCGGTGCTGTCTCTTGGGCTTCCAAGAAGCAAACATGTATAACGCATTCGACCATGGAGTCAGAGTTTATTGCCTTAGCAGCAGTAGGCAAGGAAGCTGAATGGCTAAGAAATTTGTTACTAGATATAGAGTTGTGACCATAACCGATGCCATCTATTTCCTTGCATTGTGATAGTCAAGCTACTATGTCAAGAGCGCTCAGTAAGATATATAATGGGAAGTCAAGGCATATAAGTCTAAGGCATGAATATGTGAGACAATTAATCACTGATGGTATAATAACATTACCTATGTGAGGTCTTGTAAAAATCTAGCAGATCCGTTTACTAAAGCTCTCGCAAGAGACTTAGTAAGGAGTACTACTGCTGAAATGGGTTTACAATCCTTCAACTAAACTTATCCTTAGTGGGAACCCAACTTCTATATTAGCATTAACACTAAGTTAGAAGTTTAATGGGTAATAACAAGTTAATGATAAGGGTTTGAGTACTAGGTCTTGCTAGTTAGTGAGTTTGTACCATGATTATAAGAGGGTGAGTGTAATACAAACACTCTTAATGAAATTATTTCACCTATATGAGCATGAGGAGTGGTGCCGCTTCTAGCAAAGTAAATAAAACTTTGTAAATGTTCATGAAATCAGGATGTAGCACATGGCCTTAATAGTGCTGATTATTATGAGAACTACCTTAAAAAGTCATATGTAGCGATGCGTGTGTGGCAATTCCGATTTAGCGGAAAGAATCACAGTTTAAGCTTGGGCCACTTGTGATTTTGCTAATGTCTTGAATTACTTACACTAACTAAAGGTTTAAAACGAAAGTTACCTTTAAGTATGCGTTTAGCTATGTCTATGACTATTCCGAGTTCACACAAACTAAGTGGGGATTGTAAGTGTAGTTTGTGTGAAGGATGTGAATGGGATTAGTCCCACATGGAATAACTAGAGAGTTGGATACCTATTTACATATATTGGTGGACTATTTCTCTTGTGGATGAGTTGGGCCTAAATAACTTAGGCCTATAATATATATTTAAAGTCAATCAAGCCGAATTTAATTTTTTGCAGTTAATTTCTATGGTTCTTTTTTAAATAATTTTCGGTTATGCCCAAAAGATGTATCTCTTGAATACAACTGTTCCCAATCCGACCGTTTTAAATTCTCTATAAAGATAAGGATGTTCTCAACAGAAGATTATCGCTTGCAAACGATAATCTTGGATTTGTTGTATCCTGAAGTATTTTTTGCAGATCCCATTTGCAATCTATAGTGAGGGCAAATAAACACTAAAAGAAAAGTGTTCATTCACGCCTCAATCTAGATTCTCCGTACAGTTCTCTCTAACACTTTCTTCCTTCCTGACCTTGTCGCGATGGCCGGGCTCCACTCCCGACTGCTGCAGTGGCCTCAAACAGGTTTGGCCAGGAGCTTCAAGTGCGTCGCGTGCTGATCAAAGACCGGAACGAGTTGGAGCTTGGGATCAAGTTCAATGTCACCCGCGCATTGTCTCTTCCTTCTATGTGTGATGCCCCGGCCAACGTCTCTGATTGCCCAAGTATGGTGTTATATATGGCTTTGTGGAGGTCTCTCAGGAGGGATAGACGACCGAGATTCCAACAGCTGGTCCACGAATCACGCAAATTTGAATTTCAAAATAGAAATAAATGAGATAAAGAATATGAAAGGATAAAAAATTTATGGGCGCGATTACTGGTGGTAAAAGAACGGACGCTAGTCAATCTCCCCTGCCATCACGTATTAAATCATGTATTATCCACCGGAGAAGCCCAGCAACCCAATCTCCCCTACCATCACGTATTATCAACGTTAAAATCATACATTGTGCCGCAGATTAACGCATCATGTTCTTTGTGCAGAAGTATCCAATGGACCTCCGATCATTTAAATAATTTATTTTTTATTTTTTTAATTTATTTTTACTATCAATAAAATATAATAGTTTTACCGGCATTTCATTGATCAAATCAATAATCGATCTATCAGAAATATTTGGAATAATATTTACATTAACTGTCTAAGAAATATCGATAACTTGTAAACATATTTATTCTTTCAATGAAGAAGAAAAAAAAATTTGCGGGGTGATATGATTAAGAAAGATTAGAATATTTATGACTCCCATAAAACTCTCTTTCCTCCAAGAGCTTTTCATTTAAAAGGACGTAATGCAAAGGAAAAATTGGCATGCCCATGATCTGGGCAAAGGTTTCATAGATCTAGTCTAACTTCTTCATCTTACTAAACATGATAATAATATTATTGTAATATTACCCATATATACCAAATATTGTAATATTATAATATTATAAGTAATCCAATTATCCTTGGCAATACACCAAACGCAACCCAAAAATCTCGTAAGCACCCAAATCCAAAACTCCTTCCGTGCTGCTAGGGAGTGAGAGAGATCATGGAGAGGGGACGACGCTCCAGGATGACATTATCGTCCCTTGCTTCACTTCATGGTGTTCCTTGCCTGGCCATGTCGGTGATGCTGTTCGTGAAGAAGGTGTACATGGCCATTGTCATCATCCTCGTCAAGCTCTTCAGGAAGCGCACCGAGTGGCGGTACATATGGGAGCCCATGCACGAAAAAGATGAGCTCCTCGTCCAGATCCCCATGTACAATGGAAAAGAGGTCCATCTCTCCCTCTCCTCCTCCTCCCCTGGCCTTCTTCGTTGTCCCTGTTCTCTCCCTCTGTCGATTAATTAGAGAAGAATTTTTCAAGTGCTTAATGATTCTATCGACTCTGTTATTAAGGTAAGCGAATTCCACTCTATTAAATAGTTATTAAATTATATTAAATCTGTTATAAGGAAACCGTTCCTTCACACGGTGATGGAAGATGAGAAAGAAAATGAAAGGAATGAAGAGGAAGAGAGGGAACGAGGGAGTAAAGTAGAAGCAACGAAGCATGAGAAGATAAGGGACAGGAAACAAGTCAAAACAACTGAAGAGAAGGGAAACGGAAGGTGATGGAAGATGAGAAGAAAATGAAAGGAATCAGAGGAAAAGAGGGAAGGAGGGAGTAAAGTAGAAGCAACGAAGCTTGAGAAGATAAGGGAGAGGAACAAGTCCAAACAACTGAAGAGAAGGGAAAACGGAACAAGGAGGAGATACGGTAAAAGAAAGAAAGTCACAGGCAAAAAGGAGAAAAGAAGGGCCAGCGTTAGCAGAGGTAATTGATGAGAAGAAGCCAGGAAGACAGAGGAAAACCATGGGGTGAGGAGCTGCATGGCCATGGGCTGCGCAGCAATAGCAGGATTCACTACGAGTGCATTGATTTTGCTGGCACTCTCAAATATCCGTTATGTGGAGAAGGAGGAGACGGTTTACCTTTTTCCCAACATGAGATGGATATTTCCATTGTTGCACATATTTTTATATTTATTTTCTTTATATTATGCAACATGTAAACAAGTCAAACGAATATATCTTATATTTTTCTTGTTCTCATTAGATTGTACTTTTTAAGATGGTGATTACATTAAAAAGTGTATAAGACTGAGATCCATGGTATCGCATGTGGAAAAAGGTGTCATGCTAACAAAATGATTATTTATTCCCATCCTGCTAAACATATGATAGTTGAAGCAGATCCAAGAGTGTGCATGAACATGGTTGT
>UESW01004490.1:969678-1088480 GCA_900491605.1 Calamus simplicifolius
TGGATATATGATTGATTTATCATTTATTTATTCTAAATGATAATTATGATATCTAATTTTATTAGATATTTAAATTTAAGTGATAATGATGGTTTAATAAAGCTAATTTCCTATTGGTTTATCTTTGGGAAGTTGTTATCTGACAACCTCTCTTTGATGGAAAGAGAAATTGATCGTATTATCAGATTGGTCCTCTCTCTCCTATATATAGTCTGTTTGACCATCAAAACAGATAAGGATGAAAATTAGGAAAGAGGGAGAAACTCAATCTATCATTAACACATACACAGCTTCTCGTTCCTCGTCAACGAAGAACGAATATCAATGGATCAAGGTACGCATTCTTGATTTATGTTTTCATGTAAAAATCATTTATTCTAAGATCTTGGCTATTGTGTTTATAAAGAAGATCATTTAATGGATCTTACATCTAGAGCCTTCTTTTATGCAACTGACCCCACCCATATTAAGTTGTTGATTAAAATGATTTGAACTATAATGATTTAGATACACATAACTCTTTTGCAAGGGCCCAATTGAAATGCAGAAGTCTACTAACTCCATTACATCAGCAATCCACTGTCATTGCATGATGAAGTGGTGGGATTGTATTCAGCAGTGTCCTAGAAACCATTGATGAGATCTGTATAGAGTCCAGAATTTGCATTTTCACCTGAAAAAAAGGCTATCTGCTCCTGAGAATGGTCGTCATCAAAATCAAGGCAAGCTTCTGAAAATGATGAGGTCAAATGGCATAGCTCTGCAGAATAAATTTTTCTGATTCTCATCCTATTTAAGGTCAGTTTTATCTCTATTCATTGACTTGGTTGTCATCTAATTATCATTATTTTGGAAGTTGATGCGCCAGAGTTGCATATCATTCATATCTGAAGCTTATCTTAGGATTCTTATATATAACGTCTGGAGTTTCCTTCTAAAAAGAAAGTAAGTTTCTGAATTATTGACTTGTTAAGTAGATTTACTTGTTTCAATTTTTTTGATCTTTAGTTCAGAAATTTTTTATTTACTAATGTAGGTTCCAAGTGTGAACAGACTTGGGGTTGCTGGTGCTATGGCACAGGCAGTGACTGATAACCCCCTCGCATCATTGAGGTAATTGTTGAAGCATAACTACACAATATGCTTTCCTAGTGTGTGGCTTGTCTTTCTGCTTATCATTTGAGATGCGCCTGACATGTACATAAGTTATTATGTGATATCTGTTTGCAGTAATGAATCTCATCTTTACATAAGTTAATAACATGATTCATCTTTCTTTTGAATTTGCATGGATAAGCAATCAATTGAACCTGTCACATATCATTTGAATCATCTGCTTGAAATCAAGGATTCCATTTTCAAGTTTAATGTTTTCTGGTTATGATTACATGATTTATGGAAGGGGTAATGCTGTTGAACAATGGTATGATGGATAGGGTAGTGTATTATTTTCAAGTTGAAGTTGGAGTATTCAATCATTTAAAAGGTTTCAATATAGGTTGCTCACCCTTATATATGATGGCATATGAAGGGTATCTCGGAACCTGTGCAACGAGTAGTCTGTTGGACCTCATTCTTAGTGTATGGCTTATATCTTAGTATGAATCTGCTGGCACATAATTTTATTAGCAGCCAATGTGGATATTTATGTCATCCTGTGGGCGTGACATATGAGAACTAGAAATACATTCTGACCCACTATCATCTGAACATGACTATATTTTTGTGTTTGTTGTCCACAATTTTCTCTTTCTGCATGCAAGTGGATCTGTAACCTTGCCTGTTAATCCTTTCTCCTGACACGAATTAAAGAAGCACACCATGCATCCTATCGAAGTTCTTTTATGTTCGACTCTTTCCTTTGTTTTCTTTGACCATGGACCTCGTCTGATAATTTTTGCATGTGTTTATGAGCTTGCATGTGTACTTTAATAGTCAGCATGCATGGGATTCTTGCCAACCAGATATTGCAGTGTATGTTCTGTTTCTTATGCTCTCCATCATTTCTCTACCTCTAGGGGAGTCCAGTGAGGGTGAAGGCAAGAAGCTGGTGTGGAAGAAGTCAAACAATGACATGGAACATCAAGTAGTAAAGCTCATGGAAGAATTTGTTGGGGCAGCCATGCAGTTCCTCCAGTCCAAGGCCCCTATGCGTGATGCCCATCTTCCTTGCCACCATGATCTACAGTCTCACCACCAAAAATGAAATCCCCGAAGTCAAGCTGGAGCCCAATGCCCCTTCGTAGGCTGAGCTCCTCATCTGCACGTGCCCATCAACGACTCCTGCATGTAGGCCCCATTGTGTATACATTATCCCTCCATTCAGATCCTGCCAGCACTTCCTCGAACAGGGGCCAAGATCTCATCCATAGCGCTGGTTTCCTGTTTTACTTTATTCTTTTTCGTCAAAAGGCTATGTGATTGCAAAAGCGTGGCAGTAAAAGGCTCTACTGAAATCTACATATGTTTTTTTATAGGGAAGGCTGCCGAAAGATCTTCCTGCTCTTGTTTTGTTTTTGTGGGGGACTCTGTTGCACTACCTGCACATTGTGGTGGGAGGGGGCAGGCTCTTTCTTTTGAGGTGGATGGTAGGACAGGTGTTAGGGAATTGCAATGGATGATTTCCTTTGATAGCTTAAATTATGTTATTGGAAATCAAAAGTAAGGCTGCAATGGATGGTTGATGATGATAATTTCATTATATGTTGTGGAAACACAGGAAGACAGCAATGGTCGTGATGATAGTGGCGGTGTTAGGGGGGTGATATTAGTTTTGGTTTTTGGAGTGAGATAAGAAGGATGAGCCGAAGGATGGTTGGCATGCACTCTGCCTCTTTCTTTGGTTTGTACTTCATGTTGATCTCTTCCTTTTGGCCAATTGTCTAAAACCCAGTTATTCAGTTTTATGTTGGTACACTGGCAAGGTATATGATGGGAACTAGGTGCCCACTGCAGTTCCATTTGACTCTGCTTTCTAGTTTGGTGTTTGGGGATGTCTCAAGGTAGTCATAGCTTGACACATCCTGCATGTGGAGCCAGTCAGGATGGTCAGAGTACTCTTTATCACGATCTTTTAGAACACGGCACATGCAGTGCATGTGGATCCAGACAGGATGGACAGAGGACTCTATCATGATCTCAAACATACAGAAGACTTTATGTGCTGGCCCCTTGTTGGATTTGGGAAGATTGATAGCTAGAGCTTTAGCCTGAAATGTGGGAAGAGGAGCTTTTTCAAAGGAAAGGGTCCAGTGATAAGGGTGCCAGAATTGTTTATGGAATTGCATGGACACAAGATTAGGGATCTAAGTATGCCTCTTTGCATTAATTTGTCCTCTAGAAACTGAATCCTCTTGTGAGCAGTGAGTCTTACTGTTGTGAGGGAAGGAGATCTGAATTTAGTATTTATAGACTCCTTTTCATGAGTTCCCCATCAAAGAAGTCCAATTGTGCATGATAGGAACTTCTGCCTTATGGTCTTTAAAATTCATTGTTTGCCCAGTTATATGCTTATTCGGTGAGATGTTGGTTTGTCGTAATTCATTGGTTGCATCAAATTAAATAGTTTTCATATTAAATTCTATTTTTAGATAAATTATATCTTTCTTCTCAAGTGTGCTCTTTTGTTTTCAGGGAAATTAATAAAGGAAGAAAAAAAAAATTCACCCTGCACATCATGCAGGTTATATACTAGTATGACATAATATAAAAAAAAAGTTAGGTGCATAATATATATATGATCGAAAAGGCAATGATATTCCATAAGATATTTCACAAGATGGATTGAAGTGATCAGCAATAATGACTTATATTTCAAAGATGTGAGAATTGATTAGGGAGGATAAAATTAAACACATGTAAACCCAACTTGTAATTTTAAGCTAGTTTAGATTGATCTTAAGTGGGTTTATACGATAAATGTGCCAACATAATTATGACATGAAATAATTATGTCTGTTGCAGATTGATCTATTAACCTAAGAATGACCTTTTTAGGACTCATTTAGTTGATGAAATATTAATTGGGTCATGTTAAGTGGGTTGAGTCTTGTCTAATCATATTAAGTAAGGTATGTCTATTAGTGTTGAGTGAATTATGTTATATCAAGACAATATGATTTATTTATTCAATAGGTTATGCATGTCATATTTATGTTAAGATTTTGATATGATTAATTAATCATGTTGTGCTTGTATTGATCCCTATAGTGTTGTTTTCTTTAACTTCAACACGATAGAAACATAAATTGCCATTTCTTGAATTGAAAACATTTAAACCATATAACGGTATTCATAACAATTTTCTCATGGCAAATCTTACAATATGTAATATCTTGAGATAAGTAGAAGGGATAATATAATTTCTACATTACATTGATGATTGATGGCATAGTCCTTCCATTGGTATCTATAGTACAAAAACAATCTTGTGAGGAGCAACAAAATTATCTCCTATTAGTTTGCATTTTTTGGTGAAAAAAAATTCATAAAAAAATTTAAAAACATTTTCATTGTTCAATTTAGTAGGTAAATTATATTCCTTAGTTATCATTTACCGGTCAAATTGGAGAAAGATTTACCCATTCAACAAATGGCTAAATTAGTTTTTCAATTAGATAAATATATATTTTCTATTCTTTAAAATATCTTTGCATTATTACGATTTTTCTTTTTCTTTCCCCCCTTCGATCACCACCGATGAGACATTTACCTACCTTTTACTCTTGATGCATTTTTGAAAAAATTAAAACTTATTTTAGATAATAATTTTAATAAAAATAATAAAATTTAGCAAAAAATTTTGATATAATATTTCATTCGACAATGGAGAGATCAATCAGAGGTTGTTGCTGGTAACAGAGATTTAGGTGAGCAACATAGGAAAAATATGGACAGATTAATTAGAGCACCAAAAATAATATTTTGAAAGGAATGATATAAGGGGAAAATATAAAGCAAAGATGATGGGGATGTAAATGGGGGAGAAAAGAAAGGTGTGAAGACATACATACGGATTATGAAGTCTATTGCTTTCAAATAGATGTCAATCGAGCAACAACTTTAACTGCACCATGCCTTTATGTAGGCCTTTATTTTTAGGTTGGGCTGATTAACAGCTCTTACGATTGATTTTATAAATGTGTTAGAACCCAACTAGTTTTAAACCTAAAATATATGTTAGTACTAGCCATCAACCTTGCCCCCCTCCCCAATTAATAAAGAAGATAAAATATAACCATTGAGGTTTCCATGTAGCTCTAATGGTTATATGAAGATATGACCATGGAGCTGTCAAACCTGCCAGATCGACCATCTAGCCCAGATAGAGAATAGGCAGATGAAAGTTTTCTAGGGTTTTTATAACCCTGATCGATCATTTAAGATGTGATGGGCTGCACATGCCTGGTTTTGGATTTTTAAGTTAATTTCATATTAATTATAATCCAAAACCTAGTCTAGCCCTTGTTTTATGATTATTGAGCCTTGTGAACTTAAGATCCTACCCAATTTTATATATGGTCCTAAGAAAAAAAAATCAATTAATCTTCATTCCTTCAAATTTGACACAATGAATGAATCTTCAAAAAATTGTTGTATCACTTTTGACACATGTGCTAGGGTGAGGCTTGAGCTCTCATAAGATCAAGTGTGTTCTGAATGAAAGCACACTCATCTAAGTCATCATAACTCAAGAATGCTATTGGTAACTTATTCAATATCTTATTATCATCAAAACATGGATTATTAAATCTTAAGGTTCAACAAAGTCAACATAGTTAATTCACCTTCAATATCAATATATACATCACCAAGAGCCTCAAAAAGGCCGATGACTGCAAGACTCTTCTTATTCTCTCATCTACTCTCTTTTCTCTTCCTTCAAATTCAAAAAGACTAACTTGATTGATGAAGGAACCTTCAAGGGAGAGACCTCGAAACTTCTAACAAGTTTTGAATGTGATTGCATGCTGATTCTTCATCGTCAAGGAATTTTTGGAGCAAAGGTTGAGTTCAAATTTTTATCACAAAATAAATTTTATCCATTGATTTGGTAAGCCAAAAATTAGCATCAATAATTAATATTATATTATAATATATCATTAGAGAGTATAATATTGTTATTTTAATATAATTATAGCAATATTATGAAATTATAACGTAATATGAATAATATATTGAATCGATATATCATACTATGGCATTATATACTATTATATAATAATAATATAGCATTATTGTAATATAATTATAATGTAGTATTTGTATTATTGTATAATAATTACATTTTATATATTATTAAAATTATATACATTAGTATATATTATATTATTATATAATATAATATTATTATATTAGCATATCATATTATAACGTTGTATAGCATTATAATATTTTTATAATATCACTACAATAATTTTTTGGTGTAGCAACGCTTTTAATTAATTTTACGATGCTTTTCTAGTGTTGAGAGACAGCCTCCCGACACTTTTAGAAGTGTCGAGATAGTGAGGGTGGAGACGAAATTTCCCGACGCTTTGCTAAAGCATCGAGACAGTGAGGGTGGAGATGCAATTTCCCAACGCTTTAGCAAAGTATCGAAAAAATACTATGCCGATGCTTTATAAAGCGTCAGGAAAATACTACGCCGACGCTTTAGAAAGCATCCGAAAAATACTAGGCCGACGCCTTAGAAAGCATCGGCATAATATTTAAAACGTCAGCATAATTAGCATCGGCATAATATTTAAAACAAGTGTCGGCATAATTAAATGCCGACGCTTTCTAAAGCGTCAGCAGGAGTTACAACCCCACTCTCACTTCCGGACTACCGGTCTCTGATCGGATTGGCTTTTAGTCTAATGCTGAAATTTTTTTTGTCATGTTTTATGCTCATAGACCCACCACCAACCCAAAAGCCATGACAATATGCCTGGTTTCTCTCTCTCTCTCTCTCTCTCTCTCTCTCTCTCTCTCTCTCTGATGCACTAGCATTTGCAAGACTTATATCTCGCAAACTCATGATATTATAATTATCATTGAGTTGTGGTATCGAAGTAAGCAGTGCTAATAAATAAGAGTGCACCTCAGTAGCAATGACTGGTTAAAAACATTAGGTATTGCTGGGTTTGAGAGCGGAAAATCGTCTCTGTGATGCTTGATAGAGGCTCACAAAAATCTATAAGATTAATTGACATCAGAAGGTCAATATTTTTGGTTATTGCTAATCCACCAACAGGTAGTCGATCGTGTCATTCCCTGTACTAACAGTATTTCTTTCAGTGCTAATCAAAAAATATCAATTGTGATCATTGATCACAATCTTGGACATGGAAAAATACTCAAGTAACAAGTCAATACAACTCACTAGCATCCTTAGATATAAAGAAAAATGCTCCGCAATTCAAGAAGATCAACACAATGTAATAAATAAATTGTAATAAATAATTACATAAAATAAAATTGTAATAAATAATTACATATAAGTTCCTTGACTCATCTCTGATAAAAGTGTTATCATTGTGAATATGAGTCATTCGGTAAAACTCCATCTTACGGGGTTCTCGCCCATGCTCATCCATCTATAAGAAAAATTATAATTTGTAAATAATTTAAGTATTCTGATACATATGACTAAATAAGATGTTTACTACCTTTCAAGTTAAAAGTTTTCGAACATATACCCTTGGGTACTCAAGATCAAGTACAAGATTCCATAAAGCAGGGAAAAATTTTAGGTTGCTAAGAGTACTACTTGTCATAAGGAACATGAATGAATGCAACGTGAGGATTGTGGCTGGTTACATTTGCTTTTCAGTATAAATCATTTGTAGCCTTTAAATGTAGGTAGTTAACCAAATTAGATTCCGACACCTCAAATGCTAGCAAGTTTGGGGTCTGTTGGATTAGACAGTTCAACTTATGTGCTGTCAAGTACATACGTTCCAGCCTACTCACTGAACTCACAATTAAAGTGAAGGATAATGAATGATCTGAAATTGTTTTTCTCGAATACCGAAATTGCATTTGCCATCACTGTTATGTTTTTGGTGATAAACCTTGTCCTAATACAAGAAAGATGCCCAGTGTGAACGTGTACACTGTAAGAAACCGTCTCACGATGATGATAGATTGCACGGGAATGGTGGACTATAGCCAACGAATAATATTATTCATCAGCCATCGCCAGAATCGCTGTTAGTTGGAAATAATCATGTTTAACTTAGAGTACTAAGCGAAAAAGGGTAGTTAATGAAGACATAGAATGCAACGATTGTCAAACTACTAAGTTGTTGATAGGAATTCCAGTTGCATCATATTCTCCCTAGCTACATGAACTTAAGCTAGAGAACCAATAAATGTGGAGTTCCACCTCCAGCTACCCTTCCATAGTCCATGGTAAGCCACTCCCTCGCCCAGGTTAATTATGTTAACCAAATAATCTGGCACAAGTTTTCAGCCTGCATTCCTGCTTCAACAAGTGTGCTCAAAAATATATTGCAGCTCCATTTCCCCCTTGTGAAACCAAAATCATTCCTAGGCATCTGAATGAGTCTGTAGATTAAGCAAGTCACCAAGTTGTGAGGGTATGGGTCCATCGAAGTTCTGAGAACTGACCTTGGTCACTGTTGAGAGTACAGAGTGGACAAACTCCCAACTAAAAAAAGAAAAGGCACAAGTTTCTTTCTTCTCATTTTTTTTTTTCCTTGGAGGAAAGAGTTAGTTTTAATTAAAACAGCAGATAGTTTTAATTAAAACAGAACCAACACCAAAGTTAAATCCACAGTCTAGTTCCAAGTTCTGACATGAATGACATCTACACATCCAAATGTCCTTAATATGATACTATGGGGAAAGGCATGGCTACACATCGGACAACATTTAGGCAACCAAATGTTTGTCCCATTATTTTGTCATAATGCAGCTTACCTTTCCTTTTTTAATTAAAAGTATATTCGGTGTTTACGTCATGGAATTTGAGTTCCTTCTCTCACACAGGATAGAAGACTAGTGCCGCATTCCAAATATCCATAATTCTCAAGGTTCTCAGTTGTAACTAATCTCAAGATCAATAATCTTCACTGACTTCTCCCCAAGAAACCATTTCAACCAAAAAGGCGTTTGCAACATCCAAATAAAGAACAGGATATCAACAAATGTTAAACCTCCAAACTTCTCATACCTCCTAATCCAAGCCAAAATTTGTATTCAAGAGGTCACTAAATGCCGGTTAAAAAGAAAACAACACAAAGAAAAAAAAAAGAATTGCCAACAGGAGGAAAAAACATACGCTCAAACTCATGTTCCCATCCTCCGAAAACAGAATCCAAAATGGAGAGTGATGGGGCCAGTTGACCCCATGGAGAATAAAAAATTTTTTGGACGGCCCCAAAGGCCGACACCCGACGCCCGATGGCCCCAAAGGCCGATACCTCCAAGGCGTTCAAGACCATCGGCCCCAAAGGCCGACACCCCCAAAGACCGACGGCTCCAAGGCCGACGGCCCCAAAGGCCGATACCAAAGGCCGATGGCTCCAAGGCCGACGGCCCCAAAGGCCGACACCCAACGCCCGACGGCCCCAAAGGCCGACACCAAGACCGACGGCCCCAAAGGCCGACATCTTCAAGGCATCCAAGACTAATGGCCCCGAAGGCCGACGGCGTCCAAGACCGACGGCGTCCAAGACCGACGGCCCCAAAGGCCGACGGCTCCAAGACTGACGGCCCCAAAGGCCGACATCCGACGACCGACAGCCCCAAAGGCCGACGGCTCCAAGACAGTCGGCCCCAAAGACCGGCATCTTCCTAGCCGACCCTCTACGTCTCCAAGCTGGGCGGCCCCGGCACTTCCCAGCCAGCCACGGTGTGTCCAAGTTAGGCGGCCCCAGCATCTTCCCAAGGCCCCAAGCTAGCCGGCCCTGGCACTTCCCAGCCGGCCCCGGCGTGTCCAAGCTAGGTGGCCCGGCACCTCCCAGTCGGCCCCAAAGACCGGCATCTTCCTAGCCGGCCCCCTACGTCTCCAAGCTAGGTGGCCCAGCACCTCCCAGGCAGCCCCGACATCTTCCTAGCCGGCCCTCTACGCCTCCAAGCTAGGCGGCCCCGGCACCTTCCTAGCCGGCCCCCTACGTCTCCAAGCTAGGCGGCCCGGCACCTCCCAGGCGGCCCCGGCACCTTCCTAGCCGGCCCCCTACGTCTCCAAGCTAGGCGGCCCGGACCTCCCAGGCGGCCCTGGCATCTTCCTAGCTAGCCCTCTACGTCTCCAAGTCCGTCAATTCGGCCCTGCCCCAGCACTGCCTCGCCAGCGGGATGGGCCCCAGCCATCTCGGGTCGACCCGGCTCAACCCTGATAAGACGGGACTTCCTAGTTCCCGCTAGATCAACCCCCAGCGGTTCAAGAAACCGCCTCTCTGACGCGCGATAACCCTCAAAAATCGCCATCTTAACTCTCAGAAAGGGATTCCTCCTCTCGGAAATCCCCCTTTTTCTACACAAAACAGGGCTCACTCGAGCCCTTCTTTAGCTGTGACCTTAGTCACTAACTTGGCCGTCGGAGGGTCCTGCCGGAGACCCCCTTCGGTCCCGGGACTTCTTTGCAGGCAACCCGGCGAGGTGAGGATTCGAGGAGCGCCTCCGTTCCCGACGTCCAGGAGAGGTGATTGAGCGTCATCAGATTGGCGCGCCAGGTAGGGGGATAAGAAAAAGTAGCGAACGTTCTCCCTGAGCTACATCTTTCGTCCCCCTTCTTCTTCCAGAAGCCATGGTGGTGACCCGAGCTCAGGACGCCTCCATCAGCTGCCCAGCGGGGTTTCCCCCGCCAACTAGATAGCAGGAGGCCAATCCCCCTGCTGCCGACCCTCCGGTCGCTTGCCCGCCGCCGGACGCCGCTATCCAAACAGCGGAGCAGCTGGCAACCCTCTCCCAGCAAGTTCAGAATCTCACTGCCATGGTCCACAGGCTCCAGCAGTAGCAGTCCGTGGCCACCCAGCACCAGACCGCTCTCCCCGCTAATCAGCAGTCAGCGAGGGGAGGCTCCCCCAGCGGGAGGCCGATCGGTGAGAGACCGGCCGACGTCAAGCTTCCCCCAGGAAGCCTCGGCGCGAGCCCTCCAAGCGGCCGCGGTCCCGTGACCACAGCCCCAACGAGTTTCCTCCCAATCCACATCTTCACGAGGAACCCAGGCGGAAGTCCCGACTTCCATCTCCATCTCCTTCTGCCTCCTCTTCTTCTTCTTCCTTCGAGCCACCTCGGAGGGTCCCGACGATCAGCCGCCAGGCAGAGGAACGCCTGGAGGAGTACAACCGGCGCCTCGACAAGCTCGCTAAAAAATCAACCATCAGCCAGAGGAAGAGTTCGACACTCGTCCTCCCTACACTCGCCACATACTGGAGGAACCGGTTCCCTCCAGATTCTGCTTCACCCAGGTGGACCCGTACGATGGTACGACCGACCCCCTCGACCATCTCGAGAGTTACAAAGCTATTATGCAAATCCAGGGCGCCTCAGATGCCCTTCTCTGCAAAGCCTTCCCTGCTACTCTGCGGAAGGCCGCCTGTGCATGGCACTCACACCTGTCCCCCCACAGCATCGACTCCTTTCGGGAGCTGGAGAGGGCATTTTTGGCCCACTTTGACGCCTGCCGCTGGATCCCAAGGGTGGCAGACAGCCTTTTCTCCGTCTGTCAGAAGGAAGGAGAGTCACTGCGGGACTTCGAGTCCCGATTCAAAACCGCCGCCCTCGAGGTCTACCATCTCGACGATGTGGTGGCCTCCCTAGCGCTGAAGCGGGGACTCCTTCCGTCCCGCTTCACCTTCTCCATGGATAAGAAGCCCCCAAGCTCTTATTCCGACTTCCTCCTCCGGGCCCAGAAGTACATCCGCGCCAACGAGGCTGACTCGTCCAGAAGGGAAGCCGACAGAAGTTCCAATAAGAAGCCAACACCCACGGAGCAAGCTGAGGGACGATCCAGGTAGCCCGAACCACCCCGTCGCTATGACCACCGGCCCCAGGCTCTGGTTCCTAAGGGGCGATTTACTCCTCTCACAGCTCCGATCTCCCATATCCTGCTAGAGATTAAGGAGGAGCCTTACTTTCAATGCCCACGTCCCCTAAAGTCAGTAAACCCTCACAACAAAGAGCTTTACTGCCGGTATCACCAAGACTATGGGCATGACACCGAAGATTGCCGCCAGTTGAAGAAGGCCATTGAAAAGTTTGTCCAGCAGGGCCACTTGGGCAGGTTCGTTCGAGGAAACCTCGCAGCCTCAGGTGCGTCGGTACCTCCAGCACCTCAGATTTGCCTCAACAATGCCCCAACGGAAGGAATAATAGCATGACCTCATGAGGGGCGAGCAGCAGCTCAGGGAGCCGACGGAAGGAAGCAAGCTGGCATCAAAATGGAAAGCTTCTCCCCCGCATTCGGAATGCAGATGGTATTATCAATAGCTTGCTAATTCTTTAATAAAGTATTATTCAGAATATCCTTGTTTTATCATGCTCTTGGGATGAGTATATTTCTTAGACAGAGACCGGCTTCGCGTCAGCACCAAAGACCGACTCCGCATCAGCACCAAAGACCGACTCTGCGTCGGCAATAAAGACCGGCTCCGCGTCGGCACCAAAGACTGGCTCCGCGTTGGCACCAAGACCGGCTCCGCGTCGGCCCAAAGACCAGCTCCGCGTCGGCACCAAAGACCGGCTCCACATTGGCACCAAAGACCGACTCCGCGTCGGCAACAAAGACCGACTCCGCATCGGCACCAAAGATCGGCTCCGCGTCGGCACCTAAGACTGGCTCCGCGTCGGCACCAAAGACCGACTCCACATCAGCAACAAAGACCGACTAGACCGACTCCGCGTCAGCACCAAAGACCCATGAAGGCCAATAGCTGCGAAAAAGCTAAGTATACTACACTGAGAAAAAAGTTTCTTTTCATTAGTATCTGAATGCATTACATGAAAACCATCAAAGACTGACTCCACGTCGGCAACAAAGACCGACTCCGCGTCTGCACCAAAGACCGACTCCGCGTCGGTACCAAAGACTGGCTCCGTGTCGGCACCCTCAAGCTCAAGACCTGCGGATTCCAATCAACAGAGTTTCCTGGGGGGCAGATCAACCCTGCAGGAGATCAATTTCTTTAAAGAAAAGGAACCTGATGACTCTCAGCTCTCAGGTCACCCTGCTGGTTTGAAAAGACTTCCAAACTCCGCATTGGGAGAGGATTACTAGTCGCCCTCAGTTAGCCAAAGAAGGCACGCAGATGCCCATACGGGGCAGCGCAACATGAAAGAGCATATGCCAAGGTAAAAGTTCTACACTCCTTTCGCTTAGCTGATGCGGAGCATGCAAGCTCAAGGAGTGTGGGGGCATTTGATGGGGCCAGTTGACCCCATGGAGAATAAAAAATTTTTTGGACAGCCCCAAAAGCCGACACCCGACGCCCGATGGCCCCAAAGGCCGACACCTCCAAGGCGTCCAAGACTGTCGGCCCCAAAGGCCGACACCCTCAAAGACCGACGGCTCCAAGGCCGACGGCCCCAAAGACCGACACCAAAGGCCGACGGCTCCAAGGCTGACGGCCCCAAAGGCCGACACCCAACGTCCGACGGCCCCAAAGGACGACACCAAGACCGACGGCCCCAAAGGCCGATACCCAATGGCCCCAAAGGCCGACATCTCCAAGGTGTCCAAGACCGACGGCCCCAAAGGCCGACGGCGTCCAAGACCGATGGCCCCAAAGGCCGATGGCTCCAAGACCGATGGCCCCAAAGGCCGACGGCTTCACGACCGACGACCCCAAAGGCCGACGGCTCCAAGACAGTCAGCCCCAAAGACCGGCATCTTCCTAGCTGGCCCTCTACGTCTCCAAGCTGGGCAGCCCCGGTACTTACCAGCCGGCCACGGCGTGTCCAAGTTAGGCGGCCCCAACATCTTTCCAGGTGGCCCCTACTTCCCCAAGCTAGCCGGCCTCGGCACTTCCCAGCCGGCCCCGGCGTGTCCAAGCTAGGTGGCCCGGCACCTCCCAGTCAGCCCCAAAGACCGGCATCTTCCTAGCCGACCCCCTACGTCTCCAAGCTAGGCGGCCCAGCACCTCCCAGGCGGCCCCGGCATCTTCCTAGCCGGCCCTCTATGTCTCCAAGCTACGCGGCCCCGATACCTTCCTAGCCGGCCCCCTATGTCTCCAAGCTAGGTGGCCCGACACCTCCCAAGTGGCCCTGGCACCTTCCTAGCTGGCCCCCTATGTTTCCAAGCTAGGCGGCCCAGCACCTCCCAGGTGGCCCCGGCATCTTCCTAGCTAGCCCTCTATATCTCCAAGTCCGTTGATTCGGCCCCGCCCCGGCACTGCCTCGCCAGCGGGATGGGCCCCAGCCATTTCGGGTCAACCCGGCTCGGCCCTGACAAGACGGGACTTCCCAGTTCCCGCCAGATCAACCCTCAGCGGTTCAAGAAACCACCTCTCTGACGCGCGATAACCCCAAAAAATCGCCATCTCAACTCTCAGAAAGGGATTCCTCATCTCGGAGATCCCCCTTTTTCCATACAAAATAGGGCTCACTCAAGCCCTTCTTCAGCTGTGACCTCAGTCACTAACTTGGCCGTCGGAGGGTCCCGCCGAAGACCCCCTCCGGTCCCAAGACTTCTTTGTAGGCAACCCGGCGAGGTGAGGATTCGAGGAGCGCCTCCATTTCCGACGTCCAGGAGAGGTGATTGAGCGTCATCAGAGAGTATTATAGAGGATGAACAAAAGGTGAAAAGGAAAGGAGGAGAGAGAGAGAATGGAGAGAGAAAGCATGGTACGCATAAATGGCGTGGGAGTTGCGGACGGTGGTGCATGTTGAACATCAACTGGGCAGTGGAGGCTTGTTTTCTAGCGTCTTTTGTTGCTCGTGGCCCAACTGCAGCAAGCCATGGCCCTCGGTTTGGAGAACAATGCTTTGTTCTTCTTGCTTAAAACAGAGGCTGCATGTTCAGTACTTGTGGCGTCTCACATGTGGCTTCCGATGCGATGCAGCTTTTCGAGAGGGAAATTTAAATGGAATGAAAATTCTATATAATGCGTTGGAAGACGGAAATTTTTAAATTACATGAAAATTTTGAGGCAGCGTAGAGTAGAGGTGGCAACTTAAGTTTCATTAGTTTTTATATGCGTTTGAGGGAAATTATTAATTAAGGACCCATGCGAGCATTGCGTGGGATGTAGGCTGAGCGCTCGAGCGTTACTCAAACCCATGACCCACATTCCGGGAGTTCGCTAAATTGAAAGAATTTGCACAAAGAGATTACAAAAAAGTAATCATACAAACTGACATGGCTTAATGTTGTTTGTCAGATTGTAAAGTTACTTTTATTGTAAAGTAGATTTAACAGATCCGATAAAAACCACATCAATTTGTATGACTTTTTTTGTATGATTGCTTTGTGGATGTAGTAGTACTCTTTTATTTATCTATTTATTCAGAGGTAAAATCACTATGCATCAATAATCGGGCACATGGTTAAGACTAGCCCTGAGTCCTACTCGCTGTGCCACACACGCCAAAGATAAGTCAGCCTCGGTAAGTCGTAGCGCCTTAGCCCCTCACCGAGCCAAGGATTCCCAAGGTGCTATCATCTCTCGGCCCCATTGGCCAAGCTATATCGTCTTTTGGCCCCCTTGGCCGAGCCCTGTCGTCTCTCGGCCCCAGCCGAGCTTCATCGTCTCTTGGCCCCAGCCAAGCTTTACCATCCCTCGGCCCCAGCCGAGCCCTATCATCTCTCGGACCCTCCAGCCGAGCCTTATCATCCCTCGGCCCCAGCCGAGTCCCATTGTCTCTCAGCCCCAGCCGAGCTTCATCATCTTTCGGCCCCAGCCAAGCCACATCGTCTCTTGGCCCCAGCCGAGCTTCATCATCTTTTGGCTCCAGCCGAGCCCTGTCGTCTCTCGGCCCCAGCCGAGCTTTGTCATCTCTCGGCCCTAGCCGAGCCATATTATCTCTTAGTCTCTTTGGCCGAGCCATTTCATCTTTCGGCCTCCCTGGCCGAGCTACTCCCACCACCCGGTCTTTCTAGCCGATCTCTCCTATCACTCCGCCAAGCCCGAGCGATACCTATACCTCTGTGGAATTCGGCGCAGGAGAACTTGAAATAGTAAGATTCCAAACAGAAATCATATCTGAGAGTGGCCTAGAGCCCTGGAGCCTATGCCCTCGCCCAATCTCGAGACATCAACAAGCTTTCCCAGCCGTCGATCCTCTAACTAACCAGATATGAATCCTACCGATCTCATAACAGACTGGATTCAGATCCTAACAACTTTTGGACCCACAACGCTCTCAGGGAATCAGGTGATCCTCTATAAATAGAGTCGTCTGTAGGCTCCTCAGGGATGCGCACTTGCTCACTGGCACCCTCTCTCCTTCTGCCTTTGCTTCCGCCATTACCGCTCTGCTCAGAGCCCCTGGAGAGACTCTTCAGCGAGAGCCTTCTCCTTATTTTTATTGATTGCCGATCTCCACTGACTTGAGTGTCGGAGGGTCTTCCGCAGAGGGCCACCCCCAATGCCTCTCACGTGAGGACTGTTTGCAGGTCCGTTCAGGAGGAAGCCCATCTCGAAGCCCGATCGCGCCCGAGTCGAAGGACAGATTTCAGCATCAACAAATTGGCGCTAGAGGAAGGGCCCTCAAGTCCCTCAAAACTTGTGATCCAGGAGACGAGGATCTTGATCTGAAAGAGAACTCCTCCCATGGCCAACCGAAGAAAGGCTACCTCTGAAGCCCGTGATCAGGTCGCCTCTCAAAGACCTGATCTGGTGAGCAGTGTTGCGCTGCCGCCATCGCCAATAGAGACTCCATCGCCACCGGCGGCCCCGGTGACCCAGGACCAGTTTGCCTTACTGGTCCAGCAAGTCCAGGCTCTGGCCCACCTGATTCACGGGCGCTTTGAAGCCCTTCGTCCAGCTGTTCCTTCCCCTTGCCCTCTTGAGGAGGATGCAGCCCCCACTCATCCAGCAATCTCTTCTTCCAGCCCGCATGGGGTTGCGGACCTTCTTCGCCGTCCCAAGGAAGCTGAACCAGCTCCCCAACGAGTCCGCAGCAAAGATCTCCCAAGATCTCGATGGGCTCGATCCCTCTCCCCTGTGTATTCTCGCCATGATTCAACACCATCTCAGTATTCTCCTCGTCCTGCACCTTCTGCTCTTCCTAACGGGGAGATCCGCCGCCAACTCCAAGAAATACGTCAAGAGCTAGACGCCGCCAAGCAGGCCCATCCGCTTCAGAATAAGGCGGAGCAGGGAATCCCCTTCTCTAAGAAGATCATGGAGGAAGTGATTCCCTCCCACGTCAAGCTGCCTGCCATCGAGCCTTATCATGGCTCCTCCGACCCCGATGACCATCTCAGCAGCTTCCGGTCGATCATGATGTTCCATGGGGCATCAGATGCGATCCTCTACCGTGCTTTCCCTTTCACCCTCAGGGGATCTGCTCGAACCTGGTTCAATGCTTTGAAGTCAGGTTCCATTAATTCATTTGACAAGCTGAGCCACCTTTTCATCAGCCAGTTCGTCAGTAGCCGCCATCACCGACGGAGATCCGACTCCCTTTCTGAGGTTAAGCAAAGAGAGGGGGAGTCCCTGAAGAAGTATATCGGCCATTTCAACATGGCCATGCTGGAGGTGGACCACCTTAATCATGAGGTGGCCATGTCCGTCCTGACGGGCAGAGTATTGAAGGAGAGCGACTTTTACCTGGCCTTGGAGGTTAGCTACCCTCCAAACCTCTCTGACATGATGGCTCTGGCAGACAAGTATGCCAGAGTTGAGGAATCACGGAGAGCCGCCCGAGCCGAGCTGACAAAGAAGAAGGAGCCCAAGGGCTCAGATAAGCACCGACCTGCCCGCCAGCCTAGTTTGCCTCGCCGCCAAAGGATTCCCCAGCCGCCGCCAAGGAACTGCACTCAGAGCCCGCCTAGGAGGTTCCATCGGTTCACTCTGCTTACTGCCCCAAGAGCGGAGATCCTCATTGAAATCGAGCGCCGACTCCCTCGACCTCCTCCTCTCCGAGGGAATGCGGCCCGGAGAGACCCCGCCAAGTATTGCCGCTACCACCGTGACCATGGCCACGACACTGAAGAGTGCTGGCAACTGAAGAATGAGATTGAAAGGCTCATCCAGTGGGGTAGACTAGATCGGTTCAAGGGAGCCCCCGAGCCAAGAAACGGGGGCGATCGCTGGCCTGAGCCCTAGCAGCAACCTCCTCCCCCTCCAAATCCTTCGGTCGCTGGCCACATTAATGTGATTAAGGCGGTCGGTAGTCCTTGAGGCGGAAGGGACGATGAAGAAGGTTCGGCGCCAAAGAAAGCACGACCTGACGAGCTTTCTTTCTCCAACGATGACTTCCACGGGATACAGTTTCCGCACGATGATGCGCTAGTTGTATCTCTTAACTTGAACAACTATGATGTAAGCCAAATTCTCATTGATAGTGGAAGCTCTGTCAATGTTTTGTACCTCGATGTGTTTGTGAAGATGAAACTTCTCATGGAGAATCTTCGAGCCATGGACTCCACCCTAATGGGGTTCACCGGCGATATCATTACCCTGGAGGGGGTCGTAACCTTGACGGTCCGAGCAGGAACCTGGCCCCGCGTGGCCACTGTGTATGCAGATTTTCTGGTGACCAAGCTCTGGTCACCTTACAATGCAATCTTGGGAAGACCCAGCCTAATGTCTCTCAGAGCCGTCATCTCCATCCCACATCTTGTTATGAAGTTTCCTACCGAGCGAGGGGTAGGTGTAGTTCGGGAAAGCCAAGCTATAGCTCGGCAGTGTTTCGTCACCAGCCTGCAATCCAGATTGCCCGAGGTCGATGGACTGGATGCTCAGGAGGATTTTGCCGAGCAGCGAGGAGAACCAGCTGAAGAGCTGGAGGAAGTGCCACTGGATGAAGCTCGGCCTGACCGAACCATAAGGATCGGGTCGCTGTTGAAGGGGGAGACCCAGTTAAGCTAATCGATTTTCTCTGAAGGAATGCTGATATCTTTACCTGGTCAGCCTCAGATATGCCTAGGATCAGCCCGGACGTCCTCTTCCACCGTATTAATGTGGACGAGATATCTCGACCCGTGAAGCAAAAGAAGAGAAACTTCGCCCCTGACCGACAGAGAGCGATTGAAGAAGAGGTGGATAAGCTCATTAAGGCAAACTTCATTTGGAAGGTAAATTATCCAAGCTGGCTGTCCAATGTTGTTATGGTGAAGAAGTCGAACAGCAAATGATGAATCTGCATCGACTTCACCGACCTTAATAAGGCATGCCCGAAGGATAGCTTCCCTCTCCTCCGGATCGACCAGCTCGTGGATGCCACTTCCGGCCATCAGATGCTGACCTTTATGGACATGTACTCAGGCTATAACCAAATTCAGATGGCACCCGAGGATGAAGAAAAGATCACCTTTATAACCGACCGAGGTACCTATTGTTACCGTGTCATGCCCTTTGGTCTGAAAAATGCAGGTGCTACCTACCAAAGGCTGGTAAACAAAGTCTTCAAGGAGCAAATCGGTCGGAACATGGAGGTATACATTGACGACATGCTAGTGAAGAGCAAGGAAGTGTCCTAGCATATTGGTGATCTTTCTGAAAGCTTCATGACACTCCGAAAGTATCGAATGAAGCTCAATCCAATGAAGTGCGCCTTCGGTGTCACCTCGGGAAGTTTCTGGGCTTCATGGTTTCTCAACAAGGCATTGAAGCCAACCCGCAGAAGATTCAAGCCCTCCAGCAAATGGTGCCCCCAGCATCTATTAAAGAAGTCCAGCGCCTGACGGGAAGGATTGCGGCCCTCAACCGCTTTGTGGCTCGGTCGGCCAAGAGGAGCCTCCCTTTCTTCAAAGCTCTACGATCCGTCAAGAACTTTCAATGGACTCCTGAGTGCCAAAAGTCGTTCGAGGACCTTAAGAAGTATCTTGGCTCGCCACCCCTCCTCAGCAGCCCCGATCCGAGAGAAACATTGTTTCTGTACCTGATAGTCTCTGAAGGTGCAGCCGGCTCGGTTTTGGTCAGAGAAGAGAAGAAGACCCAAAAGCCGATCTACTATGTCAGCAAACTGCTCCGGGGCGCCGAGACAAGGTACACCTGAATCGAGAAGCTGGTCTTGGCTCTGGTAATATCGGTTCGGAGATTACGACCATACTTCCATGCGCACTCTGTGGCAGTCCTCACCGACCAACCCATCAAGGCGGTGGTCCATCGCCCCGAGACATCAGGAAGAATGGCTAAGTGGGTTGTTGAGTTAAGCGAGCATGATTCCGTTATCAACCACGCCTGGCCATCAAAGTCCAGATTCTAGCTGATTTCCTCCTTGAATGCATTATCTCGGAGGATGGCTCCACTCCGGACTCCTCCGAGCGTCCAAGATCAAGCGACCTTTGGCTGCTCCACATCGACGGATCCTCCAATGCCAATGGCTCTGGTGCTGGTTTGATCCTCACCAGCCTTGAGGGGCGACCTTTGAGTATGGCGTTCGATTCTCCTTCCTAGCCTCCAACAACGAAGCTGAATATGAGGCCCTGCTCGCTGGACTCCGAATCATCCATGATCTGAAAGTGAAGAGGCTAAATTCCTTTACCGACTCTCAGTTGGTAGCCAGGCGGGTGCGGGGTGAATTTGAGGCACGGGAGCCAAACATGATTCGGTATCTCCAGCAGGTGCGGGACTTGCTCTCCCACTTTTCTGAATTTGAAGTTCTCCAGATCCCCAGATCTGAAAATGCTCACGCCGATCTATTATCCCAACTAGCGACTGCGGAATCAATGAGTTCTGAACAAAAGTTTCACCTGGAAATCTTGGAAAAGCCTAGCATCGCGGAGGCAGACCGAGTGATGCAGATTGAGGTTGAGCCATCGTGGTTCGACCCCATATTGAAGTATCTTAGAGAAGGGTCGCTCCCAGCCGACCGTACAGAGGCAAGGAAGCTGAGATTGCAAGCAACCCACTATGTGCTGATCGACGATCAGCTGTATAAGCAGTCCTTTTCTATGCCGCTGCTCAGATGCCTCCGCCCGTCTGAGGCTGACTATGCTCTTCAGGAGGTGCACGAAGGAATTTGTGGCAGTTATCTGGGGAGTCGATCTCTATGCCACAAGGTGCTGTGCCAGGGGTATTACTGGCCTACCATGCAAAAGGATGCCGATGATCTCGTTCGAGCCTGTGACCCATGTCAGAGGCACTCCAACATCTAGAGGCTCCCCTCTGCCAATTTGGTCCCTATTTCCTCCGCTTGGCCCTTTGCTAAGTGGGGGATGGATATTCTTGGCCCTTTTCCCCTTGCCACTGGAGAGAGGAAGTTCTTGTTCGTCACCATCGACTACTTCACCAAGTGGGTCGAGGCCGAGGCAGTAGCCCAAATAACCGAAGCTCGGGCCAAGGACTTCGTGTGGAGATCCATCATCTGTCGCTTTGGCCTCCTGCATACCATCATCACCGACAATGGTAAGCAATTTGATAATTCCAAGTTCTAGGAATTCTGCGAGGATCATGGCATCGTTCATCGCCTTACATTAGTAGGGCATCTGCAAGCCAACGGAGAAGCCGAGGTAACAAACTGGACCCTACTTCAAGGGATTAAAGCTCAGCTCACCAGAGCCCAAGGCAGATGGGCAAACGAACTTCATCATGTTCTATGGGCCTACCGCACCACCCAGAGAATCCCCATCGGCGAGACCCTGTTTCGGATGGCCTTTGGCACGGAAGCCATCATCCCTGTCGAGATAGGCCTCCCCTCTCCGCGAGTGGAAGGTTACTCAGAAGAAGCTAACGATGAGCGACTCTGCACCAATCTAGACTTGGTGGAAGAGATCAGGGAAAAGGCTCGAATTAGAATGGCCGCGTACTAGCAAAGAGTGGCCCGCTTCCATGCCTCCAGAGTCAAGGGCAAATCCTTCTCGTTCGGCGATCTTGTCCTTCGGAAAGCATCCATCTCCAAACCGCTAGAGCAAGGAAAGCTCTTGCCAAACTGGGAAGGCTCCTACCAAGTAGTAGAAGTCATCGGGCCTGGCACCTACAAGCTCTAGGACCTGAGCGGGAGATCCATTCCCCGGACGTGGAGTTCGGACAATCTCCACATACACTATCAGTAGGGTACGCCTCTTCGACTTGCCCCGTTTATAACTTTTACATCTTATTCCTGTTATCTACGACATGGTCGCCTTTTTGAAAAAGTTGTGATGAGAAATGGATACCTCTTACCCATTCTCGGTACTACCGAGTTATCTCACCGAGCTACGAATTAAATCTCCGTACCTCGGCTGGGCCGAGCCTTTGAGTTAAACTTCCATACTTTGGCTGGGCCAAGCCTTTAAATTAAATCTTTACACCTCAGGTAGGCAGAGTTCTACTCAATAAAGACTCGATATGGCCAAGCACTCCCGGTGCAGCTGGGAGCCATGCGATCTCCAAAACTTTGTTCGGATTCAGGCAGCTTACAAGCCCCGGCAGAACCAACCGATCTCCAGAGAACTTCGTTCGGATTCGGGCAGCTTACAAGCCCTGGCCGAACCAACCGATCTCCAGAGAACTTCGTTCGGATTCGGACAGCTTACAAGCCCCGGTCGAACCAACCGATCTCCAAAGTGTGGTTCGGATTCGGGCAGCTTACAAGCCCGGCCGAACCAACCGATCTCCAAAACATGGTTCGGATTCGGGCAGCTTACAAGCCCCGGCCGAACCAACCGATCTCCAAAACGTAGTTCAGATTCGGGCAGCTTACAAGCCCCAGCCGGACCAGACAATCTCCAAAACTTAGTTCAGATTTGACCAGCTTACAAGCCCCGGCCGGACCAAAAGGCAAAGAAACTTCATCCAGATTTGGGCAGCTAACAAGCCCCGATCGACACCAAAGAATAAAAACCTCAGCCAAAGCTGAGGTATGTCAGTTGTCGAAAGCCTCGGCCAAAACTGAGTGATAAGGACAAACAACTTGGCGATAGTAGCGAAAACAAAAGTTGCAAAAATCCTCCTTTTTTATTTATTATAAAGACGATGAAAAAGAAAGAAAAGATACAATAGCCTTCACAAAGGCTTGGCATCTTCTCCGGGAGCCACCGAACCCTCTCCACGCTGAGCCGACTCGGCGATCTGTGGCGGAGGGACGCTATTTCCCCTTATAGCCCGTTGATAACACGGCGAAGGAGCTCAACCTACCTCATCGAAACGGCCAGATATTCCTTGGCCACTCGTTGAAGCTATTTGTGGTTCGCGAACACTGACGCTAGAACCACTCCATCAACAGTCACTATAACGCAGCTTCCCCGAAATCCTCCATGGCTGTTAGCGCTGCCACTTGGCGCCTTAGTGGATCACCTCTCATCGCCGGAAGCCATGTCAATACCCAGAAGCTCTTAGGGGGCTAGCTAAAAAGGTGACCAGCACAGGCATCCCTCTCGTCAATATTTAAACCACTCCCAGTGAGTATTTCGATCATTCAAACCATTAATCTCAACCCGTGAAAACCCACCATGCATCACCGCCTCAGTGGGCGCTTGCGGGATACAAGGGGTCGCGCCCCCTCATCGAGGAGGATTGAGAAGCATCGACGAGGTGCTCAGGAAACTTCCCCTTTCTCTAGGGACCAAGCTCCCCCTGGTTTGCTGAATCCTTCTGAAGTAAATATCCTCAAGAACCCGCCAGACTCCCTCAAATTGGGCATCCTTGAAAAGGCGCGTAGAAGAGAAAAAGTGCGTCGGCGATTAGCACTGGCTCACCTTCCTCGAAGATAACCGAATCATGAGCTTTGGGCGCTCCCATGCGTCGCTTGGGTGACCTTCGTCCTCTTTGGCAGTCAACATCGGAATTTAGTTTACCGCAAGAGCCATACAAAATATTATAAACCTCGGCAGTAACCGAGTGACATCCTTAAACCTCGGCAACAACCGAGTGACATCCTTAACCCTCGGCAACAACTGAGTGATATCCTAAAGCTCCGGCCTAGTCAGGTAATCTCTCCAACGCTCCGACGCAACTAAGGCATCCTAATATACTTCGGAAGAGGCAAATGACCTCCCACTATTCAACAACAAAGACATGTCACGAACTGTCTTCCCTGCCGAAGTACCTGCCTCATTCTGCAAACAGGATCATGCTTACCTCATGAGTCCACAGGACCGCCTAGGTCCCTCTTTGACTCAAACATGGATATACGCTCTCTCTGCTAAGGACTGGACATTGGCCTTAGCAAAATCAAAGTAGCAATAGCGCTACCGAAATGTGCCACGATATAAAAGGTGTAATATGGGAGTAACAACTCTCGTTACAAAAGAAGAAGGAACTAAAGGAAGAAGGAATGAAAACTTTCTTTATTTCCTCATTAGAAGAAAAGTTACAACCTCCTAAGCGGAGTTACAAGTGCATCAAAGCATAGGAAATAAAAATGCGTAAATAGCTCGGCCGAACTGCTTCAATCAGCTTTGGTTAATAATGATATTTTGGCATCTGACCTAAAAGATCAGGCAACCAGCCAGCTCACCCTGATGGATAGCAAGGCCGGCTTCCCACGGGTCCTCTGGACGAATTAAGAGATCCAAAAAGAGGCGCAGACCTGTGGATGCTGATGCTGAGGAAGCTTCTCCCTAGGTGGAATGCTGGGTTGCAAGTCGCTGCCCGATTGAGAGAGATAGGGGACCATCAGCCCCGCACTTGCAAAAGAAAAACTCAGTCCCTCTACTCTCAGCCTTAGGGACACAGGCATCATGAAAACTTTCACAGCTTGCAGAGAAGAAAATTTTGGGGGTGGCCTAACACGGTCCTTCCTCCCCTTTTTAAAAGCAAAATGGACCAGGAGCGGCTACTAAAGCAGAAAGCCCCAAGATTCAAAATGCGCTATCTGCGCTACCACTGGCCTCCTAGGATGAAAACAGTGCCCCTCGATGCGCGCCAAACGCGTTGCTCATCCCATGATGTGCGTCAGAAGATTTCCACTGATCCCGAATCATGGGTCTTAAATGCAGAAAATCGCATGCTGATCTTAGAGATATGGGCAGACCTGGAAAATCGTATGGTGAAAGTGACACCCTCCAATGGTGAGACAGCTCTTATGTCACACCTCGGAAAGGATCAACGAGATAAATGATCCCGGAGAGTATCGAGGCAACCTTTTGTAGGTTACAGGGCCGTATCATCCATTTCAGCAAAAAGGAGGGTCAACTCGTCTTGGAAAAGATAAGGCACTGATAGAGTAATAAAAAGGCGTAGAAGCCGAATACTCCTCAGTAAGGGCATCTCGATATTCTCCGCTCCGGCCCAATTGACCGTTATGCCTCAGCATAAACCGAGACACTGCCTTGCGCTTTAACTCAAGGCCAAAACTGCCTCTATACTTTGGACTAAATCGAAGTACCTCCTTTCAGTTCGATATAACCGAATGTTATCTTGTACTTTGGCCCAGTATAAGGTAACTACTTTTTCCTCAATGGTCACGAAACACGTTATAAGCCCCGGCCTACACCCAGAATGCATAAGCATCGGTTAAGGTCAGAGTGCACATCTAATGAATATAAGCCCCGGCCAAGGTCGGAGAGCGTCTTTTGGCCTCGACAAAAACCGAGCAATATACAATGTTCCGGCTGAAACCTACGAGCCCCATTTACTTCGGTCGAAATGGGGATGCTGTGCTGGAGGTTCCCCGAGAGAATGTTTCACTTCGCAAGAATTCGGACGATAAAGAAAAACATTTCAAAAATAGCGATAAACAAGGAAGCTCCAAAAAACTTTCTTCATTCATCACAAGAAGGGAGAACAAACGAAAAGACACATCAGCCCTCACAGGGGCCTGCTACTTCCTCTGGGCACTGCTGAGCTCTCCCCCCGCCATGGAGCCTGCTCACCCAAATGTTGCTGGAGGATGCCACCTGCCTCTCCAGTCGACTGTTGGCTTCGCGAAGAAGCTCAATCTCCCTCATGGAAACAGCCAGATACTGCTCGGCTGCTTTCATAATTTGTTCGCGGTCTGCGAACAGCGAAGCTAAGACCTCTCCATCAACTGTCACCATAGTGCGGCTCCAACGCAGCCCCCCGCGGCCATCAGCACTGCTGTTTGGCCTTCCAATTGATCGTCCCCCACTTCCAGAAGCCATTTCAGTATTGAAAACCTTGGAAGATCAGCTGAGGAGATGGTTAGTGACAGCGCTCCTCTGCCCTTTTTAAAGTACCCCTGGCGGGCATGCCGATTGCCGAGGCCACTAACCCGAACATTACGATTGCAGGACATGCCGCGTGTCACCGCCTTAGCGGGCATTCATGGTAGATGAAGAGTTTTGCTCCCCAATCGAGGAGGATCATTAATAATCCCACGACGCTCAAGGCGCACCCACATCTTTGCCCTGGATAAGCCGAATTACCCTGGTCCCAGCCAGGATGCTTTCGTAATTCCTGTTCCTTTTCAGTCGACCTGCCAAATCTCTCGGTTCTAGCCGAGTTATCGCATCTCACGACTTCAGCCATGCGATTGCATTACTCGGCCTAAGCCGAGTCATCACATATCTCGGCTTTACCAGAGCAATCCCTATACCCCGGCCTCGATCGAGGCATTTACTTAAATCCGATCTAAATCGGCCGATGAGCACGAACAGGTCATAACATGTTCACATTCGAAAGAAAGTCTGAGACAAAAGACTGGCTAAAAAGACAACCAAATAGAAACAAAAGGCTCATTCAGTGAAAACCTCAACCGCGTTACAAGTTCGGAAAACGAAAAGCATACAGACGACCCTTAAGAATCAGGGTTGGGAATGGCCCCAGCGGCCTCAACAGCTTTCTCGGCGATGTTCGGGGGAGCTTGACTTGTCTCACCCACTTCAAACACTGTTGTTCCCCCAGTGGGATGACGAGAATGCCCTTCAGGAGCCGTGGCCACACTAACATCCAGAACAACGTCATGATCGACGTCTGAAACATCATCGTATTCATCCTCTTCGGCCCCTGGAGTACAAGCCTCAAAAGTTTCAACATCCAAGAAGGAGAGGTCCCATTCTGGATGCTCCTTGGATATCTTATTTCGAGTGTCCTCCACACCAAGCTAGAAGGCGTCGGCACAGGTTGCATCTTGTTCGCCCCTGAGTAGAGTGAGCCGCATTTCGGTTTCAGCAACTTGATTCCACAGTAAAACGACCTGCCCCTCAGTTTCAGTGGTTTGACTCCGCAGTAAGGCAATCTGCTCATCGGTCTCACTGACCCACCTCTCGAGCTCGGAGTTCCTCCCTCGACTAGATGCCAGTTCCCCTTGCAGGGTCTGCGTCTGGCTTCGATCCTCCAGCTCCGCCTTCTTCATCTGTAAAAATAGAATTAGCCGATGCCACGGTGAGCCAGTAAAGGAAGCTAAAAAGGGGTAGTACCATACCTCCTCCTCCTGCCGAGCTAACTTCTTGGTCAGCTCCTTGACCTCGTCAATAGCCCTCAGTTTATTAGCCTTAACTCGCTCGATTCTGCTCTTGAGGTCATTGATCTTCGACTGCCTACCATCAGCTTCCCCCCAAGCTTGGAAAAGCTCGCTATCGAGTTGGGTTAGCTTTTCCTGGTGCCACTTGATCCTATCGTCCCTGTCGGCGATGCCACGGTTGAGTTGCCGCACCTTCTCCTTCAACTCACCAAGCATTTTATTCAGGCGATTTCTCTCCTCGATGGCTTCTCTCCTCTACCTGCCTAGGCTTTCGCTAAACTATTTTTTGACAGTTTTCATTTCTCCAGAATGCCTAGATTTGATCTGCGATAACTCCAAGCATGTGTCATCGAACTTCGCCAGGAGCCCGCGTAGCTCTTTCACTTCAAGCCTTAGCTTGGACGCGTCATCTAGGGCGGCCTAATGCAATACCCTCATCCTCGCCAAATTCTCATTGCTGGTTCCCAGAAGTCGTTCAAATGTATCAGACACCTCCGCTCGCGATTGAAGCTCGGCGCTGACTCTCCTGGCCTGGACGACGGCCCCTGTTGTCATGCTTAAGTGCTAGCACAGTGCCCTAGTAATCAAAGCACTCTACAGAATGAAATACAAGTGAGAAAAGTGCGACCGAGCTAACCAGAAAGCAATCACTACTCGGGAATAGTAACTCACCCGGGAGATGTAGGACCTGTGTTGGCCCAGATGACAACCTAAGAGGGGGGGGGGGGGTGAATTGGGTTCTTTAAAAAATTTAACCTCTTAAAAAAATTGTTTGCTTAAGATGAATGAAAGTAAATGCAATGCAAATATAAAGCACAATCAATGAGATAGAGATGGAGACAATAGAAGCATGACAAACACAAAGATTTTATAGTGGTTCGGTGTATCCAACACCTACGTCCACTCCCAAGATCCACTTGGGTCCACACTTAATCTCCTCGATTACAGCCGAGTTGTTTTACAAGCTCACAACCCAAACTTGTTGTTTTACCCGGGATCACAATGAACCCAGCCGGTTTTTCGGGCTCACCAGCACACAACCCTAAACTCAAGCTAATCTAGCTTGACCCGATATATACAACCTCCACTAGTTCAATCCCTTTGATTGAACTAGGCACAAACAAAAAGAATATAGTTTTTCAAAGATACACAGCTCCTCAATGAGCAAATATTCAAAAATAAGTAAACAAGTTTAGAAAAGCCTGATTTAAAGTTGTTTGGCTTTGAGCTTTTCTTCTTTTCCTCTTCTCCCTTTGGAATGATGAATCAAGCCTTAGCTTTAATCCCTTACAGTCGTTGCAGTTGAGAAGATTGAAAATGGAAGAAACAGAGCTTTTACTTCAATTTGGAAATCCACCGATTTTTTGATTTGGGCGCCTTGGATTCCTCTTTGAGCTTTTTGGAGTGGAAGGATTTGAGTTTGAATACTTTTCTCTTGGATTTCAGGCTCAGGGTTTTTTGGATTTTTGATTTGAAATATTTTCTAATTTTCCGTCTCTTTTTCTCTCTTTTTTAAACGGGTCTTTTCCCCTTTTTATAGATTTTCTTCAATCTGTTTTTGGGATGAAACTAGCCGTTGGAGTGTACCTGTAGACAAAATCTATCCGTTAGAAATTAGGTAAAAAGGAAATATTACCGTTAGAGCTGATCTGGCATTTTAAATTTTTATCCCAGTCAGGTTGGAGTCGGCTCCAACTTTTCAGGTGTCGGCTCCAGATCATTTTACCAAAAATAAAAATTTTCGAGTTCGTTGAGGAGTCGGCTCCGAAAAAGTAAGTGTCGGCTCGCCATCGTCAGGTGTCGGCTCCCGAATACTGTAGGTGTCGGCTCCAGGATGCTCAAAAAACAAGCGTTCTGTCCCCGCATCGGAGTCGGCTCCAGACACTGTAAGTGTCGACTCCGAAACTCTAGGTGTCGGCTCCGGATCGTATCAAAAATCAGATTAAAATTGAATTGGCCATGGGGTCGGCTCCAGATTTTCTAGGTGTCGACTCCAAGCTCTGAAACTTTGAAATCTCTGATTTGTATTTGATTCAAAATTCATTTCTTAATTCCTTTAAATTGATCAAATAAATTTAAGTCCTGAAACACTTATAAAATCATTAGTAATCAAATAAATATACTCAATTCCTTTATTAATCATCAAAATCAATAAATGGATCAACAATCTCCCCCTTTTTGATGATTATAAAAACATTGAGTATATGCATAGAATTCTTAAATTAAAAAATTATCAAGGAAGTGATCTTCACGAGTAAGCTCCCCCTGAATAAGGTAGCTCCCCCTATGAAGTTCAAATTATTCTTCCTCTTACTTTACATATTTGGTACTTAAGATTTCTTTATGCATAGTCAAATCAATTTGATTATTAATCCACATCAATTAAATAACTCAATATCATATTAATCAATTAACTTCATTAATATTTTCATATTAATCAATTAATGCAACATAACTTTCTCCCCCTTTAATGCAATTAACAATATAACTTTCTCCCTCTTAATGCATATACAACCATAATTCTCTCCCCTTTTTTGTAATCAACAAAAAGGTAAAGAATATTTTCACATTGCATCAAAAGATAATTTTCCTTTCAACAAAAGTCAAGTATTACATAAAAAGCTTTTTATTACATCAAAATACTCATTCATCAAAATATAGCCTTCATTACATCAACATCTATCAAACTTCATAAACTTCATTACATCAAAATGTAAACTACATTTCATCAAAATTAAACATTTATTACATTAAGATATCAACATTAAATTCATTACATCAAAAGTTCTTCCTCACTATTCTTGTTAAATGATCTACAATATTTTTCATTCCATCACATTGAAGCTTAACATAGTCTTTAAGTCTCTCATCAACAAATGTGCAAGCTGTTAAGATTTTATCTTGAAGCTCGGCGTTGCACCTTGAATAAGTTTCACTATCTCCACAAATCTCTTTAAGTTCTTCAAAGATGTTCTTCAAATCACCACTTAAAGATTCTGCAGGAGTTGAGAGTTGATTCAATTTTTGCAATCCGATCATCAAGTGAATAAAGTGATTCTTTTATATTCATGAACTGACTGTCAAACTCATCCTTCTGAGCAGCAAACAAACTTTTTAATTGCTCCATTTGAAGGTCTGAGAATCCAGCTGAAGAAGTGGATGGTTGATCATTAACATGTGCAGGTGCAGGAGCAGGAGCAGGAATGGGACTCCTAGGCTGTGGAGAAGGAACCCTAACTGATGGTCCAGCCTCGCAAGGCTCAGAAACTCTCGGCACAGGGGCTCTCTCATCAAGGTGTCCTTTCCTATCCCACTGTCCATTCACTTTAGCAAAACCCATCCGATGCAATGTTGCCAAACTATAGTAGTCGTGTGCCTCAGGTTCTTAGATGGTTCATTCTCTTGAATTACAACCCCTTGGCTCCTGAAAACCATAGTAAGCACCATGCCATACGGTAGGGATGATCTTCTCTTCCCTCCAGCTTCCGCCATATAAAATATCATCATAGCTGCAAGGTTGATTGGTGTCCAGTCAAAACACTATCCATAACAACAATGTCTCGCTCTGAGACATACTCAAACCGACCGGTCTTCGGAAACAAAATTCTACTGCAAATGTTGTGTAATAATCTCAATTCCAAGGGTAATTGATTAGCTCTAATCTCCTCAAACTCTGTCACTTCCCTTCCTAACATCCTCAAAGAGCCGCTGACCTATCACTGTGCATGTCAGCTGCTAAACCGGTAATTGGGATGCTAAGGAGGTTTCCAAGCTTTTGAAAAGTAAGGTGAATCCTCTTATTTCTTACTGAGCTAACTAAACCGCCATCACCTCTAGCCAAATTAAAATAAAATTCTTTTACTAAGGCTGGATAAGTGGGAACATCAAGAGAGCAGAGCTTATCCCAGCCCATTTCCTTTAATTGCCTACCGATTGAGAAACCCTCGGTTTCAAATAGGTCAAAATCAATCTTTCTCCCCATTGTGATAACCCTCCCGGCTAAGGTATCTACCTGAGTGGAAGAGGTGTTGGGGTTGTCTGAATCCGTGGACGAATCACTGCTTGGAGTCGGCTCACGAGCGGGACGAGCGGACCGTTTTCCCGTGGTCACCGGCGCTCCAACCACTGATTCCCTCCTTTTGGGTGCCATTAGATCTTTGGAAAGTTTCGATTTGGATGGAATTAGAGGTGGGGAAGTTTTGGAAGAATTTTGGAGGAGTTTGGTTAGGATTTGAGAAGTTATGAAATGATGAGGTGTCGACTCTGCCCTAATAAATCAATTTTGGAATCCCAGGTGTCGACTCCCGCAAAGTCGGGTGTCGACTCCAAATCGCTAACACAGTCAGCGCTCGAACTGGAGTCGGCTCCACTTATACGGGTGTCGGCTCCAAGGTCAGGACCGAGAGCGACACAGTCAGAGGTGTCGACTCCTCATTCTGAGGTGTCGACTCCAAAGACAGTTTCAGAAAAAAATAATTGAGATTCAAATGACTGAAACTTGTCAAAAAGAGTTCAATAAAAATTTAAAAAATCTTTGAAATATCAAGGATCAAATAGCTCAAATGACTAGATAATTTGTCCTTAAAATTGTGAGAGGATTTTCAAGAAATTTATAGAAATCTAGATTCTCATTCCTTAGGGTTTCAAAATCACTCTAAAGGGTCACATATTCCTAATTCACCTCTAAGATAACAAAATCTCTCTTCATTCAAGGGTTTTGTAAATATGTCAGCTAATTGTTCCTCTGTATTAACATATTCAAGACAGATTTCATTATTAGCTACATGTTCTCTTATGAAATGATATCTAATTTCAATGTGTTTTGTTCTTGAATGTTGAATTGGATTTTTAGTCAAATTTATTGCACTCGTGTTATCACATCTAATTGGTGTTTTATCAAGGGTTATGCCATAATCTTCAAGTTGCCTCTTAATCCAAAGGATTTGAGCACAGCAACTTCCAGCTGCAACATACTCTGCTTCAGCAGTAGATAATGCAACCGAATTTTGCTTTTTGCTAAACCAAGAGATTAAGTTACATCCTAAGAACTGACATGCACCACTTGTGCTTTTTCTATCTAATTTACATCCAGCATAGTCAGAATCAGAATATGCAATTAAATTTAAAGTTGAGTCTCTAGAGTACCATAAACCTACATTTTTAGTTCCACTTAAATATCTTAAAATTCTTTTTACAGCAATTAAGTGAGATTCTTTAGGTTCAGATTGAAATCTAGCACATAAATACTGCAAACATAATATCTGGTCTACTAGCTGTTAAGTAAAGAAGAGATCCAATCATACCTCTATAATATTTTTGATCTACTTTCTTACCATCTTCATCTTTGTCCAATTTGCACGAAGGACTCATAGGAGTTCCAAGTGGCTTGATTGACTCCATTCCAAACTTCTTGAGCAGTTCTTTTGTGTATTTGGCTTGATTGATGAAAATTCCTTCTTTGCTTTGTTTGATTTGAAGTCCTAGGAAGAAGTTGAGTTCTCCCATCATACTCATTTCAAACTCACCCTGCATCAACTTAGCAAATTCTTGACATAACAAGTTGTTAGTAGCACCGAATACAATATCATCGACATATATTTGTACTACTAATAAATCTTTATCTTTTCTTTTCAAAAATAATGTTTTATCAACATTTCCTCTTACAAAATCATTTTCAATTAAAAATTTACTTAATCTTTCATACCAAGCTCTAGGTGCCTGTTTCAAACCATATAGTGCTTTGTGTAATTTAAAAACATGATTTGGAAATTCATGATCTTCAAAACCAGGTGGTTGTTCAACAAACACTTCCTCATTTATAAATCCGTTTAAAAATGCACTTTTAACATCCATTTGAAATAAATTGATATGCATATGACATGCAAATGCAAGTAATAATCTAATTGCTTCAAGTCTAGCTACAGGTGCAAAAGTTTCATCAAAATCAATTCCTTCTTCTTGATTATATCCTTTTGCAACTAATCTAGCTTTGTTTCTAATTACTATGCCATTTTCGTCTAATTTATTTCTAAATACCCATTTTGATCCTATAACAGAATGATCTTTAGGTCTATCTACAAGAGTCCAAACATTATTCCTAGTAAATTGATTTAATTCTTCTTGCATAGCTAACATCCAATTATTATCTTTTTCTGCTTCTTCAATAGTTTTAGGTTCAATTTGAGATACAAATGCAGATGATTATTGATGTTTCTCATTGATGATCTAGTTCTTACTCCTTGAGATGGATCACCTATAATTAATTCTCTTGGATGACCATAGGCATATCTCCAATCTCTAGGTAGATCTATATCATTATGATTTGCATCAACAACATCAACACTAGGAGAATCATTATCTTTAGCTTCTTGTTCATGATCTGAAGATACATCTATATTCAATTTTTCAATATCTCTTTCTAGAATGTTTGTATCTTCCTCATCATCAATCTTTTCAGAACTTGATGCTAAAGATTCATCAAAAATTACATGAATAGATTCTTCTACAACTAAGTTTCTCTTGTTAAATACTCTATAGGCTTTACTAGATGTTGAATATCCTAAGAAAATGCCTTCATCAGATTTTGCATCAAATTTTCCTAGATTATCTTTGCCATTATTATGAATGAAACACTTACAACCAAATGCATGAAAATAACTTATGTTTGGTTTTCTATTATTCCATAGTTCATAAGGTGTTTTCTTAATGATTGGCCTAATTAGAGCTCTATTAAGAATGTAGCATGCCGTGTTTATAGCTTCCGCCCAAAAGTATTTTGGTAGGTTGCTTTCACATAGCATGGTACGGGCCATGTCTTCTAAGGTTCTATTTTTTCTTTCAACTACTCCATTTTGTTGCGGTGTTCTAGGTGCTGAAAAATTATGATGAATGCCATTTTCTATGCAAAAGTTTTCAAATAAATGATTTTCAAATTCAGTGCCATGATCACTTCTTAGAGACACTATGGTGTTGTTTTTCTCATTTGTGACCTTCTTGAAGAATTTCAGAAATAATGGAAAGGTCTCATCCTTATGAGCTAAAAACAATACCCAAGTGTATCTAGAATAATCATCTACAATCACAAGACCATATTTCTTTCCTCCTAGACTTGTGGTTCTAGTAGGTCCAAAAAGATCCATGTGAAGTTCAAGAGGCCTAGAAGTGGAAACAATATTTTTAGTTTTGAAAGAATTTCTAGTTTGTTTTCCAAATTGACATGCATCACAAATTTTATTATTTTCAAAATCTAGTTGTGGAAGTCCTTTTACTAAATCCATTCTAATTAATTTTGAAATAAGGTGTGTGCTTGCATGACCTAATCTACGATGCCACAACCAACCAATCTCATTCATATTAGCATTATTAGCAACTAAGCAATGATTACTAGTAGACAAATTGTCTAAATCAATCAGTATACATTGCCATTTCTATTTCCAATAAAAAATGCTATTATCAATGGGATTAGAAACTGTGCATATAGAAGATTCAAATGATACTTTAAAACCTTTATCACATAATTGACTAATGCTAATTAAATTATGTTTCAAACCATTAACATATAAGACATTTTCAATATATGTGGAGGGAGTTATTTGAATGTTACCAAACCCCAAGATTTGGCCTTTGCCATTATCACCAAATGTAACTACTCCTCCTCTTTTGCTTTCAAGGGTGATGAATTGATCCTTGTCACCCGTCATGTGCCTTGAGCAGCCGCTATCGAGATACCACTTTCGCTTTGATCTTTTGGCCGCAAGACACTCCTGCAAAAATAATTAAGTCTTATATTTAGGTACCCAAGCCTTCTTGGGTCCTTCATGGTTAGTAGCATAAAAGACTGTTCCTTTGGGAACCCATATATTCTTTCCTTTATTATTTAACTTCTTATCAATTTTCTTAAAATTGCATTCAAAAACTTTGTGTCCCTTCTTGTTACAGTAATGACATGTAACATTATCATTGTTTTTTTCCTTTCTAAAAAAGTTTTTGACAAATTTTTGCTTTAAGTTAGGTCTATAACCTAAACCAGCCTTATCATATATAGCTCTTTGATTACTTAACAATAAATTAAGTTTTTCAGAACTATAAGTGAATTTATCAATAATATTTTTATATTTATCAACTTCCTTCTTTAGTTTATCATTTTCATTGGAAATTGATTCTTTTTCTTTTGACAGATTTTTTTTTCAGATTTCAGCACTTTAGTTTCATTATTAAGATTTTCTTTTTCTTTAATGAAAGTTAAATTTTGTTTTTAAAAACTTATATTTCTTTTTCAAAACTTTGAAATCACCAACAAGTTCATTAAAAGCATCAAACAATTCATCAAAAGCAAAGTCATCACAAGGATTTTCAAAACTTACCTCACTGTCGTCGTTTGCCATAAAGCAATGTTTGCAACTTCTTTTGATCTTCCTCTGAAGAAGATTCATCACTATCACTCCAGATTGCAACATAGGCTTTCTTCTTCTTCTTAAAGTCTTTTTCAGTTGAGGACAATCATATCTATAATGCCCCGGTTTCTTACATTCATAGCAAATCAAGGGCTCTTTCTCTTTGTCCTTATCCTTATCTTTTTCTTTTTCTCCTTCCATCTTAGCTCCAAATTTCTTTTTATGGAAGGGTTTCTTTCTCCTCATGAATTTTTTGAATTTTCTTGCTAGAAGAGCTGTATCATCATCATCATCATTTTCACTACAGCTCTCTCACTTTCAGCAGCCTTAAGAGCTATGGTCTTTTTCTTTTTCACATCCTCTTCTATGTGCTGCTTCATAGTCAATTCATGGGTCATTAGGGATCCTAGAAGCTCCTCTAAGGGTAAGGTATTGAGGTCCTTTGCTTCTTGGATTGATGTCACCTTCGCTTCCCACGTTCTTGGAAGTGACCTGAGAATTTTACGAACAAGTTCAGAGTTAGAATATGTTTTGCCTAAACTTTTCAAACCATTTACAATATCAGTAAATCTAGTATACATGCATGCTATAGTTTCAGTTTGTTCCATGCTAAATAATTCATATTTGTGTACTAGAATATTATCTTAGATTCTTTAACTTGATTGGTACCCTCATGGGTAACCTCTAATCTATCCCAAATCTCCTTTGTGGAATTACATGTAGAGATTCTATTAAATTCATTAGCATCTAAAGAGCAATACAAGACATTCATGGCCTTAGCATTGAGCTATGCCATTTTCTATCATTATCATTCCAATCTCTTTCGGGCTTCGGAACAATAGTGCCATCAACAATGTGTGTGGGTATACTAGGTCCATTAATTATAACACCCCACAATTCATAATCAGAAGCTTGAATGAATATCCTCATTCTTGCTTTCCAATATGAATAGTTGGAACCATTAAATAGGGGAGGTCTATTCGTAGAATGACCTTCGGCAAATGATCCAACATGAGCTGCCATTTGGATCTTTAGCTCTTGATCATGTGATCAAAATCTAATGAGCACTTGCTCTGATACCAATTGTTGGCCCAGATAACAACCCAAGAGGGGGGGGGGAGGGTGAATTGGGTTCTTTAAAAAATTTAACCTCTTAAAAAAATTGTTTGCTTAAGATGAATGAAAGTAAATGCAATGCAAATATAAAGCACAATCAATGAGATAGAGATAGAGACAATAGAAGCACGGTAAACACAAAGATTTTATAGTGGTTCGGTGTATCCAACACCTACGTCCACTCCCAAGATCCACTTGGGTCCACACTATAATCTCCTCGATTACAGCCGAGTTGTTTTACAAGCTCACAACCTAAACTTGTTGTTTTACCCGGGATCACAATGAACCCAGCGGGTTTTTCAAGCTCACCAGCACACAACCCTAAACTCAAGCTAATCTAGCTTGACCCGAGGTATACAACCTCCACTAGTTCAATCCCTTTGATTGAACTAGGCACAAACAAAAAGAATATAGTTTTTCAAGATACCCAGCTCCTCAATGAGCAAATATTCAAAAATAAGTAAACAAGTTTAGAAAAGCCTGATTTGATGTTGTTTGGCTTTGAGCTTTTCTTCTTTTCTTCTTTTCTTCTTTTCCCTTTGGAATGATGAATCAAGCCTCAGCTTTAATCCCTTACAGTCGTTGCAGTTGAGAAGATTGGAAATGGAAGAAACAGAGCTTTTACTTCAATTTGGGAAATCCATCGATTTTTTGATTTGGGCTCCTTGGATTCGTCTTTGAGCTTTTTGGAGTGGAAGGATTTGAGTTTGAATGCTTTTCTCTTGGATTTCAGGCTCAGGGTTTCTCGGATTTTTGATTTAAAATATTTTCTAATTTTACGTCTCTCTTTCTTCTCTCTTTTCAAACGGGTATTTTCCCCTTTTTATAGATTTTCTTCAATCCATTTTTGGGATGAAACTAGCCATTGGAGTGTACCTGTAGACAAAATCTATCTGTTAGAAATTAGGTAAAAAGGAAATATTACCGTTAGAGCTGATCTGGCATTTTAAATTTTCATCCTAGTCAGGTTGGAGTCGGCTCCAACTTTTTAGGTGTCGGCTCCAAATCGTTTTACCAAAAATAGAAATTTCCGAGTTCGTTGAGGAGTCGGCTCTAAAAAAGTAAGTGTCGGCTCGCCATCGTCAGGTGTCGGCTCCCGAATACTGTAGGTGTCGGCTCTAGGATGCTCAAAAAATAAGCGTTCTATCCCCGCATCGGAGTCGGCTCCAGACACTGTAAGTGTCGACTCCGAAACTCTAGGTGTCGGCTCCAGATCGTATCAAAAATCAGATTAAAATTGAATTGGCCATGGGGTCGGCTCCAGATTTTCTAGGTGTCGACTCCAAGCTCTGAAACTTTGAAATCTCTAATTTGTATTTGATTCAAAATTCATTTCTTCATTTCTTTAAATTGATCAAATAAATTTTAAGTCCTGAAACACTTATAAAATCTATTAGTAATCAAATAAATATACTCAATTCCTTTATTAATCATCAAAATCAATAAATGGATTAACAACCTGGCTAGCCCCATAAGGGTGGAATTATTGATCTCGGGGAGAAGGTGGACATTCTTCACCACATTTCACTGGCCAAACGCAACGTCAACAAGTTCTAGGTCCACGAATTCATCCGCCGAAGGATCCATGCTTGGGTACAGTACTGACCTCATTAGGGCAGCAAACGCCGCCTCGACGACCGAATCCGAACTACCGGGGCTGACCATCCCCGTCCGAAGGATCGGTCCTGGTGACCTCCGACTGAGAAGCCTTTGACCTCTTAGCCTCCTTCAGCAGAATTCTAGCTTGGACTTCCTTGGATAACTCAGCCAGCCCAGGCGCCAGTTTTCCCGAAGCTTTGGTGGAGGAAGCTTCGGCTGCAAGATTCTTACCTTGCCCTATCCCCTTGTTCGAGTTTCTTCCCTCGATCGCAGGCACCTGCTCCTCCCCTACAGGCTCCATCAAGGCTTCAGTCTATTCATCAGTTGCCCCAACCTCTCCAGGAAGAGGTTCTCTAGCCATAGGCTCCTTGGGAGCCTCCGCTACAACCGGCCCAATATCGCCGCCCCTAAATCCCTTCGAGGGGAGCCCTCCAATGGAAAGTTTGTCTTGAGCCTCGACGATTGTAGTCGCTCCCTCCTGTCCTCCTGCCAAGGCTAGGGACATTTCCTCGCTCGGAGGAGAGCCCCCGGAGGCACCGACCTCCGCCGTGCCAACCATTAGCTCATCTTCCAAAGGAGGGGCTCCTGGATAAGCTAACGGAGTCTCGTCCGGGCTATCTACTATTTCCACCACTGAAGGATAAGGGATCTCAGCAGTCCTCTTTGAGTCCTCCTCTATTTTCAGCGCCTCTGCCGTGACTACTCCAACCTCCGGCGAGCGCTCTTCGGAAAAACAAGCTCTCTTCTCAGGCTTGCATTTCTCTCCACCGCTGCTCTCCCTCGGGCGCTTGCTCATCCCTTTCTTTATGCGGCCCGATAGTTCAGACTTCTTGGTTGCGGGAATAGAGAACAAGCGGTTAGACCGAGATACCTTTGCTCGAGTAAAATCAATGGAAAAATAAAAGGACTCACCATGCGGGTCGAAGGGGCTAAGCCCGGCGGTGAAGAGAGCCTTCTTAGACAGCAAATCATTAGCCGAAAACGTTCTACCATCACGGAGGACCTCCAAGTCCTCCTCCTCCTATTCAGACAGAGTCGGATGTGCTTCCACATCCCGAACAAAGTTTCCCCATCCCTGGGAAAAATCGAAGCCGATGTTTCCCTCGGCAATGAAGAACCTGACCATCCACTCCTTTATGGACGATGGCTTATCTGTTATCGTCCTAAATGACCTCCGAGACCCGATGTAAGGCCACTCTAACTTCCTCCTGGATATCAAGTGGAAACAGGCATGAAAGAGAGGAAGGGTTGCCGTTACCTGAATTTGGCTACACATTGAGATAAACCCGATGACGTTGCGCCAACTGTTGGGAGCTACCATCGTTGGGCAAATATTGTAAAATCTCATAATCTCCTTCACCAAGGGATGCAGGGGAAATCGGAGGCCCGCCTTCAGGTTGTCTTCATAAAGAAAGACCCCATTCTCCAGATCCTACGAAACCCTATGCTTGGGCTCCGGCAATCTTAGAAGAACATATGAGGAAATGCCATACTGTTGACGTATTCTCCCCAAATCCTCCGCAGCAATCTCCGAAACCATGTCATTGGGGCTCATCATTCTGCTAGCCGAGAGAAACACCGAGCGAGATTACAGAGGAAGCAGAGAACAAGATTCTCCAAAGAGGAACGAAAGAGCACTGTGAACAGGAACGGCACTGTTTCGACTTTGCTTTCCCCCAAAGAAACTGCCTTAAGAGAAAGATAAGGCGTCTCAACCGAGACGCCCAGAACCATCATTGAGGACGCCGTAAAAACTAGGATTTGCTACATGGCAATTCTTCAACCATTGCCCCAAAGGAGCCTTATGTAGCGCGTCCCGTAAAGGCACATCCCACAAAGGTGCGGCGGCCGCGCGGCATTAAATAGGGCATAATTGCGCAGGCTGTCAACTCCGGATCCCTCTGTTCAAGTCATGCCACCTAGAATTATACTCCCTATGCCCGAACCTACGTTTCAAACTAGGGAGTGGGAGGCATGTGTTGAGGGGTAAAATCGCTATGCATCAATAATCGGGCACATGGTTAAGACTAGCCCTGAGTCCTACTCACTGTGCCACACCCGCCAAAGATAAGTCAGCCTCGGTAAGTCGGAGCGCCCTAGCCCCTCACCGAGCCAAGGATTCCCAAGGTGCTATCATCTCTTGGCCCCCTTGGCTGAGCTATATCGTCTCTCGGCCCCCTTGGCCGAGCCCTGTCGTCTCTCGGCCCCAGCCGAGCTTTACCATCCCTCGGCCCCAGCCGGGCCCTATCGTCTCTCGGCCCCTCCAGCCGAGCCTTATCGTCTCTCGGCCCCAGCCGAGCCACATCATTTCTCGGCCCCAGCCGAGCCACATCATCTTTCGACCCCAGCCGAGCCACATCGTCTCTCGACCCCAGCCGAGCTTCATCGTCTCTTGACCCCAGCCGAGTCATGTCGTCTCTCGGCCCCAGCCGAGCTTTGTCATCTCTCGGCCCTAGTCGAGCCATATCATCTCTCAGTCTCTTTGGCCGAGCCATTTCATCTTTCGGCCTCCCTGGCCGAGCTACTCCCACCTCCCGGCCTTTCTAGCTGATCTCTCCTATCACTCAGCCAAGCCCGAGCGATACCTATACCTCTACGGAATTCGATGTGGAAGAACTTGAAATAGTAAGATTCCAAACAGAAATCATATCTGAGAGTGGCCTAGAGCTCTATAGCCTATGCCCTCACATAATCTCAAGAAATCAACAAGCTTTCCCAGCCATCGATCCTCTAACTAACCAGATACAAATCCTACCAATCTCATAACAGACTAGATTCAGATCCTAACAACTTTTGGACCCACAATGCCCTCAGGGAATCAGATGATCCTCTATAAATAGAGTCATCTACAGGCTCCTCAGGGATGCGCACTTGCTCACTGGCACCCTCTCTCCTTTTTCCTTTGCTTCCGCCATTACCGCTCTGCTCAGAGCCCTTGGAGAGACTCTTCAAAGAGAGTCTTCTCTTCATTTTGTTGATTGCCGATCTTCACTGACTTAAGCATCGAAGGGTCTTCCGCAGAGGGCCACCCCCAATGCCTTTCGCGTGAGGACTCTTTTGCAGGTCCGTCCAGGAGGAAGCCATCTCGAAGCCCGATCGTGCCCGAGTCGGAGGATAGATTTTAGCTGCAACACTATTAAAAAATTGAGTTTGAGGCTTCATTAATCTATTTTTTTTTTCAAATTTAAAGAAAAAAATTATGGATTGGTAAATTTATAAACTAAAAACATTAAACAATGTTGTAATCTAATTACCATTCCATAGTTAATTATCGCACACATACTTATATCTTCAAGGATCTGCACCCATAACATCACCTTCCAAATTCCAATGATCAAAGTATTTTTTCTTTAATTATTTATAAAATCTTTCGGGTATTTAATTCATTGCATTTATTATTATTTTTTCAACACAACTCCATATCTTGCCGTTTTATCTTCCCCATAAATAGGGCTGAAACGGATCGGATAGTAGTATATCCATATTTGTATCCATATTTTTTTTTATGGATATGAATACTAAATGAATATTAAAATTCATATCTATATTAATTCTAAATATACGAATCGGATATCAAGCATATCCATATTTGTTATATATGGATATCAAGTATATCCATATTTGTTATATATGGATACGAATTGGATATTAAGTAAATCCATATTTGTTATAAATGGATACATATACAAATTGGATATCAAACATATCCCTACTTGTTTATCTAGATATAGATATAAATTGAGTACTACTTAAATATAATTAAAAATGTAAACAAAATTCAATAATTCCTCCCAATATATTTTGCAAGTATCATAATAATTTATTATTATTTTATATTATTTATTATTAGGGTTCAGCTCTTATATTTTTTTTAATAAAACCTTAATCTCTACACTCTCACCCACCATACAATACTCTTACTCTTAGCCTTTATACTCTTATACAGTGTATTGAGAGTTGGAATTATTTATGCCACTACGTACCATAAAAAACCAAAAGCATCATATAATTTATTTTGTTATTATAATGTTTAAATTAAATTAAAATATTTTTTATTTAATTTATGATATAATATTATAATATAATAATAAGTAAAATATTATAATTATAATTCTATTATATTTTAAAATATTATAATATTACAAAATATTATATAATATTAGTATAATAATTATTATTACAATATAATTTTATGATAGTAAATTCTATTATATTAATATAAAATATATGGGTAATATCATAATCCAAGTGCTTGATGATTCTATCGATTCTGTTATTAAGGTAAGCAAATTCCATTCTATTAAATTAGTTATTAATTCTATTAAATCTATTATTAAGGAAACCGTTCCTTCACACGTTTCGCAGCGACGGTGAAGATGAGAAGAAAATGAAAGGAATAAGAAGAGAGGGAAGGAAGATGAGAAAGAAAATGAAAGGAATCAAGAAGAAGAAAGAGAAGGAGGGAGTAAAGTAGAAGCAACGAAGCATGAGAAGATAAGGGACATGAAACAAGTCAAAACAACTGAAGAGAAGGGAAATGGAAGGTGATGGAAGATGAGAAAGAAAATGAAAGGAATTAAGAGGAAGATAGGAAACGAGGGAGTAAAGTAGAAGCAACGAGAAGATAAGGAACAGGAAACAAGTCAAAACAACTAAAGAGAAGGAAAACGGAAACAAGGAGGAGATATGGTAGAAGTAAGAAAGTCACAGGCAAAAAGGAGAAAAGAAGGGCCAGCACTAGCAGAGGTAATTGATGAGAAGAAGCCAAGAAGACAAACGAAAAAGAAGGGAGAGTGCCATGGGGTGAGGAGCTGCATGGCCATGGGCTGCGCAGCAATAGCAAGATTCACTATGAGTGCATTAATTTTGGTGGCACTCGCAAATATCCATTATGTGGAGGAGGAGACGGTTTATCATTTCCCAACCTGAAGATATGTGTTGACTTAAGTATTGTAACACAATATGGCTTGCTTGTGTTGGTTTTAGCAAGGAAAGAATGATTGATGAGTAATATCTTTTTAAGTAATGGCTGTTCATTATATGGAACTTCCTTCGATGCTTACTCCTAAGATGTCTTTTTGCAAATAATGTTTAGCAATCTATTTTAGACCGTTTGAATACTAGAAGATGGACAAAATCTAAAAGATTTATAGTATAATTGGAGGAAAAGAAACATTTAAGCTACCATAGAAGAGCTTGAAAATAATTAGTGAGCGCCATCTATTATCAAATATGAATCAAAGCATGCATAAATCTTTCTAAAGAGGTCCTTCAATATCTCTACTTTCTTCAATGTCTTCAATGTTGAAAATATATTTTTGACATTTTCTCATCTCAATACTTTCAAAACCATCTTGTAGAAATATCCTTTCTTACTGCAATTCCAATGTTCTATCTTAGGTACAGCTTTCGAATTATAGCCAAATCTTCTTTCCCATAGATCCACTGTCTATTTTCTTTTTCCATTCTCCTCTTTCTTCTCTCATCCCTTTTCTCCATTCTCCCCTTTCCTCCGCACATTCATATTTTGTATTTAGTGCTAGCTATGAGAAATGGAATCTTAGTTGGTAAGAGGATTTGCCTATTCATGGTATATACATCAAGAAGAGTTTTAAGGCTGGAGCCTTGCATGTCCCAGGTTTGGTGGCGGTCTCAGCAAACGAAAGTCTGAGGAAAACAAGACATTTGAAAGACATTATTTTTGAATGATGTCAAAAAGCGAGTGACATTATTTTTTAAATAATTATATTTAAAAAAAACATATTTTTAGCAGTAAATATTATTATTTTTAAGAATCCAAATCCTTTGAGGTGGCTTTTTCAAAGGGTCCTATATTCAAAGAACAGATAAAAAGCAAACAAATTTTTTGAAGCACACAGGTCCTATTCAACAATTTTAAAAGTTCATTGGAATGATCACTAAACTAAGATGTTCTCCCAATCAATTACATACGATGTTTAACAAATATCAAAAATAATAATTTCTTTCAACTATCTAGAGCATGTTCAATAGCAATTTTTGAAAAATAATAAAGGCAATTCTTTTTTAAAGAAAAAAAAAAATCTACACCTAATTTTATTTTCATTTTTTTAATTCTCTTTGGTCATGGACCACCGCAATTCTATTTATTTTCCATTTCCTCCATTATCTTTTATTACTTTATTGTTATTATTATTATTATTACTTTAATCTTTAAAGATTGATCCTTTCCTATGTTGGATAAAAAATATATGGTTACCGAAAGATTCAATGGCGACGGAGAGCGCGGACGCTCTCGATTGCCTTTCTTTTTTCCAGCGCATTTCTGTCCCCTTCCTCACCCGGTACCTCTCCCCAGCCCCACCTCTTTGGATCTCTGTAAAATTTGCTAGTCTCTGTTGGATTTCCCGGAGAAAAAAGAAAGCAGTGCGTGCGACCGCGAGAGCGATCCGCGCGGAAGCCTGATCGAAGGCCTCTGAGACGGCGACGAAGATGAGCTCTCAGGTGCAGTGTTCCGTCTCGTGGAGCTCCCCTCGCCCGCTTCCCCGAACCATCCCGACTCTCCCACGTCGCAGGTCCCTTTCCTTCCTTCGATTTCTCGATATCTTTATCTTCTTCTTCTTCGTAACGTCTCTCGTTTCTTCGTTGCCTGTCTTTTGATTGTTGTGGGAGTTTTATTTTATTTGAATCTTGTGAGGTCGTTAGATGTCATGATTCTTTCTCTGTTTTCTTTTGCCTTTCTTTCTTTCTATTTTTTTTTGATTTGTTATGGTTTAGTTTTCTTTTTTTTTTTTTTTAATTTCAGTTTTCAGATTTGTTGGTCTAAATTTTTCATCGATGTAAATATGAAAGCTAAATGTGGGATGGCAAAGATGAACGCGACTATTGTCATCATTGAAATCATCATCGAAGCATATTTGATTCTTGATGTCGAAAATACAATGTGAAGGAAAAATTGGGTCCGGTGATGATTCAACTGCTAAGATTACGTACTTGAAAGAATTAGAAGGAAATGAATGAATATGTCACCTGTCCCCATGCATAAGATAAAGACCCAACTAACTTTAATCTACCAGAAATGGAGATAATATAACGGAAACCTCTTGCTTTCTAGTCGCGTACTCAAAAACCCTGGAAGCTATGAATCCAATTCCCTGCTGGGTGAGCAGAAATAACTTTCTCTTAAGCCTCCTGATTGATGCTTGAGTGAAGCTTTGAGAGATCTCAACTGCCTCGTTAGGTCCTCTATTTTTCCAAACCCAAGAATCAATGATGATATTTTAGCTGGTCAAACGTGTAGTTAATTGCTTTTCCCAGACAAAGCTACTTTTGGAATTGGATGCCTTAAGTAATCAGGTATTATGTCAGCCTTGATTCCGACCGCACTTCTGTTGTTCTGACCCTTCAGTAAGTTGCTCTTTATTTCTTTGCAAGAGTGTTTTTTGGTCCTTCAGATGATCCTGTCTCCAGTTGCGGCTCACCTTCTGCAGCTAATGCTGATCATTTCGTTGATCCACCATATAGGATGATGACATCCTAGCACCATTGCCATCGTCATATTAGTTGTATAATTGTCATCTCTTGATACCATGATTATTGAATAATGACTCATGCAACAGTATAAATCTAAATATGCCTGCTTATGATACATTTTTTTTGAAAATATATAATGGTTCCATGCAGGGCCAGATTCTTATACCTCAGCAAAAATGCAGTATTTCATTAACATAGCGAGTGAAGTGAATGTGCTTAATGTGATCATAAGGAGAAATCATATTTTTAGTAAAATTCTTTTTTAAATCATTGTTTTATAGTAAATGAAGATACAAATAGAGTAAGCATGAAATTAGTTTGATGTAAGGATGAAATTAGTAAAATTCTTCATGTTGTATGGTGCTGGCACCATACTGGCTGTATGCCAGTGCAGCAGTGCTTGACATGTTGTTTGCTATTGTTTGCCAAGTACTGGCAGATATCACTTGGAATATGGTATGTACCATGCCAATTGCAGGTCAGAATGCCACCGGCATGCAAAAGTATAATCCTTATCATGTTCTCTAAAGTTCAGTGAACACTTTCTAATTTATTTTAATGACCAATAGATTAGATTTTACAAAACAATGTCCTGAACCAGTTTTGCATCAGTTCTATAAATAATTTGAAAACAGTGAACAGAGAAAAAAGAGCCAATTTTATGATATGAAGACTACATTAGGAAGAGCCAACTTTATGATATAAAGACTACATTAGGAAAAGGAGCTCAGTGTTTAGGTTTAATTCTAATAGCAATTTGCTTAGATTACTATAGTTGCACGGGCAATACAAGACGTTGAATAAAATCAAGAACTGAATCTATTTATCTATGTTGTTTTCTACCATTATATTGTGTGAGACCCTTGGAGTCCAGCCATGAACTGGACTCTGAAACCTATGCTTCATGAAAAGCCCTGTTTTTCTCTAGGTTGCAAAGGCTCTCACCATGGGAAATAAGGCTTTCTTGTTGGAAAGAGGACTGACTTGCTGTTTCTCTTTAACACAAAGATCTGGCACACTGCATATTAGTATGTCATTATTAATGTTGACTCATGCTGGGCACAGGTGAGCAATCCAACTCTGTTCAGTCTTTTACGGTTTGTTCTTTTGTCATTTGTTTCACATGAAACTAACTCACTACTTTAAATTGGGGGCAATTGCTTATACTTTTCTTATTATGATTCATGTAATTATTTGATTCATATATAGACACTGTCTTCTCTTTTACTATTACTATGCATCTGAAGAAGTTAGTTACGTGGTGAAAACAGCTATGGTTTAACATTTTGTTTAATCTTTCTTTGGAATTTATGCCAGACCTTTATGCATCTCTAATAGTAGGTGGTCTTCATTTTTAGGGACATTGCCCCTCTCTGGCGTCGGTTTGTGCAGGTCACAGTGCTAAATGCTCATTGTTTTTTGCGGTATGATAGAGGTGTGCTTATAGCCTTCTCCATTGAAAAAAGAATGGCAAATTTGATATATTTTGTAAGGTTGCATTTTATAAGATGGTTTCTTAGACTAATTTCTTACCTTCAGAGGAAAGTAATGTCTTTCATGTTTGATACCGAGTCATAATACTCTTCCAAATTTCAGACATTTATATTTGAAACATTAACCAAGAATAAATCAATTTTTCAATAAATGTTCTTTGAAACTTATGGAAGCTGTTGAGGGTGCTGCAACTTATGGTCACATGCTATAAAGAAACTAGTTACAATTATAACAGGCTATATAAGATGTTGGTATGTTACTTGACGATAATGAACTTGTGTTATACAATAATAAAGACATCAACATTCTTACTTCTTAGTACTCTTGTCAAATTCACTATGATAAAATTTTTAGACTTGATGGGTAGATATTGTAAGGATGTAGTGGTAGGACTCTTTTAGGGAAGACCAAAAGAGCGTGTGTTTATGATAGCCTGCATATAAGTGATAAGAGTGATGAATTGAAATTGTTGGACTGAGTGACAATCAATCTTGAGGAGATTTATGCTTGCAAAATTAGATCACTAGCAATCTGAATAGTATTTGGTTTTCATATAAACCAAAAGTAAGTGTGAAACATGTCAAAGCAAATATAAAACCAGCACAACATTTTCAAAAGCACAAAGACAACAAATTCAAATATTGTCCAAATTTTAACTGACTTATATTATATGTGATGAAATTTTAAGACAAACATTGCTATATATTTTACATTAGATAGAAACATTATAGGCTGCAAGGGACAGTTATAAATGAAGTCCCAATTAGTTCCAGTAAAGGACAACTAGTATTGTGCATCAGGTTCTGAATGGTTCTAAAAAGAGATTCTTCAACTTTTCTTTCCGTACATTGTAGCAGTAGCACCAAGGTTTAGATGTAAATATGAGCGATAGAGACATATTTGTGGTCAGAGCAATGGGTAATTGATGGACGCAAGGGCATAAGCAGAATAGCTAAGCCATGAGATCATGTTAAAGGCAATAGTTCTGGCAACAAGAACCTCGAGAAGTAGGCAGTGCATGTTAAAATCCGTTGGAAAAGGCCACAAGTCTAATATAAATAAATGGCAACTCACCATATAATTCTCATAAATAATATACAATCTAAATACATGCATGAATAATATGACTATTTTAACAATATTAACAGAGATAATTAGATAAAACAAAAGTTGAACTAATGAGAAGAGTTAAAATTATGAAATGGTACGGATGAGAGATTGGAGAAAATAAAAAAAAAAGGAAATTTCTAAAAGAAAGCAAATGGCTCGAATTGACTTGTTGAGGATGAAGAAGAGGCAATATAACAAAACATCTTAATTAGATACAAATTCTGGGTTCAATTACTGCTACGACATAGCATTTAGATAAAAAAACTATTGTCAGAGGTCTATCAACAAAAAAATATTGGACATCTTCTTGTATTTTTGCTCATGGTGCATGTTCAGATGTAGCCCTTCATATTATTACTATCATTTTCTGTCAAGCATGTTCCTATATATTGGTGTAGTTGATTATTCGGCCTCAGCAAAATTTGTATATTATTATGCACATGTTACTGTTCTTCATATGATCTTATAATGTTGAAGTTTATAATGCATTTTGCCATACAATTTAAGATAATCCTTGGATATTTAGCAATTTCAACAATCAGGTCGTCTACATTCTTTCCTGATGTTTCTTCTGTCTCTAGCATTGAAGTTCTTACTAATTATGTCACATAATTTGATTCTAGAGGCTAGTATGTAGTACCATGGTAATGTGAGACTTTTTTAATACCTAGAGAATAATTTGAATTCATTATAGACTAAACAGTTTGAATAAGCTAAGGACCCTGATTTACAATACTCATATTACATCAAAATGAGCCCACCTAAGATCCTTCAAGAAACAAGCATGACCAGAATACTTCAAGGGAACCTAAGAAGAACTAAGGAGGTATGGGAAAGGAGGATACTCAAGAAATGAGCTCCAAAATTGACATGGGGAAGTACGAGAGAATGTAAGAAGGAAACAAAAAGCTCAAAATCAGACAAGCAGAGGGATGAAGAATCTCCATCATAGAAATGTCCAAAACACAAGCAAAATAGTTTGTATTAAGACAGTAACTTGTTCTCCATTATGAATTACAAACACACATTGTTTTCATTTATTTCCAACTTTGGTTTCAAGAAAAAGTTCCAAAGGATCTGAAAATTCAAGCCTTCATTGCAAATACTTGCATATATAAAGAACTACTTCCCATAAGAATAGCGATGTTCGGTTATATAATGACAAATGATTATGATGATAATTTAATATAAGCTTAAAGTTGAACAAGGATAAGTTAGTAGCAAAAACTAATATACATAGCTGAAATTCTGAGCCTTTGAACACAGGTCCTTCTTTATAACTTCTGGAACTCTAAATAATATTATAATCCCCAGAATAGAAGGCTATAATACAAAGCTACAGAACGCTCTAGCTATTAATAATATCCATTTTTTATTTAAAGAATAAACACAAGAGTTTGAGGCTGCATCATTTTAAAGAAAGCATGTCAAATCTAAGGCAAGTATCCAGGAAAAAATATTGATAAAAGAACTCAAAAAGGATGCAGTAAAAGATCCAGATTCTACTCAAAACAGCAACCTTTCCAACCAACAATGCGATCAAATAATACAGGGTGCACAAAAGAACCAACACCAATTTTACCCACATGGGACCCCCTTCGTCCCTGGCAGCCGAGCAGCGCTCCTTCCAGCATTGGTCTGGTTGGAGATGTTCCTGAGAGCGACCCTCTTCTTGGCCTGATCGGAGGTAGCTGCCGCGACCCTGGCGGCATTCTCCACCGCCGGCCTCTTTGCTAGCGCCGAGGAAGCGGGCGCGGACGAGGAGTAAGAGGAAGTTAAGCGGCGGTTCATCCTCGACATCTCTGAAACCCTCACCCTACGGCCCGATCCTGACCTCGCTCCTCCACAGCCGTTCCTGCTACGAGATCAATCAAGAAGGCCGAGAGAAAGGAGGCCGAGAAGGGAGCAAAGAAACCCTATCCGAGCCCAAGATTTCTAAGGAGAAGAGGTTCAGGGTTAGGGTTTGGACGGGGGAGGGAGGACCCTCAGCAATGGAGTAGAGAGGCGGATGCGAGAATTGGGTAAGGGTTTTTGTTTTCACTCGGACAGGAGGGCCAGAATAAGAGGAAGGTGGATCATGGGAGAGACACGGGGTTAATTTTTTTTTAATAATTATTAATGGAGGGAAGGGGGTTGTCACACCCCAGACCCAAAAATTTTGAGCTAGGGTGACAACCCGTCGCATGCTAGGCATGCAAGGCATCCCGAATCATGACACTGAATTCAAGAAGGCAACAACCTATATATCATTCAAGTCCATAACTTTAATATAATCCATAACTAAAGATTTGGGCAACAAGCCCTACACGCAAACATTACTGGGGGTTACATCAACATATGAATCCACTTTATTTTAAATAGAAGCTCTAACGACCCTATGGTTTCTTCTTCAATCCTGAGGCTCTGAAAACATTGTGAGATTTATATGAGCTCACACTCAATAAGTAAGCTTATATTAATGATATAAAATAGACATATATCATCTTATCTCTCAAGATATTATCAAGTCATAATTTTCATAGAAACTTCTAATTTAATTAACATGCTATCATAATCATGCATATCATTAAGTCAAATAATTATGGAAGCTTATAAAACAAATACCAGAATATGCATTGTAAACAAATCCACTATTTATATTTAATCATTGTTATATTATATCATATGTGTCCTACGCCCTGCAATGCCTCCATCAATCAGCACACACCCTCTAAATGTGCGTGGCCTCCACATGTCATATCAATCAGCACACACCCTAGATGTGCGTGGCCTCCACATGCCATATCAATCAGCACACATCCTCTAGATGTGCATGGCCTCCACATGCCATATCAATCAGCACACATCCTCTAGATGTGTGTGGCCTCCACATGCCATAACAAAAGAGAAACGCGGCGACACATATAAATATAATTCAAATCATTTTACACATGCATGTCACATATTATGCATCATCATAAGCATAATTTCTCTCATAACACATAAACAGTGGTTTGTACATTTTTAACCATTGCATATATCAATTCACCTTGCAAATAATATCAACTATTATAACAATATGCAATTAGATACACATGGTACAACTTACCAATTTTCAAAATAATCAATAAAACTCTATTTCATAAATATGCATAAAACTATAAATACAACCATTTATAATTTATGAAATTATTATTTGGCTTACTTACTAGATTATGCAATAAATATCAGATTATGTAATGTAAACAAACCCACTGTTTATGTAATTATTATTTTTGTATGTGTCCCACGACCCTACAAATTAATAAGAACACATCCTCTAGATGTGTGAGGTCATACATACTCAAATAGAACACACCCGTGGTGACACATACTAGTCTATCATAATGTTATCATCATACTTTCATGTCACTCATCATGCATCAATTTCTTATATTACATATACAGTGGTTTGTACATTATTAGCAAATGCATATGGTCATCCCAACATATTTTGCAAATCAAAGAATTTATATTTTTGCACATACACCAAGAACTATTTCTTGCAAAATATTGCCAGTTACTATAGTCATAATAAATGCTCATATATAGATTCATGATACCATTTAAAATAATTAATCTAAATAAACTTCCGTTTTTTTTCCTTATTTCATAATATACATGTAAACAATAACTTTATGATTTATAAATTACTAATTATAAATAGGCTTACTTACCTCGGTATGCTAATCCCAAATGGTTAACCAGGTATTTAGACATCTGGTACTTGTATCCCAAAAACTGTAAAATATGGAATCCCAACTTCACACGTATGGGAGCTTTCTTTCACGCATCACTTCTTCACAAGTTATACTAGAAAGGTTGAATTCTGCCCTCAGCATAAACTCCTTACCACAAGGAAAAGATTTTATTTTCCAGAGCAATGCATCATTCTCGGGTGCATAGTTAGCAGATCCCATGGAGGTATGCATAATAGGATTTATAGCATCTAAAGGTACAGGCACTTCGATTTCAACACTTGTTCCAGTGATCCGTTCCTTGAATCGACTTCTTGCCTTTACCATGAGCTCTATTTGACTTCTTGCGTGCCTCTTAATTTGAGCTTCCACCTAGATAATAGGCTTTACCTGAGTACTGAGTCTGTATGACATCAAATCAAAAGATCCATCAGGTGGTATGAAGGATATTGTCTTGCCATTCTCAAAATGGGCCAACGTACAAACTGGTGAAATTTGATATCATCTAGATCTATGGATTTCCCTTCTATGGCCCGAACTTGAGTCTCCAAAAACACCGTCAACGAATACCACCAGATCTTGAGTTTTCGGATCACCCTGTATTTCGATGAGTTAGGCGAAGAACGTTCGGCTTGGAGTCCCATCGGTAGTCTCGCCATACGAGGACGCGACCCTAGATGTCGAGGAGGAAGAGCGGTGAGACAGCTCCCGCCATGCGATGTTTGGATTCGGGCGATCAGATCAGAGGAGGACGAGAGGCACGTGATCAGGATCTGGCCACCACTTCCTCCCTTGCCGCCACCAAAGATCTCTCGCGTTCGAAGGTGGTGGCTCAAATGCTGATCCTTCGCCTACACAAAAGCGAACGCTAACCTCTCTCCGATACCCGGATCTTGTCTTAAGGCTTTTCTTTCTCTCTGGCGTTATAAGGATGGGGCTAGGCAGTGGATTATCTAGAGGAGGTGTGCGCCACGGTGAAGGAGGGAGTCGACCTTCCACTCCTTTTATTCTCCCATACGACGCCTCGGATCAGAGATATCAGGAACCAATCAGACACACGACGACTTGGGTAACCAATCGACAAGTCGGGAACCTAAACGTTCGAATAAACTCTAGGTACCATGTGTCCTCAAATAAATGCTGGGGTTACTTCCCCACAATTAATTTACCGGGGGTTACATTCTCCCTCCCTTATAAAAATTTTGTCCTCAAAATTGACACACATCAAATATACTATAGAATTCAAATATGATCTATCAACAATCTTGAATAGAGAATTTACCTGCAATAATTGTGGATACTTCTTTTTCATTTCTTCCTAAAGTTACCAAGGTTTTCATTTCCTCCTCAAGCTACCAAATAGCCTCCATCTCAGAATGATTACTCCACTGAACCTTGATATATACCATCTCAGAACTTGATCCTTGCGGTCCACGATGCACACAAGATGATCTTCATAAGTCAATTCTTTCTTAAGCTAAATTGGTTCATAACGGGAGCTTAGAATATTCCTCCTCAATCATAAAGATATGAAACACATTAAACGCCCCAAGGAGTAATGAAAGCAGTGCTAAGCTATAAGCCGCCACCTATATCTTGATCAAGATCTCAAATGGCCTAATGTATTATGGACTCAATTCATTTCTAAACACAAATCTTATTACATAATTGGTTAGTAAGACTTTCGAATGATCTTCAATCTGAAATTTTAAATCTTTCTTTTTGACATCAACATAACTTTTCTATTAACTCTGAGCTACATGAAGCTGCTTTAATTAATGATACTTTTTCATAGTTGTTAAACCAGCTCAGTAACCAAAATTTACTCTCTCTCAATTCATTTCAATATAAAGGGAATCTACACCTTATATCATAGACAATTGAAATGAATCCATTTGAATGTTGGCTTGGTAATCAATAAAATAAGCAATTTCACTAAGGGTAAGAAACTATACTAAGCACCTCACACAAGCTCGCAGTATATGATCTAAAATCTAATTGGTTCCTACAGTTTGTCCATCTATTTGAGGGTGGAAGGCTAGAAATTCAACTTAATCCACTAAGTCTTATGATGACATCATCGAATTAGGAGAGTAAGACAAATGGGTTTAGACTCAATTTACGTAGTTTACCATTAAACCAAAAACAAATATTAACATTTTATCCCGCTAAAATTTCATCCTCGAAATTAAATGTCCACAAATTTTGTACCATTAAAGATACTCACTAGCAAACTTTTATTTCATTCTCAAGTACCCAAATGACATGTCCAACTTTCAAAATTAATTTAATCTTTCTACCAAATAAAATTAAATTTCTTAAGAAGTATTTTTTTTCCTGTCCCTTTTTTTTTAAAATACCTTAACTTCTCACAACACAATCATCATAATATCATAGAGTCCATCACATGTATTATGTTATCCATTCTTAAGGTTAGTAAAACATCAGGTACTCTTAATTCCTCGATAAGACAGTTCTAAATTCTTGTGACTTAGATATAAGATAGTTTTCTTCCAATGCTCTCTCAACTCATAAATAGTTGAATGTGCCACTAATCATTACGACACTTATTTCAATCATCATAACATACTTGGTTTCACTCTTGAATACTTCAAGCTAACATCAATGAACATTAAGCCAATCATTTAGGATATCTTTCATAATTATCATAATCAACTAATTTAATTTTCTTTGAATAATAGTGCCATCATTAATCACCAGTATAATTATTTTATCTCCTTCATATTTATTAGTAATTACCATCACAACCAATCAATTTCTCTTAAATAGGTCAGTATATCCTCAATATTGTAATTTTAAATGATTCAAATCTTTGAATCAATTATTTTGTTACCAATGACTATCAAAATCACCTATAGATTATGCAATGACTCATGCCATAACATGACCAACTAATTTAAACCCTTCAAATATCTCAAAGTGACTTCACTAATCTAGCTCAGATGGATATAAGACTTATAAGGTCAATAAAGATTGAAAATGCACTTACCATCCCAAAGACATAATTGGAAGTTATAGCAATCTCTTTATGATTTGAAAGTGATAGTAGTTGTATCCTTATCCATAATTGATAATAATCAAAATAAAATCATCTCCCTCCTATTTTCTTAATAATTATGCCACTTATGGCTGATTGATGATTTATCCATCCTGGAGAAAGATATCTACTTAGGAACTATGAAGAAAGGTACAATAAGTATGCATGATAAATTAATGAATAGATATTTTGATTTAGAAATCTATTAATAGATGAAAATTTCCATAAAATTCTTTATCAGTGGAGTTTATCTTATTCTCATTATTGCTAAAATCTTTCACTTTCTACCATCAAAATATTTGATCATTTATAGCCAAAATCAGTTCTAAAGATTAATAGAGTCTACTGCTCTCAAAAACTTAAACAGTAATTGTCTTAGAATTTAAAATTTTATAATCTTCCTAAATGATCCATCATGATATAATATGTAGTCAACTATTTCATTAACATCAGTATCAATCATCTGCATATCTAGCAAAGTAACAATCAGTTTTGAACATGTAATATCTATAATAAAAGTTCTCTTAGTAAAATTCACTATATATACTTATCCATCCAGACTCAAATTCAAAAAGTACTCAATTGTAATTGATCAAAAATATGTAGTTAACTATTTCATTACCAAAATATCATCAATATTAATCATCTCTATAATCGGTAGATTAGCTCATAATCTTAACTTACAATATCAATAGTGTAAGTTCTACAAATAAAAATTCATTGTATATATCCATATTCAAATTTAGATTTAATAACTCAAAATCCAAATATCTAACTCAATTGCAATATGGATATAATGATGTTTAGTTATATTAGTCATCAATTGTAATTTTCAACTACTATATTATATTTCATATATATCTATTTATTGTATATCCAATAAAAGTTTTATCTACACATATTATTTAAAGATTTGAAACTGCTACGAGGCATTTCCAACAAGTTTGACGGAGCTAAAACCTCTAGAAGCCCCTAGGCCTCCCCACTGGTCAAGGCCACCAGCCTGGGAGTCCCACACTATATCATTAGCTTCAAGTACGATGGTTCATTCTTTATTCCTATCAAATTTATATTTCAATTAATATCTTGATAAACTTTAAATTTCAAGCTTCCATAGCATAATTCCTGAAATTCCTTTAAAGTTATAATTGTCTCAATGTCATCCTAGTATTTTGCCTAGAGTGTCATCATGTATGTGTTCCTAAAGTCAAAACCTAGGCTCTGATACCATAAAAAGTTGTCATCATGCATGTCTCCCTAAGGTCATAACCTAAGCTCTGATACCATAAAACCTGTCATGCCCCAGGCCCAAAAATTTTGAGCTAGGGTGATAACCCGCCGCATGCTAGGCATGTAAGACATCCCGAATCATGACACTGAATTCAAGAAAGGCAACAACCTATATATCATTCAAGTCCATAACTTTAATACAATCCATAACTAAAGATTTGGGCTACAAGCCCTACACGCAAACATTACTGGGGTTACATCAACATATGAATCCACTTTATTTTATATAGAAGCTCCAACGATCCTATGGTTTCTTCTTCAATCCTGAGGCTTTGAAAAACATTGTGAGATTTATATGAGCTCACACTCAATAAGTAAGCCTATATTAATGACATAAAATAGTCATATATCATCTTATCTCTCAAGATATTATAAAGTCATAATTTTCATAGAAACTTCTAATTTAATTAACATGCTAGCATAATCATGCATATCATTAAGTCAAAATAATCATGGAAGCTTATAAAACAAATACCAAAATATGCATTGTAAACAATCCACTGTTTATATTTAATTATTGTTATATTATATCATATGTGTCCCATGCCTCCATCAATCAGCATGCATCCTTTAGATGTGCATGGCTTCCACATACCATATCAATCAGTACACACCCTCTAGATGTGCGTGGCCTCCACATGCCATATCAATCAGCACACATCCTCTAGATGTGCGTGGCCTCCACATGCCATATCAATCAGCACACATCCTCTAGATGTGCGTGGCCTCCATATGCCATAACAAAGGAGAACTGCGGCGACACATATAAATATAATTCAAATTATTTTACACATGCATGTCACATATTATGCATCATCATAAGCATAATTTCTCTCATAACACATAAACAGTGGTTTGTACATTTTTAACCATTGCATATAATCAATTCACCTTGCAAATAATATCAACTATTATAGCAAATATGCAATTAGATACACATGGTACAGCTTACCAATTTCCAAAATAATCAATAAAACTCTATTTCATAAATATGCATAAAACTATAAATATAACCATTTATAATTTATGAAATTATTATATTTGGCTTACTTACTAGATTATGCAATAAATACCAGATTATATAATGTAAACAAACCCACTGTTTATGTAATTATTATTTTTGTATGTGTCCCATGACCCTACAAATTAATTAGAACACATCCTCTAGATGTATGAGGTCATACATACTCAAACAGAATACACCCGCGGTGACACATATTAGTCTATCACAATGTTATCATCTTACTTGCATGTCACTCATCATGCATCAATTTCTCATATTACATATACAGTGGTTTGTACATTATTAGCAAATGCATATGGTCATCCCAACATATTTTGCAAATCAAAGAATTTATATTTTTGCACATACACCAAGAAACTATTTCTTGCAAAATATTACCAGTTACTATAGTCATAATAAATGCTCATATAGATTCATGATACCATTTAAATAATTAATCTAAATAAACTTCCATTTTTTTCCTTATTTCATAATATACATGTAAACTATAACTTCATGATTTATAAATTACTAATTATAAATAGGCTTACTTACCTCGGTACGCTAATCCCAAATGGTTAACCATGTATTTAGACATTTGGGTACTTGTATCCCAAAAACCGTAAAATATGGAATCCCAACTTCACACGTATGGGAGCTTTCTTTCACGCATCACTTCTTCACAAGTTATACTAGAAAGGTTGAATTCTGCCCTCAGCATAAACTCCTTACCACAAGGAAAATATTTTATTTTCCAAAGCAATGCATCGTTCTCGGGTGCATAGTTAGCAGATCCCATGGAGGTATGCACAATAGGATTTGTAGCATCTGAAGGTACAGGCACTTCGATTTCAACACTTGTTCCAGTGATCCGTTCCTTGAATCGACTTCTTGCCTTTACAAGGAAAATATTTTATTTTCCAAAGCAATGCATCGTTCTCGGGTGCATAGTTAGCAGATCCCATGGAGGTATGCACAATAGGATTTGTAGCATCTGAAGGTACAGGCACTTCAATTTCAACACTTGTTCCAGTGATCCGTTCCTTGAATCGACTTCTTGCCTTTACCATGAGCTCTATTTGACTTCTTGCGTGCCTCTTAATTTGAGCTTCCACCTAGATAATAGGCTTTACCTGAGTACTGAGTCTGTATGACATCAAATCAAAAGATCCATCAGGTGGTATGAAGGATATTGTCTTGCCATTCTCAAATGGGCCAACGTACAAACTGGTGAAATTTGATATCATCTAGATCTATGGCTTTCCCTTCTGTGGCCCGACCTTGAGTCTCCAAAAGCACCGTCAACGAATACCACCAGATCTTGAGTTTTCGGATCACCCTGTATTTCGATGAGTTAGGCGAAGAACGTTCGGCTTGGAGGGCGGACACGTCCAATCGGTAGTCTCGCCATACGAGGACGCGACCCTAGATGTCGAGGAGGAAGAGCGCCGAGACGGCTCCCGCCATGCGATGTTTGGATTCGGGCGATCAGATCAGAGGAGGACGAGAGGCACGTGATCAGGATCTGGCCACCACTTCCTCCCTTGCCACCACCAAAGATCTCTCGCGTTCGAAGGCGGTGGCTCAAATGCTGATCCTTCGCCTACACAAAAGCGAACGCTAACCTCTCTCCGATACCCGATCTTGTCCTAAGGCTTTTCTCTCTCTCTGGTGTTATAAGGATGGGGCTGGGCAAGGGATTATCTGGAGGAGGTGTGCGCCAGGGTAAAAGAGGGAGTCGACCTTTCACTCCTTTTATTCTCCCACACGACGCCTCGGATCAGAGATATCAAGAACCAATCAGACACACGATGACTTGGGTAACAAATCGATAAGTCGGGAACCTAAACGTCCGAATAAACTCTAGGTACCAGGTGTCCTCAAATAAATGCTGGGGTTACCTTCCCCACAATTAATTTACAGAGGATTACAGGGGTCGATTTGAATTCTCGAAAGATCACAGCCGTCCGTCTGAGGCGACGATCTCAGCTAGTTGCTCTCGCGCACGTGGATGTCTCCCTCTCGATCGATTTGACTCGATTGCGGCTGCGATCACCGCAGCGCAGGGCTGGAGACTTAAAATTCGAACTGGGAAAGGGGCTCGCAAAGCCACGTTTTTGCTGGTGGCTTGGAAGGAAAAGTTCAAAAATAATAATAATAAAGCGTTGATTTGGGTTTGGGAATGCGACCGTTGGATGGAGGGGCCCATGGAAGGAAGCGAGTTGGTTAAAGAAAAGTATAATTAGTGGATTGCCTATAACCCGGACACATTAGTTAGAAATTTTTTTTTTTTTTTTGACTGCTTATGTTATAAAAGCGCATGCATCACATATAATAATTGATCATGCATGCATATGATGTTAGAAATACAATAATTGATTATGCATGCATAAGATATTAAAAAAAATAAAATATTTTTTTGCATGCGCGATTAAACATCATCCGTATGCGCATGTTCTGCACCGTGGTACAAAAAGAAATTTTCCACTAGTTATTATAGCAAGCACTTGTTGCATGTTAGGTTAGGCAATGGAGGCCGAGATAGTGAGCTCATGCAAGAAATCACCGTGTTCAAATTTAGTTTTTCAAACAACGAAAGAGTGCAAACTCCAAATTTCTCTTGCACATGCAACAACTTTCAAGCTTAGTTATAATCCTCTTCATTATTACCCATTCATAAATGCCTTGTGTTTCTATCATCCACTGCACTTGATTGGGCAAACCAAAATATGGCATAAAATATGCGATAACGGAGCTTAAAGATAAATTCATTAGCTTTTAATTCTACTACTAAATTGTTTCTTTCGAGAAAATTCTGATTTGATTGACTGTTATTTCATATTGGCTCCCTTTTGATTAAAAGTTTTATCCTCTATCTATAATTTTGATGACTGGTTTATACTTACTAGAGCGAATTATCTGTGTGAAAAACAGGAATAAGCCAACGTGTAATGGATTAAACAAAAATGATTAATTGTGCAAGGGCCAGTTGTCATGGCAGTCAAATATAGGATTGTGAGAAATTTCTCTTTTATTTTTCAACAAGACAATCTTCTCGCCATCTTTGTAGGGAATTCTCTTATTGCGAAACATCTTTCTAGTTAAACATTTTTAGCAAGATTTATTTTTCAATAGTAGTCTTAACTTAAGTACTTAGGAGCATTTGGTTAGTGTAATCCACCTTAGTATATCAGATAGGTTATTATGTTTGACAATTATGGTAATCTAAAATTTTCTATAAATCATAATAATTTGATTTTTATATGAGAGATGGATATATGGGATAAACAAGATATGATATTCTCATATTATGTTTTTGCCTTTTATATAAATATTTAATAATATTAATTTAATAATATATTAATAAGTACTTAGTAATATTTAAGTACTTAATATTATATGTGTATTTAATATATAATATAATATATATTAATATAAATTTTATTATTTTAAGCACCATTATATTTATATAATATATAATTTTAAATTTTAAATTTTAAATATTATGACCTTTTTAATAATATGTTAATATTTATAATTTATTATAATATATATATATATATATATATATATATATATATATATATATATATATATATATGATATACATTTAAAATATTTTTACATAGAATCCTTATATTTCATATTCTAGCTAAAAATCGATAACCACTAAAAAGATAAAAAATTTATAATATATATATATAATTTAATAATATATAATATATTTTAAATCTTATATCTTTGAAATTCGATTTAACATTATAAGGGTGGACCAAACATTGTTATCTTATATTCTCGATAATTTGATTACTAAGTGTAAGCTAATATCGTTAATATTATATTGTGAACGGTATGTCGCCTTGGTAGACTCTCAACTTTTTAAAAAAGACTAACCAAAGAAGATCCTAAGGCCCCAATATTCCTTCCATCAACAGACCAACTTAAAGTCCTCTTCTTATTTTCAGCCGCCTAACAAGATAAAAGCATCGCCAACTTATTCTGTTCGAAGAATTGCAGCAGAAACAGCCCCTTTGGTTTTTCTTTTAATGGATATTTTCGTTTCTTTTTTTAAGCAAATGATCCGGTTTTAAAATCTTTGATGGTTTTGCCCTCATGCCAATGGATATGTTCTAATATTACGTTTAACCTAGGTTAAGTTTACATATGTCATAGTAAATGCACATGTTTTGATAGCAAGATATTTTATTTTTATACAAGCGCACATTTTTAGCATTGAATGCATGCGAGAGAACTAGGATAAAAAGCATCTAAAAGTTTAAATTACAAAAACTCAAGTGAAAGTTAATGAATGACAAGTGAATTTAAGTTATAAGTATATAATATTCATATTGATGCTGCAAGAATAATCATGTGGTCCAAAAACTAAAATGAGAATTAATAAATAGCAAGTGAATTTGAGTTATAAGCACAAAACACTTTCTTTTTAATTCAATATGAGATTGATTATTTTGAAGTATTGCAATTTACAAACTTGAAACCTAGCCAGTCAACTTGAAGATCTCCTTAGCTTAACATTGAACATGTAGAAATAGATTTTGCAAAACAGGAGCGAAGGCATCAATAATGCAAGGTCTTGCGCATGCATATTCTAACTTCAATAATGTTTCTCGACCATGTAATATTTTTTCCAGCACCTTTGGGTGCTTGAGGCCCCTTATCTCTGGCAGAAGGAAAGCATGGAAAGAAGCTGCTAATTAATCAACACTTTGGCGCGATTAAATTAGCACTATATTTTAACGAGCGATTATTAGTTAATTTCAAAAAGAATAAGGTAACGTTTTGGGCACTAAGGTAGTGTTTGAAATAGAAAATAAGAAAGAATATCCGCTGGATATCCCCTTATTCTTAAAAGCCATAACTATAAGGGATAGCTAGGAATAAAGTTAACCAAAAGAATAATCCATCGTTAACCATGGTTAACCATGGGTTATCCCCTCAATTTATTCCCTAGAAAATGAAAAAATAGCTGGTTATCCCTCCAAATAAGAGTAAAAAAAAAGTTATCCTATGGATTTACCTTTTTGCATTTGATATGATCAATGGGATAGCCAAGGGATATCCCTAGAGATAGACAGAGGATAAACTCTATCCCATACACTTATCCATGGATAATATTTTTTCTATCAAACACTACCTAATAGTCTCTTATTGCATAATCGTCTACCATTGTAAATAAACTTCATTTGCAATTGCCTTGAATCATCAAGATGTTCTTTAGGGTTTAATTGCTGATTGCAGATGAAATGGGAAATATTTTCATTTCGTTTGTGTTCCTGACACATCTAAAACAAAAATCGTTTTCAATTATATATTATAGTATGTTAATAATGATATCATTATGAACTAATGTTAATTAAGAAATAATAATGACTGTATTATGGTAATGCTTTAGATAATAATATGCATTATATATTTTTTGTAATGCTATATTATTTTATTATTATTTATTGGATGCAAGATTTATCTTTATTAGTTACATCTAGTCAAAGGAAAAGACTTGCTGCACTGGAAGGCGGTGCAGGAAGGGCACATCGGGCGCATGGATTGATCATGTGTGCATGCCGCTGCGTGTGCAATACGCGATAAAACCCATTGAATCTTGGCATGCGTGGTAGGTCAATCCATGCGCCTAATGTGTGCTTGCTGCATTGCCCTCAGATGGATGCAATTGAGTTTTTTCATAAACTATGCTAAATAAATTTATCAAAGCATATTTGGTTGCATGGCTGCAGTTACTGCATTATGGTAGCATATGCGTTGCAAGGAAAAGAAGGAAAAAGGATGAGAGGGCATTTAAAAGAGTTCAATTTAGAATTATTGTATAATTCCGCTGTCACTGAACTCTGCATGTAATAATTATGAGATTTCTAAACTAAATTTCTTGGTTGACATTTAAATTGCTGTCAGCAATGGTTAAAGAGGCATTTGTATTTTTTTTTTACTTTCGATATGAGGGACATTCTAGTACTTTGAATTAATCTTTCAGTTCAATAACACGGATTGAGAACTAATCAAGCAAACATGGAAAATGTAAGTGAGACTTAAGCCTTAAAGTAACACACTTTGATTCCTGGAATTTCCTTCAAATTGGTAGAGTTGTAGCCAGTAATTAATAGATCAAAAATAGTTGTCGGTCAAAACATTTGGATCCCTTCCAGCATAATCTTTTATACACAATATATCACGCTCCAGACCCAATGTGGGATCCAGGGGTGGCAACCCACCGCATGCCTGGCATGCAAGGCATCCTGTAACAGTCTAATTTATTCAAGGAAGGATATTACCACTATGTCATTTAGAGTCAAATATTTTAGTACAAGCCATAATTATGAGTTTTTGGCTATATGCCCATCATACATAAATTAATGGGGTTACAACAAAATGTTGGATCTTAATTTCCTCTGATAGAAGCTCCAACTACCCCAAATCTTATTCTTCAGTCCTGTAGCTCTGAAAAATATTGTAAGATTTATATGAGCTTACACTCAATAAGTAAGCCTACTATTATATAATCATTTTGTCAAGATATTATCAAACCACATTTTCATGTATAAAACTTTCAATTTCAAATACATTCATCATGTTATCAAAACATGTATGTCATCAGCTCAAATAATTTTGAAAGCTTAATTATACAATAAATGCCAAAATATGCAATGTCAACAAACCCACTGTATTTATATTATTATTTCCTTATGTGTCCCATGGCCCTACAACACCCATCTGGTGTATCACTTTTTAATGTCCCCTAAGAGGAAGGGTCCTGCTACCAGCGTTATGCCATATATCATAATCAATCACGACACATCCTCTAGATGTGTGTGCGTTATGCCATATATCAATCACATCACATCCTCTAGATGTGTGTCCTCCACATATCTCCCTCCGTGGAGGTGGGTCCCATATCACTTGGTATTTCACATCATTTCACATCATATGAGAACCGCAGCGACACATATCATCATCATATTTGCATGTGGCACATCATGCATCATCATGAGCCTAAGCTCCTCATATCACATATACAGTGGTTTGTACAATCATAGCACAAAATACATAACTAGTACTAGTATATTTTGCAAAGCCAAAATAATCACATCATTTAATTTTTGCATATTTATAATCCATTACTTTGCAAAATATTAGCCATCACATATAATTATAGTAGATGTCCAATTGTATACTTGGGGTGCTATTTATCAAATTAAATTACAAAATTTCATTTTATCTCATGTTATAAACAGCTATAAATCCAAAGATTTATATATTAATAATTTATAAAATCATGATAATTAGCTTACTTACAATAAATGACTTAAATACAAATAATGCAATATATACGTATAGCATTTAAATACATAATTTTATATTTTAATAAATTATGAAAATTATAATAAATGGATTACTTACCTCAGTATGCTAATCGCAAACTGTAAATCAGCTATGTGGACATCTGGTTACCTACAGCATTAATTTTCACAATTAAATCTCTAAAATTGGAATAATAAAGCATCCCCTAAGATCTACCCAGTCTAATCCTGGGCCCAACTTTGGGCTCGAATATCTCCCAATATATAAGCCCGAATGGAGAAATAAAAATACCCCGAGAAACTAGAATCAACGCCGGATCTTGTCATATTTTTATTTCTCCATTTTCGGCCCAATACGGGCCCAAAATGCAGCCCTAAAATAGCTCATGAGCCGGCCCAATAGGGCCCAATGTGGGATGGCCCATGCCTCCCTTCTTCGCCACCCCCTCCCTTGTTTCACCCAAAACAGGGGGAGTCGTGCCGGTGGCTAGGGCCGCCGCCGGCCATCCCCAGGCAACCTGGCCCTCCCTCTCCCTCTCTTTCTCCCTCAATTTCTCTCTTTCTCTCTATCACTCATCCACGGCACGATCCGTGCTGATGGCACGGCCAGCCGAACCTCTACCGGACGATGCCCCAGTGCCGGTAGAGGTCGTCGGTCACAACCCGGGCTCGGTGAGCCGACGGGCACTCCGTCGGGCCCGAACCAAGCCATGAACCGGCTCTCCGTCCCTCTTTGTTTCTCTCTCATTCTCTCTCTCTTACCTTGGCCGGCAGTGGGGGGAGGAGAATGGAGGAGGAGGTGCTCCCCCCCTCCTTAAATCATGGCAAGGGGAGGGCTATCCCTCCCTGCGTCCGTGTGAAGGGGGGCGCGTCGGCGCTCCCTTTCTTTGACTAGCTACGGCACCCCTTGCCGCGGCCGTCAACAATGACGGAGGAAGGGGCGGCGCCCCACTTCCTTCGTCAACAATGGCGGATCCTCACCATGTAAGGATCCGTAGATGAACAGGGGGTTCACATTCTCCCCTCCTTATACAAATTTTGGCCTCGAAATTGATGTACTTTATATACATTTAGAATCCAAAGCTTTGATCATATGATTAATCTTCTTTCCATTTACATATGCTATGTTACAAACAGTTAAGGATATTTTTCTTTAATTTCCTCCTCAAGTTCCCAAGTAGCTTCCCTCTCAGAATGGTTACTCCACTGAACCTTGATATAAGGAATGCTACGCCGTCTTAAAACTTGATCCTTGCAGTCCACAATACGCGTAGGATGTTCCCCATACGTTAGATCCTTCCTTAACTGCATGGGCTCAAATTCTATTACATGGCTGGGGTCAGAAATGTACCTCCTCAACATGGATACATGAAATACATTGTGTACCCCAGAGAGTGCCGGAGGTAATGCCAGGCTATAAGCCACCTCCCCTACTTTACTCGGAATCTCAAATGGCCCAATGTATCATGGACTCAGTTTACCTCTAATCCCAAATCTCATCACATTTTGGTTGGTGATATCTTCAGGAAGACATGATCTCCAACCTGAAATTCTAGCTTCCTTCTTCTTACATCAGCGACTCTAAGTTGTGCGGAGTCGTCCCTTGATCAGTTGCACCTTCTCTACTGTCTGCCGAATTAGCTCAGGGCCCAACAATTTTCTCTCTCCCACATCATCCCAACATAAGGGAGATCTGCATTTCCTACCATACAAGGCCTCAAATGGAGCCATTGGATACTGGCTTGGTAGCTGTTATTGTAAGAAATTCCACTAAAGATAAGTGGTTGTCCCAAGCACCACCCAAATCCATCATACAGGCTCGCAGCATGTCCTCCAGGGTCTGTATGGTTCTCTCAGACTGCCCATCTGTCTGGGGATGGAAGGCTGTGCTGAAGTTCAATTTGATCCCCAGAGCTCTATGAAGACTCTTCCAAAATTGGGACACAAACCTAGTATCTCGATCTGATACAATAGATACGGGAATACCATGAAGCCTCATAATTTGCTCAATATACATGTTGGCCAATCTCTTACTGGAGATCCCAACTCTAAATGGCAGGAAATGGACTGACTTCGTCAATCTGTCCATAATGACCATACCGCATCATTGCTCCTGGGGGTCTTAGGCAAACCAGTCACAAAGTCCATAGTGATCTTCTCCCATTTCCATTATGGAATCATCGGAGATTGAAGGGGTCCCGCAGGCCTTTGATGCTCAACCTTCACTTGCTGACATACCAAACATTTGGCTGCATACTGAGCAATCTCGCTCTTCATTCCTTTCCACCAAAAGTTTTCTTTTAGGTTTTTGTACATCTTGGTACCTTCTGGGTGCATCGTGTAAGGAGAATAGTGGGCCCCCTTCAGAATCTATGCTCTTAGTTCCACCACATTTGACACACAGAGCCTGCCATCAAATCTCAGGGATCCAGCCTCCATTATAGCAAATTCATTTTGAACCCCTGACTTCACAGCTTCTTTAATCCTTTGTAGGTCCAAGTCTTCTTTCTGGGAGGACTTGATCCTGTCTAACAGAGTTGGTTGGAGTACAAGTGCTGCTACAAGCCCATCGGGCCGTTGTACTCGCAATCCAACCTCCAGCTTCTCAAGATCCCTCTGGATGTGAGGCTGAGAGGTGATCATAGAAGCTAACTCCGAGGAAGACTTCCTACTCAAAGCATCAGCTACCACATTGGCCTTCCCTGGGTGAGAGTGCAGGTTCATGTCATTATCTTTTAGTAGCTCCATCCACCTCCTTTGCCTTAAATTTAACTCCTTCTGAGTGAAGATGCACTTCAGACTTTTATGGTCTGTGTACACATCACATGCCTCTCCATATAGATAATGCCGCCAGATCTTCAAGGCAAAAATCGCAGCGGCCAACTCCAGGTCATGAGTTGGATAATTTTGCTCGTATGGCTTTAGCTGTCTGGAGGCATAAGCTATCACCTTCTCATTTTGCATCAGAACACATCCCAATCCCTTTCGAGAAGCATCCGTGTATAGAGTGAATCTTCCAATCCTGACAGAAAGGTAAGGACGAGGGCTGACACTAGGCATTGTTTCAGCTCCTGAAAACTTCTCTCACACTCCTCGGTCCAGTCAAACTTCGCTTGCTTTTGGGTCAAGCGAGTCAGGGGTAGAGCAATGCAAGAAAAGCCCTCCACGAATCTGCGATAATATCCAGCTAGCCCCACGAAGCTTCTGACTTCAGATACATTGGAAGGTCGACTCCAGTTTACAACTGCCTCAATCTTCTTTGGGTCCATAGTTATGCCATTTTTAGATATTACATGACCCAAGAATGATACTTGGCTCAACCAGAAGTCACACTTCTGCAACTTGGCATAAATCTTTTTCTCCCGAAGAGTTTGCAGAACAATCTTCAGGTGGTCCACATGCTCCTCCTGGCTTTTAGAATACACCAGGATGTCATCAATGAACACCACCACTATTGACCCAATTATTGATTTTGATTATTAATAAAGGATTGAGTATATTTATTGTGTTACTGATGAATTAACAAGTGTTTTAGGGCTTAAAAATATTTGTTTAATCAAAAGGCATTTAGAAACATATTTTGAATCAAGTGCCAAAGGTAAGTTTCAAAATTCAGAACCTAGAGTCGATACCTAGAAAGCCTGGAGCCGACCCCATGGCCAATCAAAATTTCTTTCTGATTTTTGATACGATTCGGAGCCGACACCTAGAGTTTTGGAGTTGACACTTACAGTGTCTGGAGCCGACTCCAACACGGGACAGAACGTATGATTTTTGACTACCTTGGAGCTGACACTTACAGTCTTTTGGAGCCGACACCTGACCATGGCGAGCCGATACTTAACTTTTTCGGAGCCGACTCCTCGACAAACAGAACTTTCTATTTTGGGATAAACAACTTGGAGCCGACACCTGAAAACTTGGAGCCGACTCCAACCTGTCAGAAATGAGTTTTTTAAAATGCAGATCAGCTCAAACGGTAATATTTCTTTTCACCTAACTTCTAACGGATATATTTTGTTTGGAAAAACTTTCCAGGTACATTCCAACGGCTAGTTTTCTCACCAAAAATGGATTAAAGGAAATCTATAAAAAGGGGAGAAAGCTCGTTTGAAAATAACAAAAAAATCGGAGCTAATACAAATCAAAAATATGAGAAGTCTTGAGCCTGAAATCAAAGAGAAAAGTATCCAAGTTCAAATCCTTCCACTCCAAAAAGTCAAAGAGAAATCCAAGGTGTTCAACTCAAAAATCGGAGGCTTTTTCAAAAGCTCTATTTTGGTATGATTTTCAACTTCTCATCTGCAACATCTATGAAGAATCAAAGCTGAGGCCTGATTCAACATCTCCAAAGAGAAGAGGAAAAGAAGAAAAGAGGAAAGCTCAAATCCAATCTACTTCAAACAGGCTTTTCTAAACTTGTTTATTTACTTTGAATATTTGCTCATTTGAGGAGCTGTTTGTCAATATAAACATTATTCTTTCTTGTTTTTACTAGTTCAATCAGGGGATTGAATTAGTGGAGGTAGTATACCTTGGGCAAGCTAGATTAGCTTGAGTTTGGGTTTTGTGCTGGTGAGCCCGAGGAAAACCAGCTGGGTTCGTTGTGCACCCGAAAATAACAAGTTTTGAGTTGTGATCTTGTAAAATAACTCGGCTGTAATCTAGTTGATTATAGTATGGACCCAAGTGGAACTTGGGAGTGGACGTAGGTGTTGGATACACCGAACCACTATAAAATCATTGTGTTTGCTGTGCCTAATTGTCTCTCTCTCTATCTCTTCATTTGTGATTGAAATCTATTCTGCACTTAATTTCAAAGTCAATAGTTTTAAAAGGTTAAAATTTTTTAGAACCCAATTCACCCCCCCTCTTGGGTTGCCATCTGGGCCAACAATTGGTATCAGAGCAAGTGCTCATTTAAATTTGATCCAACGATCAAGAGCTAAAGATCCAAATGGCAGCTCAAGCTGGATCTTCATTTGCTGAAGGTCATTCTACAAATAGACCTCCTTTATTTAATGGTTCCAACTATTCATATTGGAAAGCAAGAATGAGAATATTCATTCAAGCTTCAGATTATGAATTGTGGAGTGTCATAATTAATGGACCTAGCACACCCACACACGTAATTGATGGTTCTATTGTTCCTAAGCCCGAAAGGGATTGGAATGAGAATGATAGGAAAATGGTGCAGCTCAATGCTAAAGCCATGAATGTTTTATATTGTTCATTAGATGCTAACGAATTTAATCGTATCTCTACATGTAATTCCGCAAAAGAGATATGGGATAGATTAGAGGTTACCCATGAGGGTACAAATCAAGTTAAAGAATCTAAGATAAATATTCTTGTTCATAAGTATGAATTATTTAGCAGGAACAAACTGAAAGTATAGCATGCATGTATACTAGATTCACTGACATTGTAAATGGTCTGAAAAGTCTTGGTAAGACTTATACTAATTCTGAACTTGTTCGCAAAATTCTTAGGTCACTTCCAAGATCGTGGGAAGCAAAGGTGACTGCCATCCAAGAAGCCAAGGACCTCAACACTTTACCTTTGGAGGAGCTACTTGGATCACTAATGACTCATGAGTTAACCATGAAGCAGCACATAGAGGAAGAAGTTAAAAAGAAGAAGACTATAGCTCTTAAGGCTGCAGAAAGTGAGGAGAGCTGCAGTGATAATGATGAAGATGATGATGAGAACTCTTCTTGCTAGAAAGTTTAAAAAATTCATGAGAAGAAGGAAACCCTTTCATAAAAGAAAATCTGGAATTAAGATGGAAGGAGAAAAAGAAAAAAAAGGAGAAGGACAAAGACAAAGAGAAAGACCCCCTAATTTGCTATGAGTGTAAGAAACCGGGGCACTTTAGATATGATTGTCCTCAACTAAAGAAAGCCTACAAGAAGAAGAAGAAAGCCTATGTTGCAACCTGGAGTGACAGCGATGAATCCTCTTCAGAGGAAGATCAAAAAGAAGTTGCAAACATTTGCTTTATGGCGAACGACGACAACGAGGTAAGTTCTGAAAACCCTTGTGATGATTTTGCATTTGATGAATTGTTTGAAGCTTTTAATGAACTAGTTGATGATTTTAAAGCTTTGAAAAAGAAATACAAGTTTTTGAAAAATGATAATTCAATTCTCATTAAAGAAAAAGATAATTTTACTCATGAGATTGAGATGCTGAAATCTGAAAATGATAATTTGACAAAAGAGAGAATCAATTTCAATGAAAATGATAGACTAAAGAAGGAAGTTGATAAATATAAGAATATTTTTGATAAATTCACATATAGTTCTGAAAAACTTAATTTATTATTGAGTAATCAAAGAGCTATATTTGATAAGGCTGGATTAGGATATAGGCCTAACATAAAACAAAAGTTTGTCAAAAACTTTTTTAGAAGAGAACAAAATAAAGATGATGTTACATGTCATTATTGTAACAAGAAAGGCCACAAATCCTATGAATGTAATGCAAGAAACAGTAACAAAAATTTAAATAGTAAAGGAAAGAAAATATGGGTTCCCAAAGGAACAATCTTTTATGCTACTAACCATGAAGGACCCAAGAAGGCTTGGGTACCTAAATATAAGACTTGATCATTTTTGCAGGAGTGTCTTGCGGCCAAAAATTAAAGCGAAAGTGGTATCTCGATAGTGGCTGCTCAAGACACATGACGGGTGACAAGGATCAATTCATCACCCTTGAAAGCAAAAGAGGAGGAGTTGTTACGTTTGGTGACAATGGCAAAGGCCAAATCATGGGGTTTGGTAATATTCAAATAACTCCCTCCACATATATTGAAAATGTCTTATATGTCAATGGTTTAAAACATAATTTAATTAGTATTAGTAAATTATGTGATAAAGGTTTTAAAGTATCATTTGAAGCATCTGTCTGCACTGTTTCTAATCCCATTGATGATAGCATTGTTTTTACTGGAAATAGAAATGACAATGTATACTTGATTGATTTAGACAATTTGTCTACTAGTAATCATTGCTTAGTTGCTAATAATGCTAATATGAATGAGATTGGTTGGTTATGGCATCGTAGATTAGGTCATGCAAGCACACACCTAATTTCAAAATTAATTAAAATGGATTTAGTAAAAGGTCTTCCACAACTAGATTTTGAAAATGGCAAAATTTGCGATGCATGTCAATTTGGAAAACAAACTAGAAACTCTTTCAAAACTAAAAATATTGTTTCCACTTCTAGGCCACTTGAACTACTTCACATGGATCTTTTTGGACCTACTAGAACCACTAGTCTAGGAGGAAAGAAATATGGTCTTGTGATTGTAGATGATTATTCTAGATACACTTGGGTATTGTTTTTAGCTCATAAAGATGAGACCTTTCCATTATTTTTGAAATTCTTTAAGAAGGTCACAAATGAGAAAAACAACACCATAGTGTCTCTTAGAAGTGATCATGGCACTGAATTTGAAAATTATTTATTTGAAAACTTTTGCATTGAAAATGGCATTCATCATAATTTTTCAGCACCTAGAACACCACAACAAAATGGAGTTGTAGAAAGAAAAAATAGAACTTTAGAAGACATGGCCCGTACCATGCTATGCGAAAGCAACCTACCAAAATACTTTTGGGCGGAAGCTATAAACACGGCATGTTACATTCTTAATAGAGCTTTAATTAGGCCAATCATTAAGAAAACTCCTTATGAACTATGGAAAAATAGAAAACCAAACATAAGTTACTTTCATGCATTTGGTTGCAAATGTTTCATTCATAATAATGGTAAAGATAATCTAGGAAAATTTGATGCAAAATCTGATGAAGGCATTTTCTTAGGATATTCAACATCTAGTAAAGCCTATAGAGTGTTTAACAAGAGAAACTTAATTGTAGAAGAATCTATTCATGTAATTTTTGATGAATCTTTAGCATCAAGTTCAGGAAAAATTGATGATGAGGAAGATACAAACATATTAGAAAGAGACATTGAAAAATTGAATATAGATGTATCTTCAAATCATGAACAAGAAGCTAAAGATGATGATTCTCCTAGTGTTGATGTTGTTGATGCAAATCATAATGATGTAGATCTTCCTAGAGATTGGAGATATGCCTATGGTCATCCAAAAGAATTAATTATAGGTGATCCATCTCAAGGAGTAAGAACTAGATCATCAATGAGAAACATCAATAATCATCTTGCATTTGTATCTCAAATTGAACCTAAAACTATTGAAGAGGCTGAAAAAGATAATTATTGGATGTTAGCTATGCAAGAGGAATTAAATCAATTTACTAGAAATAATGTCTGGACACTAGTAGATAGACCTAAAGATCATTCTGTTATAGGATCAAAATGGGTATTTAGAAATAAATTAGATGAAAATGGCATAGTAATTAGAAACAAAGCTAGATTAGTCGCAAAAGGATATAATCAAGAAGAAGGAATTGATTTTGATGAAACTTTTGCACCTGTAGCTAGATTAGAAGCAATTAGATTATTACTCGCATTTGCATGTCATATGCATATCAATTTATTTCAAATGGATGTTAAAAGTGCATTTTTAAATGGATTTATAAATGAGGAAGTTTTTTGAACAACCACCTGGTTTTGAAGATCATGAATTTCAAATCATGTTTTTAAATTGCACAAAGCACTATATGGTTTAAAACAAGCACCTAGAGCTTGGTATGAAAGATTAAGTAAATTTCTAATTGAAAATGATTTTACAAGAGGAAATGTTGATAAAACTCTATTTTTGAAAAGAAAAGACAAGGATTTATTAGTAGTACAAATATATGTTGATGATATTGTATTCGGTGCTACTAACAATCTTTTGTGTCAAGAATTTGCTAAGTTAATGCAGGGTGAATTCGAAATGAGCATGATGGGAGAACTCAATTTCTTCCTAGGACTTCAAATCAAGCAAAGCAAAGAGGGGATTTTCATCAATCAAGCAAAATACACAAAGAACTTCTCAAGAAGTTTGGAATGGAGTCAATTAAACCCCTTGGAACACCTATGAGTCCTTCATGCAAATTGGACAAAGATGAAGATGGTAAGAAAGTAGATCAAAAATATTATAGAGGTATGATCGGATCTCTTCTTTACTTAACAGCCATATTTGTTGTTTGTCTATGTGCTAGATTTCAATCAGAACCTAAAGAATCTCACTTAATTGCTGTAAAGAGAATCTTAAGATATTTAAGTGGAACTAAAAATGTAGGTTTATGGTATTCTAGAGACTCAACACTAAACTTGATTGCATATTCTGATTCTGACTATGCTGGATGTAAACTAGATAGAAAAAGTACAAGTGGTGCATGTCAATTTTTAGGATGTAACTTAATCTCTTGGTTTAGCAAAAAGCAAAATTCGGTTGCATTATCTACTGCTGAAGCAGAATATGTTGCAGCTGGAAGTTGCTGTGCTCAAATCCTTTGGATTAAGAGACAACTTGAAGATTATGGCATAGCACTTGATAAAACTCCTATTAGATGTGATAACACAAGTGCAATTAATTTAACTAAAAATCCAATTCAACATTCAAGAACAAAACACATTGAAATTAGATATCACTTTATAAGAGAACATGTAGCTAATAATAAAATTTGTCTTGATTATGTTAATACTGAAGAACAATTAGCTGATATATTTACAAAACCCTTGAGTGAAGAGAGGTTTTGTTATCTTAGAGGTGAATTAGGGATTTGTGACCCTTTGGAATGATTTTGAAACTCTAAGGAATGACTATCTAGATTTCTATTAAATTCATGATATTCCTTTCATAATTTTAAGGACAAATTATCTAGTCATCTGAGCAATTTGTTCCTCTTATTCCAAAGATTTTTTTAAAATTTATTGAACCTATTTTGACAAGTTTCAGATGTTTGAATCTCAGTTATTTTTCTCTGAAACTGTCAGTGGAGTCGACACCTCAGTTTGGGGAGTCGACACCTTGTCTGTGTCGCTCTCGGTCCCTGACCTTGGAGCCGACACCCGTATAAGTGGAGCCGACTCCAGTTCGTGCGCTGACTGTGTTAGCGATGTGGAGTCGACACCCGACTTTGCGGGAGTCGACACCTGGGGGTCCCAAATCGATTTTATTAGGGCAGAGTCGACACTTCGTCATTCCATTCTTTTTCAATCCACTGCCAAACTCTTCCCAAACTCTCTCAAAACCTCCCCAACTCAAATTCCACTCATTTCGAACCTTCCCAAGAATCTTAATGGCACCTAAGAGGAGAGGATCGGTGATTGGAGCGCCCGTGACGACTGGGAAACGATCGGCGAGGCGACCCATCCGCGAGCCGTCTCCGAGCAAGGAATCTTCCACCCAATCGGACAATCCTAATCCTTCTTCTCCTCAGGTAGACACATTAGCTGGGAGAGTGATAACAATGGGTAGGAAAGTTGATTTTGAATTTTTTGAATCCGAGGGCTTTTCTATTGGGAATCAAATTAAAGAGTTAGGCTGGGATAAGTTGTGCTCATTAGATGTTCCCACCTATCCTGCCCTTGTCAAAGAGTTCTACTTCAATCTATCGAGAGGTGATGGTGGAATCGTAAGTTCTGTCAGAGGTAAAAGAGTCCATCTCACATTTCAAAAACTAGGAAACCTTTGAGCATTCCCATCACTGGATTGGCAGCCGACGTCCACAGTGAGAGGTCAGACGCCTTGTCAAGGATGTTAGGGAGAGAGTTATAGAATTTGAAGAGGTTAGGGCTAACCAATTGCCCTTGGAATTGAGATTGCTTCACAATATTTGCAGCAGAATTTTATTTCCTAAAACCGTCGATTTGAGTATGTCTTCGAGCGAGACATAGTTGTGATGGATAGTGTATTGACTGGTCAACCTATAAACTTAGCTGCAATGATGATTTTTTATGGCCGAAGCTGGAGGAAAAAGGAGATCGTCCCTACCCTATGGCATGGTTCTAACTATGGTTTTCAGGAGCCAAGGAGTTGTAATTTTGGATAATGAACCTTCCAAGAACCTCAGGCATACCGATTACTACAGTTTGGCCACCTTGCATCGGATGGGATTTGTAAGGTCAATGGGCATTGGGAAAGAAAAGGCAATTTGGATGAGAGAGCCCCTGAGCTTAGACCTTCTGCACCTTTTGTGGCTAGTCCGTCTGTGAGGGTTCCCTCTCCACAGCCTAGCAGTCCGGTTCTATTCCTATCCCTGCTCCTGCCTCTGCTCATGTTTCTGATCAGCCATCTACTTCATCAGTCGGATTTCAGACTTTCAATTGGAGCAACTTAAAGGTTTACTTGCTGCTCAGAAAGATGAATTGAAGACTGAGTTTGATAATCATTTTATGAACTTAAGAGAGACTCTCTACTCATTGGATGATCGCATCAGTAAAATCGAGTCCACTCTTGGTTCATCTGCGGAATCCTTAACAACTGATCTAAAGAACATATTTGAAGAACTTAAGGATATCTGTGGAGATTCTGAAACTTACTCAAGATGCAATGCCGAGCTTCAAGATAAAATCATGACTGCTTGCTCTTTTGTTGATAGAAGATTGAAAGAATTTGTAGCAACTCAAAATGATGGAATGGGAAAGATTTTAGATCATTTGCAAAGGATTATTAGAACCAATCTATGATTTTCATGTAATGATGTAAAAGTTATTGTTTGAAATCTTAATGTAAAAGTGTTGTTTGATGTATAGTTTGATAATTGACAAAGTTCAGTTTCATTTTGTAACGCTTGACTTCTTAATGCAATGAAATTATCTTTTGATCAATCAATTTTAACATTTACTTAACTCCTCTTAGTCTTTTTGTTGATTACAAAAAGGGGGAGAAAGTTATGTCGTATATGCATTAATTATTAAAGCATTGATTGGTATTTGATTGATATCAAGCTATTTTGGATATGCATTAATTTAAATAAGCTTAAGTGAAAATTGATTATTAAAGCATTGATTGGTATTGATTGATATCAAGCTATTTTGGATATGCATTAATTTAAATAAACTTAAGTGAAAATTGATATAACTAAATTCCAAGTATCAAACAAAAGGAAGAACAATTGTTAAATTGAACTTCATAGGGGGGCTATCTTATTCAGGGGGAGCTTACCTGTGAGGATCATATATTTGAAAATTTTGATTTAAGAATCCTATGCATATACTCAATGTTTTTATAATCATCAAAAAGGGGGAGATTGTTGACCCAATTATTGATTTTGATGATTAATAAAGGAATTGAGTATATTTATTGTGTTACTGATGAATTTAACAAGTGTTTCAGGGCTTAAAAATATTTGTTTAATCAAAAGGCATTTAGAAACGTATTTTGAATCAAGTGCCAAAGGTAAGTTTCAAAATTCAGAACCTGGAGTCGACACCTAGAAAGCCTGGAGCCGACCCCATGGCCAATCAAAATTTCTTTCTGATTTTTGATACGGTCCGGAGCCGACACCCAGAGTTTCGGAGCCGACACCCAGAGTTTCGGAGTCGACACTTACAGTGTCTGGAGCCGACTCCAACACGGGGATAGAACGTATGATTTTTGACTACCTTGGAGCCGACACTTATAGTCTTTTGAGCCAACACCTGACCATGGCGAGCTGACACTTAACTTTTTGGAGCCGACTCCTCGATGAACACAGAACTTTCCATTTTTGGATAAACAACTTGGAGCCGACACCTAAAAAGTTGGAGCCGACTCCAATCTGTCAGAAATGGATTTTTAAAATGCCAGATCAGCTCAAACGGTAATATTTTCTTTTCACCTAACTTCTAATAGATATATTTTGTTTGGAAAAACTTTCTAGGTACATTCCAACGGCTAGTTTTCTCACCAAAAATGGATTAAAGGAAATCTATAAAAAGGGGGAGAAAGCTCATTTGAAATATAATGGATCGGAGCTAATACAAATCAAAAATCCGAGAAGTCTTGAGCCTGAAATCAAAGAGAAAAGTATCCAAGTTCAAATCCTTCCACTCCAAAAGCTCAAAGAGAAATCCAAGGCGTTCAACTCAAAAATTGGAGGCTTTTCAAAAGCTCTGTTTTGGCGTGATTTTCAACTTCTCATCTGTAACATCTATGAAGAATCAAAGCTGAGGCCTGATTCAACATCTCCAAAGAGAAGAGGAAAAGAAGAAAGAAGAAAAGCTCAAATCTAATCTACTTCAAACAGGCTTTTCTAAACTTGTTATTTACTTTGTATATTTGCTCATTTGAGGAGCTATTTGTCAATTTAAATATTATTCTTTCTTGTTTTTACTAGTTCAATCAGGGGGATTGAATTAGTGGAGGTAGTATACCTCGGGGCAAGCTAGATTAGCTTGAGTTTGGGTTTTGTGCTGTGAGCCCGAGGAAAACCAGCTGGGTTCGTTGTGCACCCGGAAAACAACAAGTTTTGAGTTGTGATCTTGTAAAACAACTCAGCTGTAATCTAGTTGATTATAGTGTGGACCCAAGTGGAACTTGGGAGTGGACGTAGGTGTTAGATACACCGAACCACTATAAAATCATTGTGTTTGTCGTGCCTTAATTGTCTCTCTCTCTATCTCTTCATTTGTGATTGAAATCTATTATGCACTTAATTATTTCAAAGTCAATAGTTTTAAAAGGTTAAATTTTTTTTAGAACCCAATTCACCCCCCCTCTTGGGTTGCCATATGGGCCAACAACCACAAACTGGTCCACGTATGGCTTAAAGATTCTATTCATCAAGTCCATGAATACTGCTGGGGCATTAATTAACCCAAACGGCATCACCAAGAACTTGTAGTGGCCATACCTAGTCCTGAATACTGTCTTAGGCACGTCTCCAACCTTGACCTTGAGTTGATGGTATCCTGATCGAAGATCAATCTTGAGAATACCCGAGCTCCTTGGAGTTGATCAAATAGATCATCGATCCTCGACAAGGGATACTTGTTCCACTGTTACCTTATTGATTTCTCGGTAATCAATGCAGAGCCGAAGACTCCCATCTTTCTTTTTATAATACTGGAGCACCCCAAGGAGAGACACTCGGTCTGATAAATCCCTGATCTAGGAGCTCCTGCAATTGGCTCTTCAACTCTTTTAGTTCAGCTGGGGCCATACGGTACGAGGCCTTGGATATAGGTCCAGTGCCAGGGGCCAAATCAATGGTGAACTTAACTTCTCGGTCTGGAGGCAATTCGGTCAAATCATCCTGAAAGACATCAGGAAACTCCATAGCCACTGGAATATCCTCCAACTTGACCTCTTCCTGCTGAAGGTCCTTGACCACAGCAAGAAACCCTTGGCCACCTTTCTTCAAATATTTGGCAGCCTGCAGTGCTGATACAAACACTGAGGCCAAGTGTTCCTAGCTTCTAGTAAAACTGAATACAGGTTGATTAGGGATTTTGAAGATCACCATTTTCCTGAAACAGTCTACCGAAGCATGATAGGAGGCCAACCAGTCCATCCCAAGGATAACATCAAAGGATTTCAATGGAAGGACAATTAAATCAGCCTCTTGTTGCCCACGTTGATCTAGCAGGATCTACATACGGACTCCACCTTCATAACATCTCCATTTGGGAATGCAATGAGCAACTCTTGTTCTAGGGGAATGGGTGTCAACGATGCATTATTGGAAAGATAAGCATCAGATATAAATGAATGTGTGGCACCCGGATCTACTAAAGTTTGAGCATAAGTGTTGCCTACTTTAATTGTCCATGATCACAAAGTTTAGATTGTCTTAGATGTCATATTTCTTATCCTATTTATCATTCATGATTAATGCATTATATCACATATGAACGAAATAATCTTAAAGGAGTACTTAAGTAACAGGTATACCTGCCACAACGGAGTTGGAAGCGGCAACATCCTGTTGGGTGAGGGTGAAGACCCTTCCCTGGGTCCTCGGCTGTTGCTGCTGGTTCATCCCAAGATTTGGAGAAGGCAGCTGATCTCTCCGAAGGAGACAAGTGGCCATCTTGTGATCCACTTTCCCACATATGAAGCAGGTACCTCACGGCCCACGGCACTGCCTACCCGGGTGGAAGTTCCCGTAGTGAGGGCAACGGGTCTCCTTACCCTTCGATCTTGGGAGGGGCTGATATGTATCTTTCTTCTTAGCCTGCCCCAAAGACTGGCCCGAAGGAGACCCCTTCCTCTTCCTCTGTAGCTCCCACTCCTTCTGGTTCCTATTCATGTCTCTTTTGATCACCAGGGCTTTACTCACCATAGCACAATATGTGGAGAGTTCAAATGCATTGACTGCTTGCCTCGGTTTGGGTCGCAGTCCTTCAGTGAACCTAGTGATCTTGGCTCTCTCAGTGGTCACTATTTCCGGAGCAAACCAGGCTAGCCTAGTGAACTCGGCTTCATACTGGGCCACAGAGAGATTCTTCTGCTCCAGCTCCAGAAACTCAGACTCCATCTGTCTTTGCACACTACTGGAGAAGTATTTATTGAAAAAGACCTCCTTGAACTCCCTCCAGGAAACAACCTGTCCACCCAATCGCTGCTCCATATGCAACCACCAATCATATGCCTCCCCTTGAAGGAGGTAGGTGGCAAATCTGATCCGCTCCTTCTCCTGGCTACCATGGGCCATGAAGGCCTTCTCCATCTCCCTCATCCATACCTCAGCATCAGCGGGGTTGGTGGATCCAGAGAAAGGAGCAGGGACTAAGCTCTTAAACTCAGCAAAGCTCCGACCTCCTCCTCGCCAGGGTTGCAGTGGAGCGGGCTGGACTGATGGTTCAGGTTCGACTCGCGGGTTTTGCAGAGTAGGAGGGATAGGCTGAGCAGGCACCACTTGTTGGATCTGCTACTGCATAGCCTGCACCATTTCCACAAGGGCCTGAAGTATCTCAGTCTGGCGCTGTTGCTAGCCATTGCTAGCCACATTAATGGAACCAGAGCATCCAAAAGTTTGCTAGCCTCCCTGCTGGCCAGAGTCACCAGCATGGGAACCTCTAACTTGTTGCATACTTCTGGTGTGACAAGGCATGACTATTCCCTGCCAAGTTTGGTTCCAATCAATATCTTTACAAACCCCTAAGTTTCAAAACATATATAGATATATATATATATATATATATATATATCTATATATATATATATATATATATATATATATATATATCTATCTGTCTTCTTAGAGTTGTTACCCTCCCTGTGTCATCCTACTGTTTTGCCTAGTGCCATCCTATGTTTGTTCTTAAGGTCAAACCTAGGCTCTGATACCACAAAAGCTGTCACACCCCAGACCCAATGTGGGATCCAGGGGTGGCAACCCACCGCAAGCCTGGCATGCAAGGCGTCCTGTAACAGTCTAATTTATTCAAGGAATGATATTACCACTATGTCATTTAGAGTCAACATTTTAGTACAAGCCATAATTATGAGTTTTTAGCTATATGCTCATCATACATAACTTAATGGGGTTACAACAAAATGTTGGATCTTAATTTCCTCTGATAGAAGTTCCAACTATTCCAAATCCCATTCTTCAGTCCTGTGGCTCTGAAAAACATTGTAAGATTTATATGAGCTTACACTCAATAAGTAAGCCTATTATTATATAATCATTTTGTCAAGATATTATCAAACCACATTTTCATGTATAAAACTTCCAATTTCAAATACATTCATCATGTTATCAAAACATGTATGTCATCAGCTCAAATAATTTTGGAAGCTTAATTATGCAATAAATGCCAAAATATGCAATGTAAACAAATCCACTATATTTATATTATTATTTCCTTATGTGTCCCACGGCCCTACAACACCCATCTGGTGTATCACTCTTTAATGTCCCCTAAGAGGAAGGGTCCTGGTACCAGTGTTATGCCATGTATCATAATCAATCACGACACATCCTCTAGATGTGTGTGCGTTATGCCATATATCAATCACATCACATCCTCTAGATGTTTGTCCTCCACATATCTCCCCTGTAGAGGTGTATCCCGTATCACTTGGCATTTCATATCATTTCACGTCATATGAGAACCGCGATGACACATATCATCATCATATTTGCATGTAGCACATCATGCATCATCATGAGCCTAAGCTCCTCATATCACATATACAGTGGTTTGTACATTAATAGCACAAAATACATCAGTAGTACTAGTATATTTTGCAAAGCCAAAATAATCACATCATTCAATTTTTGTATATTTATAATCCATTACTTTACAAAATATTACCATCACATATAATTATAGTAGATGTCCAATTGTATACTCAGGGTGCTATTTATCAAATTAAATAACAGAATTTCATTTTATCTCATGTCATAAACAGCTATAAATCCAAAGATTTATATATTAAATAATTTATAAAATCATGATAATTAGCTTACTTACAATAAATGGCTTAAATACAAATAATGCAATATATATCCGTATAGCATTTAAATACATAATTTTATATTTTAATAAATTATAAAAAATTATAATAAATGGCTTACTTACCTCAGTATGCTAATCCCAAACTGTAAATCAGCTATGTAGACATCTGGTTACCTATCGCATTAATTTCCACAATTAAATCTCTAAAATTGGAATAATAAAGCATCCCCTAAGGTCTACCTAGTCTAATCCTGGGCCCAACTTTGGGTTCGAATATCTCCCAATATATAAGCCCGAATGGGGAAATAAAAATACCTTGAGAAACTAGAATCAACGCCGGATCAGGCTATATTTTTATTTCTTTATTTTCGGCCCAATACGGGGCCCAAAATGTAGCCCCAAAATAGCTCGTGAGCCGGCCCAATGGGGCCCAACGTGGGACGGCCCAAGCCGGCCCATGCCTCCCTTCTTCCCCACCCCTCCCCTTTTCACCCAAAACAGGGGGGAGTCGTGCCGGTGGCCGGGTCGCCGCCGGCCAATCCCCGGGCAACCTGGCCGTCGGCGACCGGGCCATAGCCGGTCGTCACCGCAGCGCCTCCCTCTCCCTTCTTTCTCCTCAAGTTCTCTCTTTCTCTCTGTCACTCGTTCGCAGTACGATCCGTGCCGATGGCACGGCCGGCCACCACGTCCGACCGAACCTCCACCGGATGCTGCCCCGGCACCGATGGAGGTCGTCGGTCGCAGCCCGGCCCGGCGAGCCGGCGGGCACTCCGCTGGGCCCGAACCAAGCCGTGAACCGGCTCTCCATCCCTCTCTGTTTCTCTCTCATTCTCTCTCTCTTACCTTGGCCGACAGTGGGGGGGGGGGAGGAGAATGGAGGAGGAGGGGTGCTCCCCCCCTCCTTAAATCATGGCGAGGGGAGGGCTATCCCCTTCCCTGCGTCCATGTGAAGGGGGGGCGTCGGTGCCCCCTTTCTTTGACTGCTATGGCACCCCTGCCGCAGCCGTCAACAATGGCGGAGGAAGGGGGCGCCGCCCCCTTCCTCCGTCAACAATGGCAGATCCTCACCATGTAAGGATCCGTAGACGAACAGGGGGTTCACACAATATAACCCACATTTTTCTAAAACAACATTGATATTTATTTTGATAAGTAAAAATGATGATATTACTAAGAGAGACAAAACCTTAGTTGAAACTGAAGTGTGCCAGGATAAGATTGGGCTGAGCACAAATTAGCAAATCTTTTTCTTAAAAAAAAAAAATTGAGAACATGAAGTTAAGGAAGCAGGTCCATCAACAATTTTATTGGGAGAGTTTGAACCGGGCACCGCACCTTATTTAGAATATTCCTACTACTAAATTTGAGACATATATGTTGCAAAAATCTTCTAGAACTATATTATAATAATCAGATCGCATGATTTCCTACAAGCTGTAGACGTAATCTCATAAGATGGTGCGTTGCACCATTAATGGCCTGTGGCATTGTATATTAATGGCCTGTGGCATCATATATATTGCTGCCAATTACCAGTCACGTTAAGGAACTTTGGCCTTAACAGTGATGGCCATGCAGCCAGTATTTAGAACGACTCTCGCTATTACCTTTCCAAGCTCTGGTTCTATCCTCTTAAAAGCTAATAGAGCCTTTGATATTTATCACCATGATGGTATATATAGATATAGGAGTGCAAGTGGATTCAGTTGATCTACATCTGAACATATACACGATTTGGAGCTAAAGCATATATAGCATTGGAAGTATGACTATGAATCTAGATTAATTTGTCTAACTGATTTAGATGCACATCTAGCAAAGAGTAAACTTCATTGGGATATGGAACGAACAAACAAGATTTGGCCAGAAGAAACTCTTAGAATATGGCAATGTCCAGCAAAGTTGGAATTGCTATTTTTCATAGTTATTAAAGTGGCTCACAATTATAGTGAGGTTGAGTATTGTGCTTATATGATTTTAATTGTATCAATGTCCTAATAAAGATTGGAGTGACTATTTTAATTTTAATAGTTATCAAAATAGTACATTAACACAATATTGAATGCTCATGAGAGCAATGAGACCATCTCTAATATGAATGTTAAAGATATTAGTCTTCCATATATGGTGTGTAGATGGCCTCCTCATCTTAGGAAATGACTCTCGACTATTATTTAGATTCAACAAATTTTTAGTCAAACTTATGCATCAATAATGATTTCCTGAATTTATACTTAACATGAACACACTAGTTATTGTACCTTGTTATAATTGAGGGTAAGAATTGCATCTACTTGTGACACTTTATGTATAGCAAAATAGACATGTTTGACATGAGTCCTAGATCTTAGAGATGCTTCAACCAAACTAGCCTATATTGTAAAAATATTATATATTCAGAATATAATCAAATATTTGTTTAAAATTATTTTTGGCATGCACATCAATTTTTGATTGCATCCATCATATGATCAAAGATTTTGATGGGCTATGAAAGGTGTGTTGGGAATTTCGTATGTTTTATATGAATCAAATTCATATAACACGCAGCAAAAATAAAATAAATACGAATTTAATTCCTAAAGCCCAAGATCATCAGGGAACAGATTCAGTTTAACAAGAAATAACACATGATTATAATAATAGATCATACATGTGTTCTTTATTGGGGATGATGCCCGATGAAGCCGGTAAACGATTTACCACTAGCGTCCATGTGTCCGGCCTCTAATGGTGATCCACGCGAAGATCTTTGGATGTTGTCCTTCTTGCGAGGGGTGCTAGCGCCTCTTTTCTTTTCTATTGATTTTTCAAATCAAAAAGGATTTCTTGATCAAGATCAAATCTTGATCAATCAAGAGAGAGAAAGGGACGTCCTAGAGAGAGAAAGGACGTTTTAGAGAGAGAAAGGAGGTGTTAGGCATGAGAGAAGGAGGTATTTCTTTCCCTTTTATACATGAAAAGGAGGTTGTGTGGTTCCATAAAAAAAGGGATTTTATCACAACCACCTAACCATTCAACCTTATCAAGTTGATAACAATTATCCTAACAAATTTAGGATATTTGCTATCATGATAATGTTAAGATTACAACCACCAAACCACATCCCTAAAAATTAGAAATTGGTTATCCCATGAAACCAACGTCGCAACCTTGAATTTGGCTTCATGAGAACGCCCCAAATCATGGGGTTCACTCCTCCATGATGTGGAGATGGGTCATGTCCATCACATGGGCATGGATCCATCCTCCACGTGGCACGATCTCAGCCCTCGGTTTAATTGGGTTTCATGAATCAAATCATGCCATCATATGGACCCAATTAAATACCATATTATTAATCTCAATTAATCTAAGCCATCCATCACATGGATCAAGCCTAATTAATGGATTTCATATGTACATCTCATGTACAAAAGGTCTCTCTTTTGAACACAAAAATTCTTTTCTCTATAATGAATCCTATTCATCAATTTCATGTTCTCTCATTAAGATTGAGTCAAACCCAATCCTAATTTATTGGTTATCTAATTTGAATTAAGTCCAACTTAATTCCATTTTAACTTCATCCAAAATCTTCTTAATGCGTGTGACCCATTAGGTCCCTTGACACGTTGGTAATAATCATGTCCCTAATATTGACCCTAAGGATGACTTGATCAACACCTTGTCCAAGTCAATTCTTTAACCAAATCAACTCTTTGATTAAGTCAAAGAATCCATGATTATAGATCATGAGCGGCCTCTAGCAAAGCATCATGACCACCCAAGTGTTAAGGGTTTGTTGACGTGGTCATCAACACCTGTCCATGAACGGTTACCGTACGATTCAATCCCTTCGTCACATATCCCAGATCAATCAGTGGTATGGAATGTGTCAACCATATAATTGATCTTTGTTTACTTGATCTCAGAAAAATTGACTCATATGAATTAGAACTTCGAAACCATTTCGAATTCCAACTCAACCTTGCAAGGATTTAACAGTCAATTTAATCCATCAAGTGGCCGTGGGATATAACCCTTTCTATCAAGGGAGACGAATCCTGTCTTGATCAAACACCACCTTCATGTGCTTCATATCATACCCAATCGACACCATATTTGCCACCCGTGGCTAGAGCGACGTTTGCATGTCGTCAAAGCATGATATTCCACACATAAGGTGCAATGAAGATCTCAAGTCAAAGGATCACTCGCACCACCGTCATCAAAGATCAACCATCGACACTATATAGAATATCCATATGGGATCTCTGTGCGGGTCATCCAATGTATCGTTACAATAACGAACATCCACACACCATATCCAAGTATCTTCATACTTCAGCTTGCAAGATCAGCTGCACACCACAAGGGTGAAGATATGCAATGTGTGCTAGTCTCAACGGCGTTCGACAGTGTCCAATCCTGTCTACGCATCGACTAGGGAAGTTTAAAGAATCGAACCATAATGTGCAATTTTGGATCTCACAATTTGTAATCTCTATTACAAATTCCATATGCACAGTTCACATTCTTTTGGACTTTATCTCACAGGTAAAATATATATAATATATATATATATGAAAAATACCTGGATAGATAAAGAAACCAATAAATTTGATTTGCATTCATAAAGAAATGTGTACAAACTAGCATCTTATCCAATTGGATCTAGGGCACACACTAACAATCTCCCACTTGCACTAGAGCCAATCACCCATGTATCTAATACCAAGTGACTCAGCATGACTATCATGCTTCTGCTGCGGCAGGACTTTAGTGAACGGATCGGCAATATTGTCATCCGTGGGGACTCGTTCTATTTTTATATCATTTCGTCCAATGATTTCTCTAATTACATGATATCTTCTAAGTACATGTTTGGACCTCTGATGAGACCTTGGCTCCTTGGCTTGCGCAATAGCTCCATTGTTATCACAATACAAGAATATTGGATTAACAATGCTTGGAACCACTCCAAGTTCAGTGATAAACTTTTTGATCCAAACTGCTTCTTTAGCTGCATCTGATGCTGCAATGTACTCGGCTTCAGTTGTAGAGTCGGCGGTCGTCTCCTGCTTGGAACTCTTCCAGCTGACTGCACCACCATTGAGTGTGAACACATAGCCTGATTGTGATTTATAATCATCTCCATCAGACTGAAAACTAGAATCCGTGTAACCTCGAACTATAAGATCGGGTCCTCCATAAACCAAGAACATATCCTTAGTTCTTCGCAAGTACTTAAGGATATTCTTGACTGCCATCCAATGTTTCTCACCAGGATTTGCTTGATATCTACTCGTGATACTCAAGGCATAAGAAACATCAGGCCTCGTACATAGCATCGCATACATAATGGATCCAATTGCTGATGCGTATGGTATCCTATCCATGTACTCTCTTTCTTCTTGGGTCTTAGGACTCATGTCCTTGGAGAGATGTACACCATGCGACATTGGCAGGAATCCCTTCTTGGATTCCTCCATGCTAAACCGCTTTAGCATCTTCTCTATGTACGTGGATTGGGTCAATCCAAGCAACCTTCTAGATCTATCTCTATAGATCTTTATACCAAGTATATAGGCTGCTTCTCCCAAATCCTTCATGGAGAATTTACCTGACAACCAATCCTTCACTTCTTTAAGGAAGGATACATTGTTTCCTATTAATAATATGTCATCCACATATAATATCAAGAAAACAATATCACTCCCACTAACCTTCTTGTACACACATGGATCATCCTCGTTTTTGATAAAATCAAACTCTTTGATTGTCACATCAAATCGGATGTTCAACTTCTAGAGGCTTGCTTAAGTCCATAAATAGACCTTTGTAGCTTGCACACTTTCTTAGGATCTATGGATTCAAAACCCTCTGGTTGTGTCATATACACATCCTCCTCTAAATTTTCATTTAGGAAGGCAGTCTTGACATCCATCTGCCAGATCTCATAGTCAAAATATGCTGCTATTGCAAGCAAAATCCTTATGGACTTATGCATGGCTACAGGTGAAAAGGTTTCATCAAAGTCAACACCTTGTCTTTGCTTGTAACCTTTTGCAACTAGCCTTGCCTTATAGGTAATCACATTACCATCCATGTCGGTCTTCTTCTTGAAAACCCATTTGCACCCAATGGGTTTTACCCCTTCAGGTGGATCAACCAAGGTCCATACCTGGTTGTCATACATGGAGTCCATCTCAGATTTCATGGCCTCAAGCCATCTCTCAGAGTCAATATTAGACATTGCCTCCTTGTAGTTGGTAGGCTCATCATCCTCTATAAGAAATGCATATTTCTTAGGGATGCGAATTGTCCTACTAGATCTACGTAGCTGGTGTGTACTTGGAGCCACCTGTTGCTTTTCATGCAACGTCTGCCTGAATGTGGGTTGAGTCTCCTGCTCAACTCCCACTATATTCGGCATATGCTCCATTCCATCTAATGGGTCAATATTAATTTGTGGTTCTTGAGCTTCACTAAGTTCAATCTTACTCCCACTACCCATTGTGAGAATCTCATTCTCTAGAAATATGGCATGTCTTGAGACAAACACCTTTTTCTCAAGTGGGTGGTAGAAGTAATATCCTTTTGTTTGTTTTGGATATCCCACAAAATTGCATTTATCAGATCTAGCTTCTAGCTTGTCTGATTCATTACGCTTCACATAAGCGTAACAGCCCCAAACCCTTAAATGATTAAGGGATGGTTTCTTTCCATACCATATCTCATAGGGAGTGGAGTTGACCGATTTAGATGGAACTCGGTTTAAGGTATATTCGGCAGTTTCTAGCGCATAACCCCAAAACATTTTTGGAAGATCTGCAAGGCTCATCATGGAACGTACCATGTCTAACAGTGTACGATTTCTCCTTTCTGACACACCATTATGCTGTGGTGTACCAGGAGGAGTCCATTGAGGAAGAATTCATTCTCCTTCAAATAATCTATGAACTCATGGCTTAAGTATTCACCACCTCGATCTGATCGAAGTATCTTAATACTCTTGTCATTTTGTTTTTCTACTTCACATCTAAATTCTTTGAACTTTTCAAAGGCTTCAGATTTGTGCTTCATCAGATATACATAACCATATCTACTATGGTCATCTATGAACGTGATGAAATAAGAAAACCTCCTATGGCTTGAATGTTGATGGGTCCACATACATCCGAATGTACTAAACCCAAACATTCAGTTGCTCGCTCGCCTTTTCGGTAAAAGGTGACTTGGTCATCTTGCCAAGTAAGCATGACTCGCATTCCTCAAACGATTCCCAATCGAATGAGCCCAAGTATCCATCTTTATGTAACTTCGTTAAACGAGTTTCATTTATATGGCCTAAACGACAATGCCATAGGTATGAATCCCTAGAATTATTTGATTTTAATCTTTTTGATTCAATATTGAGAATAGGGGCTTGAAGATTAAGAACATAAATTCCGTTGAACAATTCAGCAGAACCAAAGAACATTTTGTTCCGAAAAATAGAAATACCATTATTTCCAATTTCAAAAGAATACCCATTCATTACTAAACATGAAACGGATATGATATTCTTTGTTATGTTCGGCACAAAGTAACAATTACTAAGTTCTATTTCAAGCCCTGTGGGCAAAGATAAAAAGCAAATTCCTACAGCTAATGCAGCAACCTTTGCTCCATTTCCCATGCGCAGAATCACTTCATCCTTTCCCAGTCTTCTACTGTTTCTTATCATCTGCATATTAGTACAAATATGAGACCCACAACCGGTATCCAATACCCAAGTGGAATAAGAAGTAATAGAAGAATACATCTCAATTATGAATGTACCTGATGTTGAAGCATCAGTATGCTTCTTTTCTTTTAGACTTGCCAAATAAGCCCTGCAGTTACGCTTCCAGTGCCCATCCTTGTTACAGAAGTGACATTTTCCTTTGGCTGCATCCTTCTTGGCTATATTCTTCTTAATGCCTTTTGTTCGCTTGGTTGTCTTGGCCTTTTGGGCCTTATTCTTCTTCAGACGCTTCTTCTGAGTGCCTGAAGATTCTACAACCATCAATTGCCCTTTATCCTTTTTGATGCTAGGCTCAGCATTAGTCAGCATATTTGCAAGCTCTGGCAATGTAGCCTCAAGTCTGTTCATGTTGAAATTCAACACAAAATGCGAATAGCTAGGAGGCAATGACTGTAAAACCAAGTCGATACTCAGTTCATGGTCCATTACGAAACCCAATCGCGCTAACTTCTCAATCAAATTGATCATTTTCAGCACGTGTTCACCCACTGATGAACCCTCAGTCATTTTGCACTGAAACAGCTCTTTGGAGGTTTGAAACCTCTCATAGCGAGATTGTGCACCAAACAACTCTTGCAGGTGCATCAAAATCTCATGAGCATTTAAATGCTCATGCTGTTTTTGAAGATCTGGTGACATAGATGCCAACATCAAGCATGTGGCCATCTCTTCAGCATCTCTATGCCGATTGTATGCCAGAAGAACTTCATTTGAAGCATCCGCAGGTGGGACCTCTGGTGCTGCCTCATCAAGGACATATAGGATTTTCTCAGATCGTAGAACGATCTTGATATTCCTTAGCCAATCAGGAAAATTAGGTCCGGTTAGCTTGTTGGATTCTAGGATACCTCTGAGATTGATGTTCACACTCATGGTGTCTCTAATAACTAAAAAAATAGAACGAGTCAATTATTATGAATGCAAATCATCGATTTAATATGGAAATGTTAATTTTTAATTAAATCGATTTCTCCCTATTTTATCGAGCTCAATAGCCCTCTCTATTAATCTCAAAAATTATCAAATAATTTTCTAGTGGGCTAGGACCTCAAATTGACTTACCTTGACCTTGGCTATGGCACAACAAATCTTAGTAAGCCAAATTAGGTAGATTTGTATCAATCACATCAAATGTGACTCCTAGATCATTTAGGGGACATTGCCTTGTCAATCACATCTGATGTGATCACCCTAAATTGCCTCTAGATTAGACTGACCCTGACTATGGCCAATTATGCCAGCTAACCTAGTTAAGTCAACCCATTGTTCCCCAATCAACTCCTCATAGGTTCACTTGATCTTGGCTATGGCACAACAAATCTCATGCCCTAATGATTTTGTATCATGTGAACAATGGAAGGCTAATGACTTAATATTCGTGGAGGGATTTAGCGCATTTAGGTCCCATCATGCATGTACAACATTTGTATCATGCTAGGTTACATATCCTATATGTGAATTTTAGATTAATTTCAATTAACCTAAATTTCATAAGATCCAATCTTATGATTGGGACTCCTAATCAAATTAGGATCCTGATCACTATCTAATATGGGAACCCTAATCATGTGACCAAATCAATTGCTACCATCCTGATTAACCTTAATTGATCTAATCAATTAAGAGCTTTCCTTAACAATGGCCAGATCAGCTGATCAATGGGGTCCTATTTAGCATACCCTTCGATCCCATTGAATGGGTTTTCCCAGGCAGCAAACGGAGCAATTAAAAACCATGATCGCACCTTTCTAGACACCATTGTAGTTAAGCCCAATTGATTTGATCAATTATGGAATCATAGGATCAAACAATGATATGGTTAAATCTAATTTTTCTTAAACCTTATCATCTATTACACATTATGATAAGATAAGATAGTGATCTTTAGGGATTTATGATAAGTGTCAAATATTTTATAACAATTTATTTTATATATTTGTCTTATCATTATCTGTTATGATAAATTTATTTTCATCACATGAAAATCCTAATTGGTCTCTATCATAACATCCCTAACATGATAACATGTCAAAATTTAAAATTTTAATTTTAATCTTGATTATCATGTTATCATGATATAATTATTTTAGACTTTAATCACGTTATTTATCATGTCAAAATTAAATTCTAAACATGATATGTTAAATTTCAGCCTTTATGATTATGTCATACATAAATCATAATTTTTAATTTTTAACATGATCAAATCTAAATAATTCACGTTTATTATCATATAATAAACTTATTAAATATTTAATTTTCATCAATATAATTATTTCAGATTTTAATCATGTTATTTATCATGTCAAAATTAAATTCTAAACATGATATGTTAAATTTCAGCCTTTATGATTATGTCACACATAAATCATAATTTTTAATTTTTAACATGATCAAATCTAAATAATTCATATTTATTATCATATAATAAACTTATTAAATATTTAATCTTCATCAATATAATTATTTAGATTTTAATCATGTTATTCATGTCAAAATTAAATTCTAAACATGATATGTTAAATTTCAGCCTTTATGATTACACATGTCATACATCATATGATCAAAACTCATCATACATAAATCATCATGATCAAATCTAAATAATTCTTTATTATCATATAATCTTCTTCATCATATGGCAATATTTATATTTTACATCGCATGTAAAATTTAGATCTATGTTTATAAAAACTAGAACTCAGGTAATCTATCAAATTAACTGAATTTGAAGCCTGAGGAGGCTCTGATACCACTGTTGGGAATTTTGTATGTTTATATGAATCAAATTCATATAACACGCAGTGAAAATAAAATAAATACGAATTTAATTTCCAAAGCCCAAGATCCTCAGGGAACAGATTCAGTTAACAAGAAATAACACATGATTATAATAATAGATCATACATGTGTTCTTTATTGGGGATGATGCCCGATGAAGCCGGTAAACGATTTACCACTAGCCGTCCATGCGTCCGGCCTCTAATGGTGATCCACGCGAAGATCTTTGGATGATGTCCTCTCAGGATTGGATGATAACCTTCTTGCGAGGGATGCTAGCGCCTCTTTTCTTTTCTATTGATTTTTCAAATCAAAAAGGATTTCTTGATCAAGATCAAATCTTGATCAATCCTAGAGAGAGAAAGGACATTTTAGAGAGAGAAAGGAGGTGTTAGGCATCCAAGAGAGAGAGAAGAGGAGTTCGGTGTATCTCTCGAAGGGGGTATTTCTCTCCCTTTTATACATAAAAAGGAGGTTGTGTGGTTCCATAAAAAAGGGATTTTATCACAACCACCTAACCATTCAACCTTATCAAGTTGATAACAATTATCCTAACAAATTTAGGATATTTGCTATCATGATAATGTTAAGATTACAACCACCAAACCACATCCCTAAAAATTAGGAAATTGGTTATCCCATGAAACCAACGTCGCAACCTTGAATTTGGCTTCATGAGAACGCCCAAATCATGGGGTTCACTCCTCCATGACGTGGAGATGGGTCATGTCCATCACATGGGCATGGATCCATCCTCCACGTGGCACGATCTCAGCCTTCGGTTTAATTGGGTTTCCATGAATCAAATCATGCCATCATATGGACCCAATTAAATACCATATTATTAATCTCAATTAATCTAAGCCATCCATCACATGGATCAAGCCTAATTAATGGATTTCATATGTACATCTCATGTACAAAAGGTCTCTCTTTTGAACAAAAAATTCTTTTCTCTATAATGAATCCTATTCATCAATTTCATGTTCTCTCATTAAGATTGAGTCAAACCCAATCCTAATTTATTGGTTATCTAATTTGAATTAAGTCCAACTTAATTCCATTTTAACTTCATCCAAAATCTTCTTAATGCGTGTGACCCATTAGGTCCCTTGACACGTTGGTAATAATCATGTCCCTAATATTGACCCTAAGGATGACTTGATCAACACCTTGTCCAAGTCAATTCTTTAACCAAATCAACTCTTTGATTAAGTCAAAGAATCCATGATTATAGATCATGAGCGGCCTCTAGCAAAGCATCATGACCATCCAAGTGTTAAGGGTTTGTTGACGTGGTCATCAACACCTGTCCATGAACGGTTACCGTACGATTCAATCCCTTCGTCACATATCCCAGATCAATCAGTGGTATGGAATGTGTCAACCATATAATTGATCTTTGTTTACTTGATCTCAGAAAAATTGACTCATTAAACTTCGAAACCATTTCGAATTCCAACTCAACCTTGCAAGGATTTAACAGTCAATTTAATCCATCAAGTGGCCGTGGGATATAACCCTTTCTATCAAGGGAGATGAATCCTGTCTTGATCAAACACCACCTTCATGTGCTTCATATCATACCCAATCGACACCATATTTGCCACCCGTGGCTAGAGCGACGTTTGCATGTCGTCAAAGCATGATATTCCACACATAAGGTGCAATGAAGATCTCAAGTCAAAGGATCACTCGCACCATCGTCATCAAAGATCAACCATCGACACTATATAGAATATCCATATGGGATCTCTGTGCGGGTCATCCAATGTATCGTTACAATAACGAACATCCACACACCATCCAAGTATCTTCATACTTCAGCTTGCAAGATCAGCTGCACACCACAAGGGTGAAGATATGCAATGTGTGCTAGTCTCAACGGCGTTCGATAGTGTCCAATCCTGTCTACGCATCGACTAGGGAAGTTTAAAGAATCGAACCATAATGTGCAATTTTGGATCTCACAATTTGTAATCTCTATTACAAATTCCATATGCATAGTTCGCATTCTTTTGGACTTTATCTCACAGGTAAAATATATCTAATATATATATGAAAATACCTGGATAGATAAAGAAACCAATAAATTTGATTTGCATTCATAAAGAAATATGTACAAACTAGCATCTTATCCAATTGGATCTAGGGCACACACTAACAATCTCCCATTTGCACTAGAGCCAATCACCCATGTATCTAATACCAAGTGACTCAGCATGACTATCATCCTTCTGCTGCGGTAGGACTTTAGTGAACGAATTGGCAATATTGTCATCCGTGGGGACTCGTTCTATTTTTATATCATTTCGACCAATGATTTCTCTAATTACATGATATCTTCTAAGTACATGTTTGGACCTCTGATTAGACCTTGGCTCCTTGGCTTGCGCAATAGCTCCATTGTTATCACAATACAAGAATATTGGATTAACAATGCTTGGAACCACTCCAAGTTTAGTGATAAACTTTTTGATCCAAACTACTTCTTTAGCTGCATCTAATGCTGCAATGTACTCGGCTTTAGTTGTAGAGTCAGCGGCCGTCTCCTACTTTGAACTCTTCCAACTGACTGCACCACCATTGAGTATGAACACATAGCCTGATTGTAATTTATAATCATCTCCATCAGACTGAAAACTAGAATCCGTGTAACCTTGAACTATATGATCGGGTCCTCCATAAACAAAGAACATATCCTTAGTTCTTCACAAGTACTTAAGGATATTCTTGACTGTCATCCAATGTTTCTCACCAGGATTTGCTTGATATCTACTCGTGATACTCAAGGCATAAGAAACATCAGGCCTCGTACATAGCATCGCATACATAATGGATCCAATTGCTGATGTGTATGGTATCCTATCCATGTACTCTCTTTCTTCTTGGGTCTTAGGACTCATGTCCTTGGAGAGATGTACACCATGCGACATTGGCAGGAATCCCTTCTTAGATTCCTTCATGCTAAACCGCTTTAGCATCTTCTCTATGTACGTGGATTGGGTCAATCCAAGCAACCTTCTAGATCTATCTCTATAGATCTTTATACCAAGTATATAGGCTGCTTCTCCCAAATCCTTCATGGAGAATTTACCTGACAACCAATCCTTCACTTCTTTAAGGAAGGATACATTGTTTCCTATTAATAATATGTCATCCACATATAATATCAAGAAAACAATATCACTCCCACTAACCTTCTTGTACACACATGGATCATCCTCGTTTTTGATAAAATCAAACTCTTTGATTGTCACATCAAATCGGATGTTCCAACTTCTAGAGGCTTTCTTAAGTCCATAAATAGACCTTTGTAGCTTGCACACTTTCTTAGGATCTATGGATTCAAAACCCTCTGTTGTGTCATATACACATCATCCTCTAAATTTTCATTTAGGAAGGCAGTCTTGACATCCATCTGCCAGATCTCATAGTCAAAATATGCTGCTATTGCAAGCAAAATCCTTATGGACTTATGCATGGCTACAGGTGAAAAGGTTTCATCAAAGTCAACACCTTGTCTTTGCTTGTAACCTTTTGCAACTAGCCTTGCCTTATAGGTAATCACATTACCATCCATGTCGGTCTTCTTCTTGAAAACCCATTTGCACCCAATAGGTTGTACCCCTTCAGGTGGATCAACCAAGGTCCATACCTGGTTGTCTTACATGGAGTCCATCTCAGATTTCATGGCCTCAAGCCATCTCTTAGAGTCAATATTAGACATTGCCTCCTTGTAGTTGGTAGGCTTATCATCCTCTATAAGAAATGCATATTTCTTAGGGATGCGAATTGTCCTACTAGATCTACGTAGCTGGTGTGTACTTGGAGCCATCTGTTGAGTCTCCTGCTCAACTCTCACTATATTCGGCATATGCTCCATTCCATCTAATGAGTTAATATTAATTTGTGGTTCTTGAGCTTCACTAAGTTTAATCTTACTCCCACTACCCATTGTGAGAATCTCATTCTCTAGAAATATGGCATGTCTTGAGACAAATACATTTTTCTCAAGTGGGTGGTAGAAGTAATATCTTTTTGTTTGTTTTGGATATCCCACAAAATTGCATTTATCTGATCTAGCTTTTAGCTTGTCTGATTCATTACGCTTCACATAAGCGTAATAGCCCCAAACCCTTAAATGATTAAGGGATGGTTTCTTTCCATACCATATCTCATAGGGAGTGGAGTTGACCGATTTAGATGGAACTCGGTTTAAGGTATATTCGGCAGTTTCTAGCGCATAACCCCAAAATATTTTTGGAAGATCTGCAAGGCTCATCATGGAACATACCATGTCTAACAGTGTACGATTTCTCCTTTCTGACACACCATTATGCTATGGTGTACCAGAAGGAGTCCATTGAGGAAGAATTCAATTCTCCTTCAAATAATCTATGAACTCATGGCTTAAGTATTCACCACATCGATCTGATCGAAGTATCTTAATACTCTTGTCATTTTATTTTTCTACTTCACATTTAAATTCTTTGAACTTTTAAAGGCTTCAGATTTGTGCTTCATCAGATATACATAACCATATCTACTATGGTCATCTATGAATGTGATGAAATAAGAAAAACCTCCTATGGCTTGAATGTTGATGGGTCCACATACATCTGAATGTACTAAACCCAAAATTCACTTGCTCGCTCGCCTTTTTCGGTAAAAGGTGACTTGGTCATCTTGCCAAGTAAGCATGACTCGCATTCCTCAAACGATTCCCAATTGAATGAGCCCAAGTATCCATCTTTATGTAACTTCGTTAAACGAGTTTCATTTATATGGCCTAAACGATAATGCTATAGGTATGAATCCCTAGAATTATTTGATTTTAACCTTTTGATTCAATATTGAGAATAGGGGCTTGAAGATTAAGAACATAAATTTCGTTGAACAATTCAGCAGAACTAAAGAACATTTTGTTCCAAAAATAGAAATACCATTATTTCCAATTTGAAAAGAATACCCATTCATTACTAAACATGAAACAGATATGATATTCTTTGTTATGTTCGGCACAAAGTAACAATTACTAAGTTCTATTTCAAGCCCTGTGGGCAAAGATAAAAAGCAAATTTCTACAGCTAATACAGCAACATTTGCTCCATTTCCCATGTACAAACTAGCATCTTATCCAATTGGATCTAGGGCACACACTAACAAGGAGGTGGAAGGATTGAATTATAGTAATAGTGGTTAAAGAGAGACTTTTCTGTTCTTTCTATCTATCTAAGATTAGTATATATCTTTATATATAATATCTACTTTTTTTTTTTGGAATAGGTGGGTGATCACACATTCTAGCGTAAATCAAGCCCGATATGTCAGAAAATAGAATTTGCTTGAGTACAATAGGGCAGGGGTCTCCCTGCTTCCAGCTCCAACATCCGGAGTGATAGGCCACGAAGGCAGCAACCTAGTCGACCGTGGAGTTGGCTTCCTAGTAGACATATCTAATCTGAACTCTGAGTGACTCCTAAAGGGTCAATCATATGTCTTGGATCAAGGGATTAGTTGGCAAGTGGTCATGAGAATCCCGTTTGATCCATCGAATAACAGTAAGAGAGTCGCCCTTAATAAAGAAACAACGAGCATCAAGGATACGAATGGCATAAGAGATGCCAGCCCAAGCCGCATAAAGCTCGGTAAGAGGAACAGAGGAGTCAATAAGACTGATATCCTCCACTGCCATCAAGTCACTCGTCATATACTTTTAAGCATAAGCTTTCCACATGATAACCATGGCCCACTCAACTGATCCCATGTATACTGACAAACAATTTTAATGCGAACAAAATTTAAATTTATCAGCGATCAATGTCATCCCCTGTCAGCGTAGGAGATCAAAAGGTGAGCATGAATCCCCTACATGCTTCATGCTGTGGAGTGCTGGCATGCTTGGATGGTTATCATATAGGCAAGAACAGCTATGATTTTATTTGAGAAATGGTAGAGAGTTATTAGCATCGATACAAATATGGACCATGGATGGTTCATTGCTGTCCTTGTCTTCTTAGAAGGTTTAAGAGTTTTTATACAACGTTGTTAATTATGACCCTACAGAACTTTACAAAAATATCCAGTCTGCAACAAGAAGTCCATCTAATTAACCACCAATGGAGGGGACCTTTCATTGATAACCCGAAAAACTAAGCCATTAAACCTATTTAAATAACCATATCCTTTTTATTTCTCGGTGGTTTTGAGCTGTATTTGGACCAAGCTAGCACAATAATTTGAAACCATCGACGCCACCTCTTATTGGCTGCATTTAAGACTTTGGAAGAAGGGGATGCGGAAGTCCAGTATCGATTCCTGTTCGGTGCTTGTCTCGGGACAAAACCTATGTGGCATGGATTCCCAGCTCTAACCCGCCCCACCTCATCTATTGTCACTCTTTTAGCTTCAGAAGACCTTTGAGATTTCCATAAGCTTGCCTAAAGCTAATGGTGACAACCATTTTAGCCAAGATACAAGGAAAATGTTCGAACACATACTAATAGTACTGCGAGTACCATGCAAAATATATGCAATGAAAAAGTTTGTACATCGCTCCGGTGCAAGATGATCTATATTGGGTATAGTGATTCATCCATGCATGAACCTACGCATCTGCAGTGCGAAACCCATAAGCAGATTCTTCGGCATGGGCCCATGCATGAGCGAATCATCGTGCTCAATACAGGTCATGCACCGAAGACGATGTAGATTTTTCCTATATGCAATTCAAGAATCTAAGCTTTTCTGGCAATATAAAAGGAAAAGCAAGACAACTTGAACATTTCTAGGTTGGCTCTTTCACCTTTTCATTGTCTTTTTCAATAAAAAGTAAGAATGAATGTTTGGCTATAGAAAAGGAATCTATCTCAAAGAGAAAGCTAAAATTAGCTCCACTCAGATATAGTTTAAGCTTTATATTTCATTTTTTCTTTTCATTCATAGATTCATAAAATTTTTAAAGTTATTTTATTTTTTTTACTTTTAATATTTGTATAAATTTAAGCATAAAAAAGATGATTAAATTTGAATTTAACTACATACGATTATAGTATATAAGAGAAAGAAGGTGTGTATAAGGGAGAGATAAGATATAAGTTTAATTTTATTCAAATGTAGCTAAATTTTTCTTCCCACAGCCTTTTCCTCTGTCTCTATATATAAATCATTTCAGAAAAGATAAAACTGAAGGTAATGTGGATTACCACTCAAGTGGTAATCCAGATTACCACTGCAAGATAGATTGTCATTCAAAATACGTAGCAAATATGGTTATCCGGTAGGGCCCTTTTATAGATTACCTCCTACCAAATGCCCCTTAGGGGAAGGTGGCTATCTACATTACCGGTTATGTTGTAATCTAATAAGTTTTTTCTTTTGACAAAATTGCCCCTACCTCTTTTATAAAATAAAAATATTGCTTCCTCCAAATAAATAAATTAATTAAAAAAATTAATTAAAAATTAAAATAAAAAATTAAATTAATTTTAAAAATTATTTTAATTAATTTTTAATTAATTTTTTCTTAATTTTAAATTAAATTTTAAATTAATTAAAAAATTTTATTTTTTAACTATTAATTAATTAAAAATTTAATTTTAGAAAATATATTTTTTATTTTTTTAAAAAAAATTTTTTTTAATTTTATTTTTTAATTATTAATTAATTTAATTTAATTTAATTTAAAATTAATTTAATTTTTATTTTTTTTTAATTTTTTTTTTATTAAATTTCCAATTTTTTTTAAAATTTTTCTTAATTCTTTACTTATTTTTTCCCTTTTTTACCCTTCATTGACCGTTTTTCATTATTTTTCCCTTAATTTTTAACTTTTTTTTTTACATATTACATTACTTTTATTTTGCTTTTCCACTTTCTTTTTTCTTTTTCTTTTGTACCATTCCTTTTCCTTTTCTTTTTTCCCTCTCCCTTCCTTCCTTCACCCTTCCTTCCTTTTTTTTCTTTTTTTCCTTCCTTTCCTTTTTCCCCCTTTTTTTCCTTTCCTTTCCCCCTTTTCCCCCTTTCCCCTTCGTCTCTTCCTCTTCCTTCCTTTTCTCTCGCCTCTTCCCCCTCCTTCTTTTTCCCCTATCTCCCTCCTCTGCTCCTTGCCCGTTTCCGCCTCCCCCCCCTTGCCTACCTGTTTCCCGCTTCTCCTCTTTTTTCTCTTCCCCATCCTTCCTCTCGTCTCTTCTCCTTCTCTCCCTCCTTTGCGGGCTCTTCCGCGGTCTTTCCCCCCCTTTTCCTCGCTTTGCTTTCCTCTCTGCCTTTGCTTTCGGCGTTTTGGGCCTTTGCCGTTCTCATGCCTGGTCTGTTTGTTCTCTCCCCCGTCCTCCCTCTTCTTGTCCTCTTCCGTGTGCACCCCCGTCCTCCCCCTGTCCTGGCCTCTCTCCTGGTCTCTATCTTATCGGTCTCCCTTCTATTCCGAATTGCTGGCATGCTCAAACGCCCCCTTCCCAATTCTTGCCTCTGCCTCTCTCCTCAATGCTGAGGGTCCCCCCTCCCCAGTCCAAACCATAACCCCGAACCTCTTCTCCTTAGAAATCTTGGGCTCGGATAGGGTTTCTTTGCTCCTTCTTGATAGGGTTCTTTGCTTCTTCTTGGCCTCCTTTCTCTCGGCCTTCTTGATTGATCTCGTAGCAGGAACGGCTGTGGAGGAGCGAGGTCAGGATTGGGCCGTAAGGTGAGGGTTTCGGAGATGTCGAGGATGAACCGCCACTCAACTTCCTCTTCCTCCTCATCCGCACCCGCTTCCTCGGCGCTAGCAAGAGGCCGGTGTTGGAGAATGCCGCCAGGTCGCGGCAGCTGCCTCCGATCAGGCCAAGAAGAGGGTCGCTCTCGGGAACATCTCCAACCATACCAATGCCGGAAGGAGCGCTGCTCGGCTGCCAGGGACGAAGGGGGTCCATGTGGGTAAAATTGGTTGGTTCTTTTGTGCACCCTGTATTCTTTGATCGCATTGTTGGTTGGAAAGGTGCTGTTTTGAGTAGAATCTGGATCTTATACTGCATCCTTTTTGAGTTCTTTTATCAATATTTTTTCCTGGATACTTGCCTTAGATTTGACGTGCTTTCAGTTTATGTTAGATTCCTGATAGATATTGATTCTTTAAAATGATGCAGTCTCAAACTCTCGCGTTTATTCTTTAAATAAAAAATGGATATTATTAATATCAAGAGCGTTCTGTAGCTTTGTTTTTATAGCCTTCTATTATGGGGATTATAATATTATTTAGAGTTCCAGAAGTTATAAAGAAGGACCTGTGTTCAAAGGCTCAGAATTTCAGCTATGTATATTAGTTTTTGCTACTAACTTATCCTTGTTCAACTTTAAGCTTATATTAAATTATCATCATAATCATTTGTCATTATATAACCGAACATCCCTATTCTTATGGGAAGTAGTTCTTTATATATGCAAGTATTTGCAATGAAGGCTTGAATTTTCAGATCCTTTGGAACTTTTTCTTGAAACCAAAGTTGGAAAATAAATGAAAACAATGTGTGTTTGTAATTCATAATGGAGAACAAGTTACAGTCTTAATACAAACTATTTTGCTTATGTTTTGGACATTTCTATGATGGAGATTCTTCATCCCTCTGCTTGTCTGATTTTGAGCTTTTTGTTTCCTTCTTACATTCTCTCATACTTCTCCATGTCAATTTTGGAGCTCATTTCTTGAGTATCCTCCTTTCCCATACCTCCTTATTTCTTCTTAGGTTCTCTTGAAGTATTCTGGTCGTGCTTGTTTCTTGAAGGATCTTAGGTGGGCTCATTTTGATGTAATATGAGTATTGTAAATTAGGGTCCTTAGCTTATTCAAATTGTTTATCTGGTTAGCATTTTCAAAAGGATCCGATGCATTATTATAATCTTCTAGCAGTTGATCCTTAAGAAAAACTGGTCTATAATGAATTCAAATTATTCTCTAGGTATTAACAAAGTCTCACATTACCATGGTACTAAATACTAGCCTCTAGAATCAAATTATGTGACATAATTAGTAAGAACTTCAATGCTAGGGAAAGAATGTAGACGACCTGATTGTTGAAATTGCTAAATATCCAAGGATTATCTTAAATTGTATGGCAAAATGCATTACAAACTTCAACATTATAAGATCATATGAAGAACAATAACATGTGCATAATAATATACAAATTTTGCTGAGGCCGAATAATCAACTACACCAATATATAGGAACATGCTTGAGAGAAAATGATAGTAATAACATGAAGGGCTACATCTGAACATGCACCATGCGCAAAAATACAAGAAGATGTCCAACAATTTTTTGTTAATAGACCTCTGACAATATTTATTTATCTAAATGCTATGTCGTAGCAGTAATTGAACCCAAAATTTGTATCTAATGAAGGATGTTTTGTTATATTGCCTCTTCTTCAGCCTCAACAAGTCAATTCGAGTCATTTGCTCGCTTTTAGAAATTTCCTCTTTTTTTTTATTTTCTCCAATCTCTCGTCCGTACCATTTCATAATTTTAACTCTTCTCATTAGTTCAACTTTTGTTTTATCTAATTATCTCTGTTAATATCGTTAAAATAGTCATAGTATTCAAGCATGTATTAGAATGTATATTATTTATGAGAATTATATGGTGAGTTGCCATTATTTATATTAGACTTGTGGCCTTTTCCAACGGATTTTAACATGCACTGCCTACTTCTCGAGGTTCTTGTTGCCAGAACTATTGCCTTTAACATGATCTCATGGCTTAGCTATTCTGCTTATGCCCTTGCGTCCATCAATTACCCATTGCTCTGACCACAAATGTCTCTATCGCTCATATTTACATCTAAACCTTGGTGCTACTGCTACAATGTACGGAAAGAAAAGTTGAAGAATCTCTTTTTAGAACCATTCAGAACCTGATGCACAATACTAGTTGTCCTTTACTGGAACTAATTGGGACTTCATTTATATCTGTCCCTTGCAGCCTATAATGTTTCTATCTAATGTAAAAATATATAGCAATGTTTGTCTTAAAATTTCATCACATATACTATAAGTCAGTTAAAATTTGGACAATATTTGAATTTGTTGTCTTTGTGCTTTTGAAAATGTTGTGCTGGTTTTATATTTGCTTTGACATGTTTCACACTTACTATTGGTTTATATGAAAACCAAATACTATTCAGATTGCTAGTGATCTAATTTTGCATGCATAAATCTCCTCAAGTTTGATTGCCACTCAGTCCAACAATTTCAATTCATCACTCTTATCACTTATATGTAGGCTATCATAAACACGCGCTCTTTTGGTCTTCCCTAAAAGAGTCCTACCACTACATCCTTACAATATCTACCCATCAAGTCTAAAAATTTTTATCATAGTGAATTTGACAAGAGTACTAAGAAAGTAAGAATGTTGATGTCTTTATTATTGTATAACACAAGTTCATTATCGTCAAGTAACATACCAACATCTTAGAAGACTAAGACTAGAGCCTGTTATAATTGTAACTAGTTTCTTTATAGCATGTGACCATAAGTTGCAGCACCCTCAACAACTTCCATAAGTTTCAAAGAACATTTATTGAAAAATTGATTTATTCCTAGTTAATGTTTCAAATATAAATGTTTGAATTTGGAAGAGTATTATGACTCGGTATCAAACATGAAAGACATTACTTTCCCTGAAGGTAAGAAATTAGTCTAAGAAACCATCTTATAAAATGCAACCTTACAAAATATATCAAATTTGCCATTCATTTTTCAATGGAGAAGGCTATAAGCACACCTCTGTCATACCAAAAAAACAATGAGCATTTAGCACTGTGACCCGCACAAACCGACGCCAGTGAGGGGCAATGTCCCTCAACATGAAGAACATCTACTATTAGAGATGCATAAAGGTCTGGCATAAATTCCAAAGAAAGATTAAACAAAATGTTAAACCATAGCTATTTTCACCACGTAACTAACTTCTTCAGATGCATAGTAATAGTAAAAGAGAAGACAGTGTCTATTTTTCGTCACAAATTTGTCACAATTTAGTGACAAAAAATATGTTGTCACAAATTTTTGATGAAATATTTTGTTACAAATCCGTCACTATTATTTTGTGACAAAAAATATGTTCCGTCATAAATTTTTGACAGAATATTCCGTCATAAATCCATCGCTATTATTATGACGGACCTCTTTCCGTCACTAAATTTAGTGACGTCAAAAATTGTAACAATAAGATTTTTGTCACTAATCCGTCACTAAATCTAATTTGTGTCGGCATAGTGATGAAAATTTTTATCACTATTATGCTATTTTCTTATAGTGGCTGCGAGTACCATGCAAAATATATGCAATGAAAAAGTTTGTACATCGCTCCGATGCAAGATGATCTATATCGGGTATAGTGATTCATCCATGCATGAACCTATGCATCTGCAGTGCAAAACCTACAAGCAGATTCTTCGGCATGAGCCCATGTATGAGCGAATCACCGCGCCCGATAGAGGTAATCTTGCACCGAAGACGGTGTACAAAGATTTTTCCTATATGCAATTCAAGAATCTAAGCTTTTCTGGCAATATAGAAGGAAAAGCAAGACAACTTGAACATTTCTAGGTTGGCTCTTTCACCTTTTCATTGTCTTTTTCAATAAAAAGTTAGAATGAATGTTGGCTATAGAAAAAGGAATCTATCTCAAAGAGAAAGCTAAAATTAGCTCCACTCAAATATAGTTAAGCTTTATATTTCATTTTTTCTTTTCATTCATAGATTCATAAAATTTTTAAAGTTATTTTTTTTTTACTTTTAATATTTGTATAAATTTAAGAATAAAAAGATGATTAAATTTGAATTTGACTACATAAGTATATAAGAGAAAGGAGGTGTGTATAAGAGAGAGATAAGATATAAGTTTAATTTTATTCAAATGTAGCTAAATTTTTTTTCCCACAGCCTTTTCCCCTCTCTCTCTCTCTCTCTATAGATATATATAATCATTTCAGAAAAGACAAAACAGAAGGGTCCTCTCTCTCCAACTAGCCCCCCTTTGTCAGAAGATTCCAAATATATATTTCTTTATTCTCCCACTAAATGGAACATGAGCGGAAGGGGGCAATTAAATATATATGCCCATGAGACTTGTTTGTAGGTTCCTGGCCTCTGCAACGAGTCATTGGAAATTTAAGAACATTGTAATTTTACTAACATATTATTTCGGTCAAATTGAGCGGCGTGAGGACAGGAGAGAACACGGAGAGAGGCTCCAGCAGATCACGAAACCAATTTATGCTCTTGGATTAATTACTCTTTATGTGCACAACCTATGGCAGAAATATAAAAATTAAGTGGCCTATCATCGCATCTGCTGCCTATCTCGTGAAGGTAGCATGGAATTCTTCCATGCTCTTGTTAAAAAAGAATTCTCCTCTCCACACGTACACCAAAGTAGAAAATATTATTTAGTCAAAATTCTAAATCATGCCAGCAAACTCCTCCTTTGTATGATTCGCACAACATTTATATTACATGCTTGATGACATGCTTTTCTTTAAGATTCTGCCGTATCTCCCCTTGCTCAAATTCTGCCATACTATATATGAACTTGCTAAAGTTTTTACATATTTTGATAAATTATAAAATTATTTCTTTTTTGCATTTGCCTAGTATTTTACATGCCTCAAGTAATTGTGTGGCGTTTATATTATATTAATTTTATTAAAGTCTGATATATTGTTGGTCCGCTGAATTACTAACATGGTAGGAAAGCCTACAGTGATCCATTGGCTTTCCATATCACTTCATTCTCCCTCCTTTGTTTCTACCTACACCAGTCTATCTTCCAACAGCCTTAATTAGCTTATGAAGTCTAGCAACAGATATGGTATGTTATCTAAAATTATTTTATATCACAAGTATTATTAATTAATTTATTACCAAAAATATTACTCATTCTTATTTTTATGAGAACCAATGAAATATCCCTTCATATATGAGTGGGATTGACATTACAAAGTAACCAAAATTGGAATATTCCTTCATTTCAAAGCTTATTCCAATCAAAGATCGTGCAAGGATGCTATGTAGACTATTATGGCAGGCTTGCAAGATGACTTAGCATAATATTATGAAATGAGATTAGCCAAAATTATGGCTAATTATTGTCACATCTAGACTTTCTCGTAACTAGCCTACTAAACGAATCCCAAAATTATGTACTTGAGAATCTTCAAGCATGCCTAGAAGATTTGTTCTCCAATTTTTTTTGGTAAGCACTAGTTCTCCAATTCAAATCATTCACAATAAACTGTCAAAAGGCTGAAGGAACCAATGGTATAACTATTCCATAATCATGGAATAGATATATCAATGAAAAAAGTTAGATAGTATTTAATAAAAAAATAGCTATTTCGGTTGCTTGTTGAACAGTTTGCCAATTACCAAATTATTGGGAGCAAATCAGTAAATCGATCTGTCAGAAATATTTGGAATAATAATTTAGAATAAATGTCTAATTAAATATCGATAACTTATCAAAGATATTCTTTAAATGAAAAAAAAGATAGGGGGTGCTATGATTAAGAAAGATTATAATATTTATGACTCCCATCAAAAAGAAAAACTCTCTTTCCTTGCCAAAAGGACGTAATGCACTTGGAAAATTGGCATGCACGTGACCTGGGCACATAAGTTGAAAGGTTTCATGGATCCAGCCTAAAACTTCTTAAGATCGAACTCAAACGTGATATCCCAAGAGTATGTCCCTCCGGAAAAGAAAAGGTTTCAGTACCCTCCCTTCTTATATCTCATAACCACCCCAAAAATCCAAAACTCCTTTGCAATCCAAAGAGGACAAGGGGAAGGGGAAGAGAAGAAGCAATGGGTCGAGGGAACGCTGTGTTGCAGAGAAAGCTCGAAGAAGTCAAGTCAGGGATTGGAAGGCTACTAGAGCACCCTCTGTCGACGTACATCCGTGACGACGATGACAGGAAGGTCAGTTTGTACTGGACTGCTCGAAAGATTGATTTCATCAAGAATCTGCTTACGGCCGAGATGAATTCATGCTCTCCGCATAGGCTGGAGAACTTGAATCGCATGGCCACGAGGCTATCCATCCTTTAGAAGGCCTTTGTCGACTGGGCGAGTCCTACCAGCAGGATCTCAAAATTAGATCAGACCTTTGCCAATGGGGTGGAATCAGCGGACAACAATGGGGCCGTCGACAAGTGTCCTGATATGTCGGCCTTGGGCTCATGCACTAAATATTGGATTGTTGATGAAGAATTTGAAGAAGAAAGCAATATTAACCAAGAAGCTAAAGAATTTGATTCCTCAGAGACAGAAACTGTTCCTTCACACGTTTCGTAGGCGAGGGTAGAGCGCAACAAAGAGGAGGTAGAAAATGAAAGGAATCAGGAGGAAGAGATGGATGGAGGGAGTAAAGTAGAAGCAACGAAGGATGAGAAGACAAGGGACAGGAAACAAGTCAAAGTAGAGACAACTGAAGAGAAGGGAAGACGGAAACAAAGAGGAGATACGGTAGAAGAAAGAAAGTCACAAGCAAAAAGGAGAAAAGAAGGGCCAACGCTGGCAGGGGAGAGTAAAGATGAGGTAATTGATGAGAAGAAGCCAGGAAGACAGAGGAAAAGAAGGGAGAGATGACAAGGCTAGAAGAGAGAGAATCGGGAGGCAGAGTTGGTAGGGTTCCAAAAAGTAGAGGTAAATCAGGATGACGAAGGAAGAAAGAAGAGGAAACAACAATGGCGTGGGGTGAGGAGCTGCATGGCCATGGGCTACGCAGTAATAGCAGGATTCACGAGTGCATTGATTTTGGTGGCACTCACAAATATCCCTTATGTGGAGGAGACGGTTTACCTTTTCCCAACCTGAGATGTATGCCTTTATTTTTGAGACTTCCATTGTTGCACATATATTTTGGTTGAACAACTATTAAGCTCAATATAGACTGATCCACCACGGCCTGACATAAATGTATGCATTCTGTATTCATTGTCACATTATATCAAATTAAGATTTTTGTCACTTTGTTGTCCAAAAATATATTCGTTTAAACTTTTGATTTGATATAATTTAATATGTTGTCATAAAAATATTTTCGTAAAAATATTGTCGTAAAAATATTCTTGGATCAGCTACATCAAGCTCAAAAGTTTAAACGAAAATATTTTTATGACAACAAAAGTGACAAAAATCTTAATTTGATATAATATGACAAATGAATACAAGAATGCATACATTTATCTCAACCCGTGGTGGATTAGTCTATATTGAGCTTAATAGTTGCTCAACCAAAATATATGTGCAACAATGGAAGTCTCAAAAGAAAGGCATCCATCTCAGGTTGGGAAAAGGTAAACTGTCTCCTCCACATAATGGATATTTGCGAGTGCCACCAAAATCACTGCACTCGTGAATCTTGCTATATTGCGGCGCAGCCCATGGCCATGCAGCTGCTCACCCCATGACATTGTTGTTTCCTCTTCTTTCTTCCTTCATCATCCTGATTACCTCTGCTTTTTGGAACCCTACAATTCCGCCTCCCGATTCCTCTCTCTTCTGGCCTTTGTCATCTCTCCCTTCTTTTTCCTCTGTCTTTGTGGCTTCTTCTCATCAATTACCTCATCTTTACTCTCCCCTGCTAGCGCTGGCCCTTCTTTTCTCCTTTTTTCCTATGACTTTTTTTCTCCTACCGTATCTCCTCCTCGTTTTCGTCTTCCCTTCTCTTCAGGTGTCTCTACTTTGACTTCCCCAACAGACTTTTCCTTCCGATTGCCATCTCTTTCCTGTCCATCCTTTTTTCCCACTACCTTTCTTTCCTGCACTGTCTCTGCCTCTTGCTTCTTCCCTCCAACCTTCTCATCCTCATTTAGTTTTCCTTTTCTCTGGCTCACCATCTCTGCTTCTTTCTTCTCTCTACCCTCTTTCTCGTCCTCGTTTACCTCTACCGTACCCTCCCTAGTCTCTTCTTGTTTCCTGTCCCTTATCTCTCATCCTTTATTGCTTCTACTTTACTCCCTCTTCCCCCTCTTCCTCTTGATTCCTTTCATTTTCTTTCTCATCTTCCATCACCTCCTCTTTGTTGCATTCTACCCTCGTCTGCAAAACGTTGGCAAAGGTCTCATCCAATTTTGAGAACCTACTGATAGGACTCACCTAGTCGACAAAGGCACTCCAGCTCGCCCACCGCTGGCACTAGGGGTGCAACTTGGGCCGGGTTCAACCCGAACCCGGCCCTTCGAACCCGATTTGCAGCAGTACTCAAACTCTAGTTTGCTTAACCTGAACCCAAAGGATCCGGTTGAACCCGGACCGATTTGCAACTTGGCCGGATTCGGGTTGCAGTTAACCCGAACCCGCAAAGCCGCAAGCGTCAAGCCCACTGGTGTTATGGAAGTGATGATTTAGCCTTGTTTGTTAGGTTTAAAGATATGTAGAGCTGACAATGGTGTTGTGAAAGTGATGATTCTTAGTATGAATATTCCACCAGAACCTTCATTACCTTTTAAAATGAGCAATATACCTTTAACCATTGCATTTTATCATGTAATGTTGGTGGGCCAAACTAGTATCTTTATTTTTTTTATCTTCTTTGAGACATTTGTAACTTCTAATATGAAGTTTGCCAAAATTTTATGAAAGCATATGGAAGAGGTGATGAGCAGAAAACTAAAACATCTGGGAAAGGGGTGATAAGTAAAAAACCAGAGAGCTTTGGATGGCGAATGCAGTCTCGCTACTTGGAAAAGATCACTCATACCAGACTTATGTGGTCTTCTAACTGGCTCTTTATATCGTCTCAATATTTCTACTTCCAAAGGATAAAGGTGACTTCATCAATGCATATGGTGGCTATTGAAATGTATGCAACATCTGGATTACTTAGGATATGTTTTGGTTTCAGAATGTACTTTTTTTTGTTTAGTCTTATGTAAAAGATGTATATTTTTAGATGTGCAATTTGAAATGTGAAGCTTGTTTGTTTCAAACTTCAGCTTGTTTGTACAATGTGAAGCTTATTTGTTTCAAACTTTAGCTTATTGTGCAATGTTAAGCTTGTTTGTTTCAGATTGTCTTTTTTTTTCCATCAACCCGAATTCCAACCTGAAACTCAACCGAACCCGATTTTTAAAAATAGGGTTAGGGTTAAGGTTTTACAAATAGGTTAGGGTTAGGGTTAGGGTTGATATTTTACAAATAGGGCTAGGGTTAGGGTTGAGAGAAACCCGAGTTCATGAGCCCGAGTTGCACCCCTAGCTGGCACTCCAGCTCCACCAGATCGTGCGTCGTTACACCACATTTCCAATCAATCCAACCTAGATTGACTCTAACTCAATCCGCATCAAATTGAAGAATAATAAAAGTGATCACGATCACTCGATCCATTCCACCAAGCAGCAAATATTACTCAGCGTGATCTAAGGATCAAATTAAAATTCCCATGGCTCTATTTAAAAAGATAACGGTCATGTGCATTTAGAAAAAAAGAAAGAAAAAAAAGGATTTAAGGTCGCGTTAATTAATCGACCGTTATCTAATGTCTCCATAATTACGCAAACTAGAATTTAATAACTAATTTAATAGAGTGGAATTCCCTTACCTTAATAACAGGGTCGGTAGAATTATCAAGATTATGATCTTATCCGACGTTCACGATAACCCGCATGCAGCTCCGATGGATAGCTGATATACTTGTACATCATCATGATCTCAATCGTCAAAAATTCTTGTCTAATTAATCGACAGCGAGAGAACAGGGATAGCGAAGAAGGCCGGGGGAGGAGGGGAGGGAGAGATGGACCTCTTTTTCGTTGTACATGGGGATCTGGATGAGGACCATCGAATAGGCAGAGTTGCCGAGCTCGAGGTCATCGCGCATGGGCTCCCATTTGTACCACCTCTCGAGGCGCTTCCTAAAGAGCTTGACAAGGATGATGACAATGGCCATGTACACCTTCTCCACGAACAGCATCACCGACATGGCCAGGCAGAGGAACACTGTAAGGTGAAGAAAGGGGACGATAATGTCGTCCTGAGGCCCCTGGAGCGCCGTCGATGATGCCCTCTTCATGATCTCTCTCACCCCTAGTACCAGCGAAGGAGTTTTGGATTCTTGGGGTGGTTGCAAGATTTTTGGGTTGCGTTTGGTGTATTGCCAAAGGATAATTGGATTACTTATAATATATAATATTACAATATTGGTATATACGGGTAATATTACAATAATATTAATTACCATGTTTGGTATGACAAATAGATTATCAATCATATAACATCAAATTCCTAAAATACTCCTAAATTAAATTTATATACTAAATCAAATCTATTAAAATTACTAAAATACCCCAAAATACTTCTAAATCAAAGTATTTATATATAAGTAAAAAATACTAAATTTATTTTTTTAATATTAAAATATATTTTTAATCTTTAAACATTTATTCAATTTTTTTTGATTATTAAACTTTCAATTATCATAATTTATTTATTATATTTTAAAAATAATTTATGTTTTAATATTTTGTTATATAAAATTAATTAAGATTAATAGAATAATTGATTTTTTTTTAATTTTAATTTTTAAATATTAAATTAATTAAAAAAAAAAAATTAGTTAATTTTTTAATTAATTTAATTTAATATTTAAAAAATAAAATTAAAAAATTACATTCTTTTAAGATAAATTACCTGCTATCAAACGCCCTTTGGGATATTACGTTTGAGTTCGATCTTGATAAGGTTTAAGCTGGATACATGAAACCTTTCCACTTATGTGCCCAGGTCACGTGCATGCCAGTTTTCCACGTGCATTACATCCTTTTAAGATGAAAAGCTTTAGTAAGGAAGAGAGTTTTCCTTTTGATGGGAGTCATAAATATTCTAATCTTTCGTAATCATACACCCCTATCTTTTTTTTCTTTCATTTAAAGAATATCTTTGACAAGTTATCGATATTTCATTAGAGAGTTAATGCAAAATTATTATTCCAAATATTCTGACATATCGATTTATAGATTTGCTCCCAATAATTCAGTAATTTGTAAATTGTTCAACAAGTGACAGATTTAATGCGTGGTGAAACAATATTATATTATTTCATGAAATATTTAATTATTTAATGAAATACTTACCTTTGTCGTTCCTTATCGTTATTGCTGTATTTTTTATTCAATTGATATGGAGTTTCAAACGCTAATCTTCGAAGCTTCAATTTATAAATATTCTTGACGTGCTGACCTAATTGTGACCATGCATAAAACCATTTGCACACTACTTGATAATACATACATTAGCGAATTAAAGTCTTCTTAATTACTAGAGTTTATGAAAAGATTCTCAAGTACATAATTTTGAGATTTGTATAGTAGGCTAGTTATGAGAAAGTCTAGATGTGACAATAATTAGTCATAATTTTGGCTAATCTTATTTCATAATATTATGCTAAGTCATCTTGCAAGCCTGCCCCATAATGGTCTACATAGCATCCTTGCACGATCTTTGATTGGAATAAGCTTTGAAACTAAGGAATACTCCAATTTGGTTACATTGTAATGTCAATTCCGCTCATATATGGAAGGGATATTTCATTGGTTCTCATGAAAATAAGAACGAATATTTTTGATAATAAATTAATTAATAATACTTGTGATATAAAATAATTTTAGATAACATACCATATCGGCTAGTAGACTTCAGAAGCTAATTAAGGCTGTTGGAAGATAGGTACTGGTAGATAGAAACAAAGGAGGGAGAATGAAGTGATATGGAAAGCCAATGGATGACTGCAGGCTTTCGTACTATGTTAGTAATTCAATGGACCAACAATATATCAGACTTTAAAAAATTAATATAATATAAATGCCACACATTACTTGAGGCATGTAAAATACTAGGCAAATGCAAAAAGAAATAATTTTAAATTTATCAAATATGTAAAAACTTTAGCAAGTTCATATATAGTATGGCAGAATTTGAGCAAGGGGAGATACGGCAGAATCTTAAAGAAAGCATGTCTCAAGCATGTAATATAAATGTTGTGCGAATCATACAAAGGAGGAGTTTGCTGGCATGATTTAGAATTTTGACTAAATAATATTTTCTACTCTGGTGTACGTGTGGAGAGGGAATTCTTTTTAACAAGAGCATGGAAGAATTCCATGCTGCCTTCACGAGATAGGCAGCAGATGCGATGATAGGCCACTTAATTTTTATATTTCTGCCATAGGTTGTGCACATAAAGAGTAATTAATCCAAGGGCATAAATTGGTTTTGTGATCCGCTGGAGCCTCTCTCCATGTTCTCTCCTGTCCTCACGCCGCTCAATTTGACCGAAATAATATGTTAGTAAAATTACATTGTTATTAAATTTCCAATGACTCGTTTCAACGTATCCACCGTCGTGCAGAGGCCAGGAACCTACAAACAAGTCTTATGGGCATATATATTTAATAGGCCCCTTCCGCTCGTGTTCCATTTAGTGGGAGAATAAAGAAATATTGGAATCTTCTGACAAAGGGGGCAAGTTGGAGAGAGAGGACCCTTCTATTTTTGTCTTTTCTGAAATGATTATATATATAGAGAGAGAGAGAGGGGGGGGAAGGCTGTAGGAAGAAAAATTTAGCTACATTTGAATAAAATTAAACATATATCTTATCTCTCTCTTATACACACCTTCTTTCTCTTATATACTATAATCGTATGTAGTCAAATTCAAATTTAATTATCTTTTTTATTCTTAAATTTATACAAATATTAAAAGCAAAAAAATAAAATAACTTTAAAAATTTTATGAATCTATGAATGAAAAGAAAAAATGAAATATAAAGCTTAACTATATCTGAGTGGAGCTAATTTTAGCTTTCTCTTTGAGATAGATTCCTTTTCTATAGCCAACATTCATTCTAACTTTTATTGAAAAAGACAATGAAAGGTGAAAGAGCCAACCTAGAAATGTTCAAGTTGTCTTGCTTTTCCTTCTATATTGCCAGAAAAGCTTAGATTCTTGAATTGCATATAGGAAAAATCTTTATACACTGTCTTCGGTGCAGAATTACCTGTATCGGGCACGGTAATTCGCTCATGCATGGGCTCATGCCGAAGAATATGCTTGTGGGTTTTGCACTGCAGATGCATAGGTTCATGCATGGATGAATCACTATACCCGATATAGATCATCTTGTACCGGAGCGATGTACAAACTTTTTCATTGCATATATTTTGCATGGTACTCACAGTCACTACAAGAAAATAGCATAATGGTGACAAAAATTTTCATCACTATGCCGACACAAATTGGATTTAGTGACGGATTAGTAACGAAAATCTTATTGTTACAATATTTGCCGTCACTAAATTTAGTGATGAAAAGAGGTCCATCACAATAATAGCGACGGATTTGTGACGAAATATTCTGTCAAAAATTTATGACGAAACATATTTTTTGTCACAAAATAGCGACGGATTTGTGACAAAATATTTCATCAAAAATTTGTGACAAAACATATTTTTTGTCACTCATCAATTGTGACAGATTTGTGACGAAATATAGACACCGTCTTCTCTTTTACTATTACTATGCATATGAAGAAGTTAGTTACGTTGTGAAAATAGCAATGGTTTAACATTTTGTTCAATCTTTCTTTGGAATTTATGCCAGACCTTTATGCATCTCTAATAGTAGGTGGTCTTCATGTTCAGGGACATTGCCCCTCACAGCGTCGGTTTGTGCGGGTCACAGTGCTAAATGCTCATTGTTTTTTGTGGTATGATAGAGGTGTGCTTATAGCCTTCTCCATTGAAAAAAGAATGGCAAATTTGATATATTTTGTAAGGTTGCATTTTATAAGATGGTTTCTTAGACTAATTTCTTACCTTCAGGGGAAAGTAATGTCTTTCATGTTTGATACCGAGTCATAATACTCTTCCAAATTTCAGACATTTATATTTGAAACATTAACCAGGAATAAATCAATTTTTCAAAAAATGTTCTTTGAAACTTATGGAAGCTATTGAGGGTGCTGCAACTTATGGTCACATGCTATAAAGAAACTAGTTACAATTATAACAGGCTATAGTCTTAGTCTTCTAAGATGTTGGTATGTTACTTGATGATAATGAACTTGTGTTATACAATAATAAAGACATCAACATTCTTACTTTCTTAGTACTCTTGTCAAATTCACTATGATAAAAATTTTAGACTTGATGGGTAGATATTGTAAGGATGTAGTGGTAGGACTCTTTTAGGGAAGACCAAAAGAGCGCGTGTTTATGATAGCCTGCATATAAGTGATAAGAGTGATGAATTGAAATTGTTGGACTGAGTGGCAATCAAACTTGAGGAGATTTATGCATGCAAAATTAGATCACTAGCAATCTGAATAGTATTTGGTTTTCATAAACCAATAGTAAGTGTGAAACATGTCAAAGCAAATATAAAACCAGCACAACATTTTCAAAAGCACAAAGACAACAAATTCAAATATTGTCCAAATTTTAACTGACTTATAGTATATGTGATGAAATTTTAAGACAACATTGCTATATATTTTTACATTAGATAGAAACTTATAGGCTGCAAGGGACAGATATAAATGAGTCCCAATTAGTTCCAGTAAAGGAAACTAGTATTGTGCATCAGGTTCTGAATGGTTCTAAAAAGAGATTCTTCAACTTTTCTTTCCGTACATTGTAGCAGTAGCACCAAGGTTTAGATGTAAATATGAGCGATAGAGACATTTGTGGTCAGAGCAATGGGTAATTGATGGACGCAAGGGCATAAGCAGAATAGCTAAGCCATGAGATCATGTTAAAGGCAATAGTTCTGGCAACAAGAACCTCGAGAAGTAGGCAGTGCATGTTAAAATCCGTTGGAAAAGGCCACAAGTCTAATATAAAATAATGGCAACTCACCATATAATTCTCATAATATACAATCTAAATACATGCTTGAATACTATGACTATTTTAACGATATTAACAGAGATAATTAGATAAAACAAAAGTTGAACTAATGAGAAGAGTTAAAATTATGAAATGGTACGGACGAGAGATTGGAGAAAATAAAAAAAAGAGGAAATTTCTAAAAGCGAGCAAATGACTCGAATTGACTTGTTGAGGCTGAAGAAGAGACAATATAACAAACATCCTTCATTAGATACAATTTTGGGTTCAATTACTGCTACGACATAGCATTTAGATAAATAAATATTGTCAGAGGTCTATTAACAAAAAATGTTGGACATCTTCTTGTATTTTTGCGCATGGTGCATGTTCAGATGTAGCCCTTCATGTTATTACTATCATTTTCTCTCAAGCCATGTTCCTATATATTGGTGTAGTGTTGATTCGGCCTCAGCAAAATTTGTATATTATTATGCACATGTTATTGTTCTTCATATATCTTATAATGTTGAAGTTTGTAATGCATTTTGCCTACATTAGATAATCCTTGGATATTTAGCAATTTCAACAATCAGGTCGTCTACATTCTTTCCCTAGCATTGAAGTTCTTACTAATTATGTCACATAATTTGATTCTAGAGGCTAGTATTTAGTACCATGGTAATGTGAGACTTTGTTAATACCTAGAGAATAATTTGAATTCATTATAGACCAGTTTTTCTTAAGGATCAACTGCTAGAAGATTATAATAATGCATCGGATCCTTTTGAAAATGCTAACCAGATAAACAGTTTGAATAAGCTAAGGACCCTGATTTACAATACTCATATTACATCAAAATGAGCCCACCTAAGATCCTTCAAGAAACAAGCATGACCAGAATACTTCAAAAGAACCTAAGAAGAACTAGGAGGTATGGGAAAGGAGGATACTCAAGAAATGAGCTCCAAAATTAACATGGGGAAGTATGAGAGAATGTAAGAAGGAAACAAAAAGCTCAAAATCAGACAAGCAGAGGGATGAAGAATCTCCATCATAGAAATGTCCAAAACATAAGCAAAATAGTTTGTATTAAGACGTAACTTGTTCTCCATTATGAATTACAAACACATATTGTTTTCATTTATCTTCCAACTTTAGTTTCAAGAAAAAGTTCCAAAGGATCTGAAAATTCAAGCCTTCATTGCAAATACTTGCATATATAAAGAACTACTTCCCATAAGTATAGCGAGTTTGGTTATATAATGACAAATGATTATGATGATAATTTAATATAAGCTTAAAGTTGAACAAGGATAAGTTAGTAGCAAAAACTAATCTACATAGCCGAAATTCTGAGCCTTTGAACACAAGTCCTTTATAACTTCTGGAACTCTAAATAATATTATAATCCCCAGAATATGGCTATAAATACCAAGCTACAGAACGCTCTAGCTATTAATAATATCCATTTTTTATTTAAAGAATAAACGCGAGAGTTTGAGGCACGTCAAATCTAAGGCAAGTATCTAGGAAAAAAATATTGATAAAAGAACTCAAAAGGATGCAGTAAAAGATCCAGATTCTACTCAAACAGCACCTTTCCAACCAACAATGCGATCAAAGAATACAGGGGGCACAAAAGAACCAACGCCAATTTTACCCACATGGACCCCCTTCGTCCCCGGCAGCCGAGCAGCGCTCCTTCCGGCATTGGTCTGGTGGAGATGTTCCCGAGAGCGACCCTCTTCTTTGCCTGATCGGAGGCAGCTGCCGCGACCCTGGCGGCATTCTCCACCACCGGCCTCTTTGCTAGCGCCGAGGAAGCGGGCGCGGCACGGAGGAGGAAGAGGAAGTTGAGCGGCGGTTCATCCTCGACATATCCGAAACCCTCACCCTACGGCCTGATCCTGACCTCGCTCCTCCACAGCCGTTCCTACTACGAGATCAATCAAGAAGCCGGGAGAAAGGAGGCCAAGAAGGGAGCAAATAAACCCTATCCGAGCCCAAGATTTCTAAGGAGAAGAGGTTCGGGG
>UESW01004491.1:0-113369 GCA_900491605.1 Calamus simplicifolius
ATCCATCTCAAGGAATAAGAACTAGATCATCTATGAGAAATATTAGTAATCATCTTGCATTTGTATCATAAATTGAACCTAAAATTATTGAAGAAGCTGAAAAAGATAATAATTGGATGTTAGCAATGCAAGAAGAATTAAATCAATTTACTAGAAATAACGTATGAACATTAGTAGAAAGACCTAAAGATCATTCTGTTATAGGATCAAAATGGGTATTTAGAAATAAACTAGATAAAAATGGCATAGTAATTAGAAACAAAGCTAGATTAGTTACAAAAGGATATAATCAAGAAGAAGGTATTGATTTTGATGAAACCTTTGCACCGGTAGCTAGATTAGAAGCCATTAGACTATTACTTGCATTTGCATGTCACATGAATTTTAACTTATTTCAAATGGATGTAAAAAGTGCTTTTCTAAATGGATTTATAAATGAAGAAGTATATGTAGAACAACCACCAGGTTTTGAAGATCATGAATTTTCAAATCACGTTTTTAAATTGCACAAAGCATTATATGGTTTGAAACAAGCACCTAGAGCATGGTATGATAGATTAAGTAAATTCTTAATTGAAAATGATTTTATAAGAAGAAATGTAGATAAACATTATTTTTGAAAAGAAAAGTAAAGATTTATTAGTAGTTCAAATATATGTTGATGATTATCTTTGGTGCTACTAACAATCTTCTATGTCAAGAATTTGCTAAGTTGATGCAGGGTGAGTTTGAAATGAGCATGATGGGAGAACTCAACTTCTTTCTTGGACTCCAAATCAAATAAGAAAAGGAAGGGATTTTCATCAACCAAACCAAGTACACAAAGGAACTACTCAAAAAGTTTGGTATGGATTCAATGAAACCCCTTGGAACTCCAATGAGTCCTTCATGCAAATTAGACAAAGATGAGGAAGGTAAGAAAGTTGATCAAAAGTACTATCGAGGTATAATCGGATCCCTACTCTACTTAACTGCAAGTAGACCTGATATAATGTTCTCTGTTTGTCTATGTGCTAGATTTCAATCAGAACCTAAAGAATCTCACTTAATTGCTGCTAAAAGAATACTAAGATACTTAAATGGAACAAAAAATGTAGGCTTATGGTATTCTAGAGACTCAACATTGAACTTAATTGCATATTCTGATTCTGATTATGCTGGATGTAAGTTAGATAGGAAAAGCACAAGTGGTGCATGCCAATTCTTAGGAAGTAACTTAATCTCATGGTTTAGCAAAAAGCAAAATTCAGTTGCATTATCAACTACTGAAGCTGAATATGTTGCAGCTGGAAGTTGCTGTGCTCAAATCCTATGGATTAAGCGACAACTTGAAGACTATGGTATCACACTTGACAAAACACCTATAAAATGTGACAACACAAGTGCAATTAATCTAACAAAAAATCCAATTCAACATTCTAGAACAAAACACATAGAAATTAGATATCATTTTATTTGAGAACATGTAACGAATGGAGAAATATGTCTTGATTATGTTAATACTGAAGATCAATTAGCTGATATATTTACAAAACCCTTGAGTGAAGAAAGATTCTGTTATCTTAGAGGAGAGTTAGGGATTTGTGATCCATTAGAATAAATTTGAAACCCCTAAGGAAATTTTATCTAAAATTCTTTCAAATCCCTGATCTTTAAGGAAATCTTATCTAGAACTCATATCTTATTGATCTCCAATGAATATTTTATCAGTATTTATAATCTATATCCGGACACATTTTAGATTCCCTGAAACTTTGCGTTTTTGCTCTGAAATGGTCTCGGAGCCGACTCGGTCAGTATCGGAGTCGACTCCATGTTTCTGCTGAAACTCTGGAGCCGACCCCATCTCTATGCGAGTCGACTCTATTTCGGGATAAATTTCTGTGACTACCCAGAGTCGACCCCACACTTTGCGGGAGCCGATTCGAAGTGGTCCCAGGACGATTTATCTAGGGCAGAGTCGACTCCTCGCTCACTTCTATCATCTCAAATCCTTCAAATACACTCTCCAAAATTTTTCCTAACTAACCAAAACCTTAGAAATCCTTGATTAACCTTTCCACTAGATCAAATGGCTCCTAAAACCCATGGTTCTAGCATTGGTGCGGCCGGGATGAAGAGGAAGAAGGCGGTGAAGAAGACTGTGAGGTGTCCCGCTCGTGAACCCTCTCCGAGCATGGATTCCACCTCATCCTCTTCAACTCCGAGTGCTTCTCCTACTACGGCCACATCTCAGGTAGACCGTCTTGCCGATAGAGTGATTACAACCGGGAGAAAGGTTGATTTTGAATTATTTGAGGCAGAAGGTTTTCTTGTGGGGAGGCAGTTAATTGAAATGGGATGGGAGAAGATATGTTCCTTAGATTGTCCAACCTACCCAGCCCTAGTTAAAGAATTTTATAAAAATCTGTCAAGAGAAGACAATGGATTAGTCAGCATCATTAGAGGAAATAGAATAAATGTGACAGTGGATTTACTCTCAAGATTGTTGGAACTTTCAGTGTCTGGTACTTTCTTTTTCATCTGATGATAGGAGCCTAGCTCTATCAAGATTGCTTAATAAAGAAATTGTTGGGTTTGAAGAAGTCTATGCAAATCAACTGTCCTTGGAATTAAGACTTCTCCACAACATTTGTAGTAGGATTCTATTCCCTAAGATTGGGAGATTTGACTATGTTTCTGAGAGAGATATCTTCGTAATGGATGCTATAGTGACTGAAAACCTATCAATCTTCCGAGCATGATATTATGGTACATTGCTGACTGTGGGAGCAAGAGGAAATCTAGTTTACCCTATGGCATGATATTAACTAAAATCTTTCAAAGCCAAGGGATAATCATTTCCGATAGTGAGCCAATGAGAAATTTAAGACACACTGATTACTATAGTTTGACCACTATTCATAGAATGGGATTTGTGAAGAAGGATGACAGATGGGAAAGGAAAAGTATGTTGGAAGATAGAGCCGCGGATGTTGAGGCACCTGGACCGTCAGTTAGACATTCATCTCCTGTACCTCCGAGCTCTTCTGTTCCTGCTCCTTCTCCTGCTCCTGCTCCGATGGTTGATCAATCATCTTCTTCATCTGTCGGTTTTTCAGATCTTCAGTTAATGCAACTTAAGAGTCTTCTTGATGATCAGGCGGATAAATTGAAGATAGAGTTTGATAATAAATTTATGAATCTTAAAGAAACTCTTTATTCATTAGATGATCAGATCACCAAGATTGAATCAACTCTTAGCACTTCTACTGAGTCTTTAAGTGGTGACCTAAAGAATATTTTTGAAGAACTTAAAGACATCTGTGGAGATGGTGAGACCTATGCAAAGTGCAATGCCGAACTTCAAGACAAGATTTTAACTGCTTGTACTTTTATGGATGAAATACTGAAAGATTATGTTAAGCTTCAAACTAATGGAATGAAGAACATTATAGATCACTTAACAAGAATTGTAAGGACACATTTTTGATGTAATAGATGCTTAGTCTTTGCAATGTAATGAAGTTCATATTATGTTTTACATTTTGATACATTGATGTAATCGTCAGTTTTGAATGCTCAATATAATCTGAGTTTGAATGTACTTCTCCTATTATCAATGAATCTCAGATCTTGTTAAAACATATCTTAAATCATGAATGTGATTATGTTTGATGCTTCTCTACCTTTTTGTTGATAACAAAAAAGGGGGAGAGTTTTATAACCGTATATGCATGGGGGAGAAATTAAACGAATGTTATTATATATGCATATAATAAATAATTGAATGAATGAGATAAAAGGAAGTAATAATTAAACATTACACATGCAGTGAATGAATGAAAAAGCAATTTAGATGAAAAGGCTGTATTTTGACATTAAATTGTGTATAAGCTTAAATTGAATGAATGAAATATTTATTTGAGTTTCATAGGGGGAGCTACCTCATTCAGGGGGAGCCTAACTATGAAAATAAAATAAATTCTTTAATCAATCTTGCATATACTCAATGTTTTTGTCATCATCAAAAAGGGGGAGATTGTTGGTGAGATTGTTGAGAAATTGTTGCCCCAATCTTATTGATTTTGATGATTACCAAAAGCCATAAGTATATTAAAAGATGAAATGAGTTTATTTACATGAGCAATGAATTTATTTAGAACAATCAATGAGTATGTTAAGTATGACTTTAATCAATTTGAAAGTAACTTCAAGCTCCATGTTTAAGCTTTCAAAAAGAAATTTTTATACTTCATATCTCAATCAATGAGCTTTTGGAATATTTCTTGAATTGATTCCTAATGACAATTTTATTGTATTCAAGTCAAAAATCGATTTAAAATTAATCTCGAACGAATTTCAAAGTCAATCAGAAAATTCTCTGATTTTTGATACGTTCCGGAGCCGACTCTAGAGTTTCAGAGTCGACTCCACGCAGTATACAGAGATGTCTGTTTGTCTCGAGTCGACCCATGTGATTTCTCGAGTCGACCCCCGATTTTGTCGAGCCGACTCCAGACTGTGTGAGTCGACTCCGCTCAGACACCAGAGAATTATTTTTCTGAGCACTTCTCGAGTCGACCCCTTGCTTTTCATGAGTCGACCCCCGACTGTCAGGAGTCGACACCTTATTTTCGATGAGTCGACCCTTTAACTTTCTGAATATTTCTATTTTTGGTATCGCGTCTTCGAGCCGACTCGCCTAAAGCTGGAGTCGACTCCAACAATTCTGGGCGTGATTTTTTTGAATGCCAACTCAGCGTCAACGGTAAGATTTTTCAATAACGGCTAGATTTCTTTGTGTCTAACGACTATATTTTTGCAGAGTCTATAAATAGAGAGGTCGTTTTCAAATCAAAGGAGGAGAAATACAAATCAAGTGAGAAAAAGAAAAATCTTTCAGAAAAAGAAGAAAAACAGAGCGTCATTTGAAAAATCCGAGATTCAAAAATAGAGTAAAAGAAAAGGCGTGAAATCAAAGGAGACTTCATCTGTGCTCAAGTTCATCAATCCAAGAAAAGTCTAGAAGAAAATCCAAGAGCCATTCAAGAGCAAATCAAGAGATTTTCAACATTCAAAGAAAGGAAGAAAAAGCTCAAATCAACTCCAACATTCAATCTGTGAAGAATCTGAGCTGAGGCCCGATTCCACACTTCAAAGGAGTTAAGGAAGAGAAGAAAAGAAGAAAAGCCTGCACTCAAATCAAATCTAAACAGGCTCTTCTAAACCTTGCTTTTATTTTGAAATATCTGCTCTAAAGGAGCTGTTTTGTATTAAACTTACATTTTTATCTTGTGGTTTGCTAATTCAATCAGAGGGTTGAATTAGTGGAGATTGTACACCTCTTCACAAGCTAAGGTTAGCTTGTGTGTTGGGTTTTGTGCTGGTAAGCCCATGTAAAACCGGCTGGGTTCATTGTGATCCCGAGAAAACAACAAGTTTGGGTTGTAAGCTTGTAAAACAACTTGACTGTAATCGAGGTGATTATAGTGTGGACCCAAGTGGATCTTGGGAGTGGACGTAGGTGTTGGATACACCGAACCACTATAAAATTTCTGTGTTTGCCGTGCTTATTTATCTCTCTATTGCTATCGTGCTTTAACTTGAATTAATTGTTTGCATCATCTCATCAGTAGTTTAAATTATATTAAAAGGCTTAATTTTTAAAAGAATCCAATTCACACCCCCCCCTCTTGGGTTGCCATCTGGGCCAATAATCTTCTTGATGCTGCTTCATTGTAAGCTCATGGGTCATAAGAGATCCAAGTAGCTTCTCCAAAGGTAGACTGTTCAGATCTTTGGCTTCTTGGATAGCTGTCACTTTAGCTTCCCATGCTCTTAGAAGAGACCTAAGAATTTTTTGCACCAATTCAGAGTTAGTATAGGTCTTACCAAGACTTTTTAGTTCATTTACTATATCGGTAAATCTAGTATACATGCATGTAATAGATTCATTTTGATCCATGCTAAAGATTCATATTTATGCACCAAAATAATAATCTTGGATTCCTTAACTTGGTTGGTACCCTCATGAGTAACTTCCAACCTATCCCATATCTTCTTGGCTGAGAAGCAAGTGGATATTATATTGAATTCATTTGCATCCAAAGAGCAGTATAGGACATTCATGGCCTTGGCATTGAGCTGAGTCATTTTTCTATCATTTTCATTCTAATCCCTTTCGAGCTTAGGAACAATGGATCCATTTACTAAGTGTGTAGGAGTGCTAGGATCATTGATAATGACACTCCATAACTCATAGTCTAAAGCTTGAATGAAAATCCCCATTCTAGCTTTCCAATATGAATAGTTTGTGCCACTAAACAAAGGTGGTCGATTTATGGATTGTCCCTTAGAAAAAGAACCTGCTTGAGCTGCCATTTGGATCTTTAGCTCTTAATTGTTAGATCAAGAAGGAATGAGCACAAGCTCTGATACCAATTGTTGGCACAGATGGCAACTCAAAAGGGGGGTGAATTGGGTTGCTTTAAAAAATTTTATAATTAAAATTAATTTTTCAAGATGAATGCGCACAAGTAAAGTGTAGAGAGTATGATGCTATGAATGTTGAGCACAATATAAAAATTAGAGTGAAAGAGAGAAGAAATAAGCACGACAAATGCAAAGGATTTATAGTGGTTCGGTGTTAGCTACACCTACATCCACTCCCAAGCAACTCTCGGGCATGCACTATAATCACCCTTATTACAGCATAGTTGTTTTACAAGATCACAACTCGAACTTATTATTTTACAATGGGATCACAACGAACCCAGCCAATTTTCATAGGTTTACCAGCACACAACCTAACACAAGTTAATCTTAGCTTGCCCGAGGTCAACTACCTCACCTGATTCAATCCCCTGATTGAATCAGAAAATAAATGTATCAAATAATTGATTACAACAATATAACAGCTCATCAAATGAGCAGATAAACAATATAAATAAAAATAAGAATAGAAAAGCATGATTAGAAGATGTTTGATGTTGAGCTTTTCTTCTTTTCCTCTTCTCTTCTGAATGATCTTTCTCAAGATTGAACTTAGGCTCTGGAAGAAATGTTGGTGCAGAGAAGGATGAAGAACTAGGGCTCTTGCTTTTCTTCTTCTAATTGATGAAAATCCGTCGGATTTGACTTTTGAATGCTTTTAGATTTCTCTTCCATCTCTTTCGCACAGTTAGGCTTTGAATCAGAGTTTTCTCTCTTTGATATTTCTCTATTTTCCTCTTTTTTCTTCCTCTGCTTTTGAACGGCCGGAATGCTCCTTTTATAATCTCTCTTAATCCATATTTTGATGCAAAGTAGCTGTTGAAAGTACTTGTGGATGAGTTTAACACAAAAAGGAAAAGAGCCATTGAAGAGTATCAGAAGAAATATGATCGTTGGAGAAGTTTCTCATAAATCTGAAAGTCACCTCTGATAGATTAGAGTTGGCTCTAATCTGACCTGGTATCGGCTCTAAGTCGGGTTGCCCAAAATAGAAAGAAAACATTCATCGTGGAGTCGGCTCTAGAATTTTGTGGGGTCGACACAACTCGACCTAGAGTCGGCTCTAATTTCCTTGGGATCGACTCTAACAGTGTCCCGAAAAATATAGTCTCTATTCTCATGTTAGAGTCGGCTCTAACTCTACTGGAGTCGACTCTAGAATCTGAAGCAGAAAGACAGTTCACTATAACTCAGGTTAGAGTTGGCTCTAATTTTCTGGAGTCGGCTCTAAACCGTGCCGAATGTGCCAAATAGTTTCGATACGCTCCGGAGTCGGCTCTAATACTTCTGGAGTCAGCTCTAAAATCTAAACTTTGACACATGCCACTAAAAATTGATCCAAGTTCATTTTTGTACGAATTATGAATACTTAATCATTCTAAATTCCTGAAACACTTGTCAATCTTATTAGTATCATAGGGAATATACTCATAGCTTTTGTTAATCATCAAAATCAATAAATGGGTCAACAACTAGTTTCAGCCATAATTATCTACCTTTATACATTAAGTTAGTAAAACTTTTGCTTGTTCCATATGGTATTACAATAATTCAATTTAAAGATAAATTTTAACATATCATAAAAGTCATCATCCATCAAACTTAGTAAAGAAACAAGAACCAGGTATCATCAAAATAATATAATTAATAAACATTGAAATAAATTTCATTAAAGGGCTTTCACAAAGATGCTTAGTCGAAAGTAGAAAAAGAACAAAAAGAAATTAAAATTGTGCAAATATATAACATGTAGTGCTTGCATAAGTAAATAACTTCAACAATAGAAGCCCATGCCATCATAGTTCTTCCTCTTCACTATCATTATCATCCTCATCATCGCAATCATCTGTTAATGTAAAAATTTCACTGCTAGAGAGGCCATCATGATCTTCATCAGAATCATCTTCTATTGCAAAATTTTCAAGTCTATCCTCATCCGATAACTCTGCATCGAAACTTCGAGGAGGAAGGCCATGCCTAATCCAATCATCCACTTCATCATAATTTTCTATCATATTTGATAAAGCTTCAGGATGGGATTCATCTTGCTAAAATGCACATTTTTCCTCCAAATCAATGCTCTCTTCCTCAATCGGCATATCATAGAAGGCACGAGGTTGTGTCTTAACCACCACAAGAAAATTTTCATTTAGTATTGACACTTATGTAGCCATAACGATCTTTCTCAATTTTCCTACCAGGGCTATGAACATCCCACCAGATACATTTGAACAAAATAATTCAATTTCCTCCCATATAATGCAATTCCACAATGTCAGTTAGTACACCATAATAGTCCATGTTCGTTGTGCCTATAATTCCCTTGACAAAAACTTCACTATTTTGTGTTACCCTTCCACTATCACGTTGCATGGTACAAAATTTGAACCCATTGATTTTGTAGCCATCATAAATTGTAACTATTGAATCTAGACCATATGCAAACTGATATAGTTCTTCACTCACTTGTCTATTTCCTTTGAAGTACAATTGCACTACCTATTATAATTAAAAATAGATCGTTAGCACATCATTTAATATAATTTATGTAAATTTTTGTTTCAATTGTTTGAATAGTATATTATTTTTTTTAAAAAAAGGATTATATCACTTACATGTTTTTCAAACCATTCAGATAATTGAGTATGTTGAGGTTGGCCAGCATTATGAACTTATGAATTTGCCATCATGTTGTCATACTCACTAAACAATATAGCCATTTCTATCACAATGCTGCATATTAGCTACAAGTCATATATAAAAATATTAAATAAGAAGAGCTTACTTACTTTAAGTATGGTAAAGCTTCGTTGCAATTTTTTAGCACATATAGATGAGCTTGTAGTAGCTCCATTCTACTGAGCTTGCGTCTGAATCTAATCTTCTTCTCCTTATTATTTTGGAAAGTATAACCAAGTTGTGCAAAAACTGCTAACCCATGATGAGATTTAGCATTTGAGCCATCATAGTTCCTCTCCAATCTATTGAATCTTGTTTCAATATCGTGTAGATACCTAGAACAAAATGTGACACATTCTTCTGCAATATATCCCTCTGTAATTGAGCCCTCAGGATGACTTTTGTTATGCACAAAATGTTTAAGTGTGCACAAGTACCTATAATTATTGAAAGTATAAAGCAATAATAAGAATAATACCAAGAAAATGGATAAATATATCTATACTATAAATATGGAAATTCAAAATGCACTAACCGTTCAATTGGGTACATCCAACGATATTGTACCAGTCCAGCAATTTTAGCCTCATTCGCCAAATGTAGTGGCAAATGCATCATAATATCAAAAAATGATGGTGGAAAGAGCATCTCCAACTTACAAAGTGTTATTGCAACGACAGACTCTAACTTTTCCATATCCTCCATCCATAAAACCTTTGAAGACAACTGTTTAAAGAAAGAGAAAAGCTCAATTAAGGCTTCTGATAATGGTTTACATAACCTTCCATGAATTACAAGTGGTAAAAAATTTAATAAAAGGACATGGCAGTCATGACTTTTCAATCCAGATATCTTGTGCTCTTTGGAATGAATGCATCTGGAAATATTTGAGGAATATCCATCAGGCACCTTAATATTCTTTAAAAACTCACATAAAGCAGTTTTCTCTTCCGTAGACAGTGTATAACATGCAGCAGAAAATGTCTACTTTCTTTCATTTAGTATTGGATGAAGCTTTTCTCTTACACCCATATCCTTAAGATCACAACGAGCTTTGAGACTATCTTTTGTTTTTCTTTCAATGTCTAAGAGTGTACCAACCACACTATCACGTATATTCTTTTCAATATGCATGACATCTAAATTATGACGCAAGAGAAGGTCCTTCCAATATGATAATTTAAAGAAAATACTTCTCTTTTTTCAATTATAGCTTTGCATGAAGTCTCCCCATTTTCTTTTTTACCAATCTTACCAAATATAATATGTCTAAGCCCATGCAATTGATCAAGCACATCATATCCTGACAACTGTTTAGGAGGTGGCCTTAGATCTTTCTCACCATTAAATTCCTTTTTAGAATTTTGCCATCTGTGGTTAAGGGCCAAGAAACGATGACTACCAATATAGCAGAACTTACCACAATGTTTCAGTCAATATAAATGTTGGCCCAGATGGCAACCCAAGAGGGGAGGGGGGTGAATTGGGTTTTTTTTTAAAAAAATTAACAAAAAAAAAACTATTGTTTTTGAGATAGATGAAATTAAATGCAATGTGAATATGAAGCACAAACAAGGAAATAGAAATAGAGATAATCGAAGCACGGCAAACATAGAGATTTTATAGTGGTTCGGTGTATCCAACACCTACGTCCACTCCCAAGATTCACTTGGGTCCACACTATAATCCTCTTGATTACAGTCGAGTTATTTTCCAAGATCACAACTCAGAACTTGTTGTTTCCCAGGGATCACAACGAACCCAGTCGATTTTCCGGGCTCACCAGCAAAAAACCCTAAACTCAAGCTAATCTAGGTTGACCCGAGGTATACAACCTCCACTAATTCAATCCCCTTGATAGAACTAGCACAAACAAGAAAGAATAGTATTTTTCAATAATACAAAGCTCCTCAAATGAGCAAATATTCAAAAATAAATGAATAGGGTTAGAAAAGCCTATTTGAAGTAGATTAAATTTGAGCTTTTCTTCTTTTCTTCTTTTCCTCTTCTCTTTGGAGATGTTGAATCAGGCCTCAGCTTTGATTCGTTGCAAATGTTGCAGATGAGAAGTTGGAAAATCTTCAAAAATAGAGCTTCTTCTTCCTTTTTGAGAATCCTCCGATTTTTCAAGTTTGAATGCCTTGGATTCCTCTTTGAGCTTTTTGGAGTGGAAGGATTTGAGTTTGAATACTTTTCTCTTGGATTTCAGGCTCAAGACTTCTCGGATTTTTGATTTGAATATTCTCTCTATTTTTTGTTTTTCCTTCATTATTCTTCGTTATTTTTCAAACGGGCGTTCCCCCCTTTTATAGATTTCATTTAATCTGTGTTTGGGAAGAAACTAGCTGTTGGAGTGTACCTTGAAACAAAATATATCCGTTAGAAGTTAGGTAAAAAGAAAATATTACCGTTAGAGCCGATCTGGCATTTTAAAATTTTGTCCCAGACAGGTTGGAGTTGGCTCCAATTTTTCAGGTGTCGGCTCCAAGTCGTTTATCCAAAAATAGAAAGTTCTGAGTTCGTCGAGGAGTCGGCTCCGAAAAAGTTAGGTGTCGGCTCACCATCGTCAGGTGTCGGCTCCAAAAGACTATGTGTGTTGGCTCCAAGATGCTAAAAAAATAAGCGTTCTGTCCCCGCATCGGAGTCGGCTCCAGACACTGTAAGTGTCGACTCCGGAACTCTGGGTGTCGGCTCCGAAACTCTAGGTGTCGGCTCCGAACCGTATCAAAAATTAGAAGAATATTTGACTGGCCATGGGGTCGGCTCCAGGATTCCTAGGTGTCGACTCCAGGTCCTGAAACTTTGAAACTTATGATTTGCAATTGATTCAAAACACGTTTCTTAATACCTTTATATCGATCAAATATTTTTAAGCCCTGAAACACTTATCAAATCTATTAGTAATCAAGTAAATATACTCAATTCCTTTATTAATCATCAAAATCAATAATTGGGTCAACAATCTCTCCCTTTTTGATGATTATAAAAACATTGAGTATATGCATAGTATTCTCAACTTAAAATTTTCAAGGAAGTGATCTTTACAAGTAGGCTCCCCTTGAATAAGGTAGCTCCCCCTATGAAGTTCAAATTATCAACTATTCTTCCTTTGCTATACATATTTGATACTTAAGATTCATTTATATCAATTTTCACTTTTATACACTTAAGCTTATTTATGTATTTTCAAACTAATTTGATACTAATCAATCAAATACTAATCAATGCATATATGACATAGCTTTCATTCAAATGCATATACGACATAACTTTCTCCCCATTTTTTGTAATCAACAAAAAGATAAAGAGAAGTTAAGTCAAAAGATAAAATTGATAGATCAAAAGATAATTTCATTTCATCAAAAGTCAAGTATTACAAAAAGAAACTATACTTTCATTATATCAAAAACTAAAACTTTCATTACATCAAAATTACACTTTCATTTCATCAAAATTAAACTTTCATTACAAACATTACATGAAAATCATATATTAGTTCTAATAATCCTAGTTAAATGATATATAATCTTTTGCATTCCTTCAGTCTGAATCTTGACGTAGTCCTTTAGCCTTTCATCAACAAAAGTACATGCAGTAATAATCTTATCTTGAAGCTCAGCATTGCACTTTGAATAAACATCAGAATCTCCACAGATATCTTTAAGTTCTTCAAATATATTCTTCAGATCACTACTTAAAGATCCAGCAGAAGAGCTAAGAGTTGATTCTATCTTGCTAATGCGATCATCTAGGGAATAAAGAGTTTCTTTAAGATTCATAAATTTATTAGCAACTCAGTCTTTAGTTCATCCTTCTGAGCAGCAAGTAAGTCTTTGAGTTGCTCCAATTGAAGGTCTAAAAATCCAACTGATGAAGAAGATGGCTGAACAAGAATTTGAGCAGGTGCAGGGCCGGAACAGGACTCCTTGGCTGCGGAGAGGAAACCCTCACAGATGGACCAGCCTCACAAGGTTTAGAAAGTCTGGGCTCAGGGGCTCTCTCATCCAAGTTACCTTTTCTTTCCCATTGCTCGTTCACCTTTACAAATCCCATCCTATGCAAAGTGGCCAGACTATAGTAATTGGTGTGCCTGAGATTCTTGGATGGTTCATTCTCTAGAATCACTACTCCTTGGCTCATGAATACCATAGTCAGAATCATGCCATAAGGTAAGGACGACCTTCTTTTCCCTCCGGCCTCGGCCATATAGAATATCATCATAGAAGCTAAATTAATAGGTTGACCGATCAATACACTATCCATCACAACAATGTCCCGCTCAAAGACATACTCAAAACGACCGGTTTTGGGGAACAAAATCCTACTGCAAATGTTATGAAGTAATCTTAATTCCAAGGGCAATTGGTTAGCCCTAATCTCTTTAAATTCTGTAACCTCTCTCCCTAACATCCTCGACAGAGCTGCTGATCTCTCACTGTGCATATCGGCTACTAATCCGGTAATGGGGATGCTTAAGAGGTTTCCTAATTTTTGAAAAGTAAGATGAACCTGTTTACCTCTGACAGAGCTCACTAAACCACCATCACCTCTCTATAAATTGAAGTAAAATTCTTTTACTAGTGCTGGGTATGTAGGAACATCAAGAGAACAAACTTTATCTAAGAGCGACACAGACAAGGTGTCGACTCCTCATTCTGAGGTATCAACTCCACTGACAGTTTCAGAGAAAAATAATTGAGATTCAAATATCTGAAACTTGTCAAAATAAATTCGATAAAATCTTGATAAAATTTTGGAGTATGAAGAATCAAGTTACTCAGATGACTCGATAATTTGTCCTTAAAATTATGAAAGGAATATCAAGAAATTAATAGAAATCTAAATAGTCATTCCTTAGTGTTCAAAATCAATCCAAAGGGTCACATATCCCTAATTCACCTCTAAGATAACAAAACCTCTCTTCACTCAAGGGTTTTGTAAATATATCAGCTAATTGTTCTTCAGTATTAACATATTCAAGACAAATTTCATTATTAGCTACATGTTCTCTTATAAAGTGATATCTAATTTCAATGTGTTTTGTTCTTGAATGTTGAATTGGATTTTTAGTCAAATTTATTGCACTTGTGTTATCACATCTAATTGGAGTTTTATCAAGTGTTATGCCATAATCTTCAAGTTGTCTCTTAATCCAAAGGATTTGAGCACAGCAACTTCTAGCTGCAACATATTCTGCTTCAGCAGTAGATAATGCAACCGAATTTTGCTTTTTACTAAACCAAGAGATTAAGTTACTTCCTAAGAATTGACATGCTCCACTTGTGCTTTTTCTATCTAATTTACATCCAGCATAGTCAGAGTCAGAATATGCAATCAAGTTTAATGTTGAGTCTCTAGAATACCATAAACCTACATTTTTAGTTCCACTTAAATATCTTAAAATTCTTTTTACAGCAATTAAGTGAGATTCCTTAGGTTCAGATTGAAATCTAGCGCATAGACATACAGCAAACATGATATCTGATCTACTAGCTATTAAGTAAAGAAGAGATCTGATCATACCTTTGTAATATTTTTGATCTACTTTCTTACCATCTTCATCTTTGTCCAGTTTGCATGAAGGACTCATAGGAGTTCCAAGTGGTTTGATTGACTCCATTCCAAACTTCTTGAGAAGTTCTTTTGTGTATTTGGCTTGATTGATGAAAATTCCTTCTTTGCTTTGCTTGATTTGAAGTCCTAGGAAGAAGTTAAGTTCTCCCATCATGCTCATTTCAAACTCATCCTACATTAACTTAGCAAATTCTTGATATAACAAATTGTTAGTAGCACCGAATACATATCATCAACATATATTTGTACTACTAATAAATCCTTGTATTTTCTTTTCAAAAATAGTGTTTTATCAACATTTTCTCTTGTAAAATCATTTTCAATCAGAAATTTACTTAATCTTTCATACCAAGCTCTAGGTGCTTATTTTAAACCATATAGTGCTTTGTGCAATTTAAAAACATGATTTGGAAATTTATGATCTTCAAAACCAGGAGGTTGTTCAACAAAAACTTCCTTATTTATAAATCCATTTAAAAATGCACTTTTAACATCCATTTGAAATAAATTGATATGCAAATGACATGCAAATGCAAGTAGTAATCTAATTGCTTCTAGTCTAGCTACAGGTGCAAAAGTTTCATCAAAATCAATTCCTTCTTCTTGATTATATCCTTTTGCAACTAATCTAGCTTTGTTTCTAATTACTATGCCATTTTCATCTAATTTATTTCTAAATACCCATTTTGATCCTATAACAGAATGATCTTTAGGTCTATCTACAAGAGTCCAAACATTATTTCTAGTAAATTGATTTAATTCTTCTTGCATAGCTAACATCCAATTATTATCTTTTTCTGCTTCTTCAATAGTTTTAGGTTCAATTTGAGATACAAATGCAAGATGATTATTGATGTTTCTCATTGATGATCTAGTTCTTACTCCTTGAGATGGATCACCTATAATTAATTCTTTTGGATGATCATAGGCATATCTCCAATCTCTAGGAAGATCCATATCATTATGATTTGCATCAACAACATCAACACTAGGAGAATCATTATCTTTGCTTCTTGTTCATGATCCGAAGATACATCTATATTCAATTTTCAATATCTCTTTCTAAAATGTTTGTATCTTCCTCATCATCAATCTTTCTGGAACTCGATGCTAAAGATTCATCAAAGATTATATGAATAGATTCTTCTACAATTAAGTTTCTCTTGTTAAATACTCTATAGGCTTTACTAGATGTTGAATATCCTAAAAAATGCCTTCGTCAGATTTTGCATCAATTTTTCTAGATTATCTTTACCATTATTATGAATGAAACATTTACAACCAAATGCATGAAAGTAACTTATGTTTGGTTTTCTATTATTCCATAGTTCATAAGGAGTTTTCTTAATGATTGGCCTAATTAAAGCTCTATTAAGAATGTAACATGCCATGTTTATAGCTTCTGCCCAAAAGTATTTTGGTAAGTTGCTTTCACATAGCATGGTACGGGCCATGTCTTCTAAAGTTCTATTTTTTCTTTCAACTACTCCATTTTGTTGTCATGTTCTGGGTGCTGAAAAATTATGATGAATGCCATTTTCTATGCAAAAGTTTTCAAATAAATGATTTTTAAATTCAGTGCCATGATCACTTCTTAGAGACACTATGGTGTTGTTTTTCTCATTTGTGACCTTCTTGAAGAATTTCAAAAATAATGGAAAGGTCTCATCCTTATGAGCTAAAAACAGTACCCAAGTGTATCTAGAATAATCATCTACAATCACAAGACCATATTTCTTTCCTCCTAGACTTGTGATTCTAGTAGGTCCAAAAAGATCCATGTGAAGTAGTTCAAGTGGCCTAGAAGTGGAAACAATATTTTTGATTTAAAAGAATTTCTAGTTTATTTTTCAAATTGACATGCATCGCAAATTTTGTTATTTTCAAAGTCTAGTTGTGGAAGTCCTTTAACTAAATCCATTCTTATTAATTTTGAAATTAGGTGTGTGCTTGCATGACCTAATCTACGATGCCATAACCAATCAATCTCATTCATATTAGCATTATTAGCAACTAAGCAATGATTACTGGTAGACAAATTGTCTAAATCAATCAAGTATACATTGCCATTTCTATTTTCAACAAAAACAATGCTATTATCAATGAGATTAGAAACGGTGCAGACAGATGCTTCAAATAATACTTTAAAACTTTTATCACATAATTGGCTAATACTTATAAGATTATGTTTTAAACCATTGACATATAAAACATTTTTGATATATGTGGAGGGAGTTATTTGAATATTACCAAACCCCATGATTTGGCCTTTGCCATTGTCACCAAATGTAACAACTTCTCTCTTTTGCTCTCAAGGGTGATGAATTGATCCTTGTCACCCGTCATGTGTCTTGAGCAGCCACTATCGAGATACCACTTTCGCTTTGATCTTTTGACCGCAAGATACTCCTGCAAAAATAATTAAGTCTTATATTTAGGTACCCAAGCCTTCTTGGGTCCTTCATGGTTAGTAGCATAAAATATCATTCCTTTGGGAACCCAAATTTTTTTCTTTTACTACTTAATTTTTTGTTACTGTTTCTTGCATCACATTCATAGGATTTATGGCCTTTCTTGTTACAATAATGACATGTAACATTATCTCTATTTTGTTCTTTTCTAAAAAAGTTTTGACAAATTTTTGTTTTATATTAGGTCTATATCCTAATCCAGCCTTATCAAATATAGCTCTTTGATTACTCAATAATAAATTAAGTTTTTCAGAACTATAAGTAAATTTATCAGCAATATTCTTATATTTATCAACTTCCTTCTTTAATTTATCATTTTCGTTGGAAATTGATTCTTTTCTTTTGTCAAATTTTCTTTTTTAGATTTCAGCATCTTAGTCTCATTAGTAAGATTATCTTTTTCTTTAATTAGAATTGAATTATCATTTTTCAAAGATTTATATTCTTTTTTAAAACTTTAAAATCATCTACTAGTTCATTAAAGGCTTCAAATAATTCATCAAATGCAAATTCATCACTAGGGTTTTCAGAACTTACCTCGTTGTCATCGTTTTTCATAAAGCAAATGTTTGCAACTTCTTTTTGATCTTCCTCTGAAGAGGATTCATTGCTGTCACTCCATGTTGCAACATAGGCTTTCTTCTTCTTTTGTAAGTCTTCTTCAATTGAGGACAATCATATCTGAAGTGCCTCGATTTTTTACACTCATAGCATATCAAGGGGTCTTTCTGTTTGTCCTTATCCTTTCTTTTTCTTTTTCTCCTTCCATTTTAATTCCAGATTTCTTCTTGTGGAAGGGTCTCTTTCTTCTCATGAATTTTTTGAACTTCCTAGCTAGAAGAGCTGTCTCATCATCATCATCATCATTATCACTGCAGCTCTCCTCACTTGCATCTAAGGAACAATATAAGACATTCATGGCCTTAGCATTGAGCTGAGCCATTTTTCTATCATTATCATTCCAATCCCTTTCGGGCTTAGGAACAATAGAGCCATCAACAATGTGTGTGGGTGTGTTAGGTCCATTAATTATAACACTCCATAATTCATAATCAGAAGCTTGAATGAATATCCTCATTCTTGCTTTCCAATATAAATAGTTGGAACCATTAAATAAGGGAGGTCTATTTGTAGAATGACCTTCGGCAAATAAAGATCCAACTTGAGCTGCCATTTAGATCTTTTGCTCTTGATCGTGTGATCAAATAAACAATGAGCACTAGCTCTGATACCAATTGTTGGCCCAGATGGCAATCCAAGAGGGGGGGGGTGAATTGGGTTCTTTAAAAAAAAATTTAACCAAAAAAAAACTATTGGCTTTGAGATAGATGAAATTAAATGCAATGTGAATATGAAGCACAAACAAGGAGATAGAGATAGAGATAATCGAAGCACGACAAACATACAGATTTTATAGTGGTTCGGTGTATTCAACACCTACGTCCACTCCCAAGATTCATTTGGGTCCACACTATAATCCTCTTGATTACAGTCGAGTTGTTTTCCAAGATCACAACTCAGAACTTGTTGTTTTCCAGGGATCACAACGAACCCAGCCGGTTTTCCGGGCTCACCAGCACAAAACCCTAAACTCAAGCTAATCTAGCTTGACCCGAGGTATACAACCTCTACTAGTTCAATCCTCTTGATAGAACTAGCACAAACAAGAAAGAATAGTATTTTTCAATAACACAAAGCTCCTCAAATGAGCAAATATTCAAAAATAAATGAATAGGGTTAGAAAAGCATGTTTGAAGTAGATTAAATTTGAGCTTTTCTTCTTTTCTTCTTTTCGTCTTCTCTTTGGAGATGTTGAATCAGGCCTCAGCTTTGATTCGTTGCAAATGTTGCAGATGAGAAGTTGGAAAATCTTCAAAAACAGAGCTTCTTCTTCCTTTTTGAGAATCCTCCGATTTTTCAAGTTTGAATTCCTTGGATTCCTCTTTGAGCTTTTTGGAGTGGAAGGATTTGAGTTTGAATACTTTTCTCTTGGATTCAGGCTCAAGACTTCTCGGATTTTGATTGAATATTCTCTATTTTTTGTTTTTCCTTCATTATTCTTCGTTATTTTTCAAACAGGTATCCCCCCTTTTATAGATTTCATTTAATCCGTTTTTGGAAAGAAACTAGCCATTGGAATGTACTTAGAAACAAAATATATCCGTTAGAAGTTAGGTAAAAAGAAAATATTACCGTTAGAGCTGATCTGGCATTTTAAAATTTTGTCCCAGATAGGTTGGAGTCGGCTCCAACTTTTCAGGTATCGGCTCCAAGTCGTTTATCCAAAAATAGAAAGTTCTGAGTTCGTCGAGGAGTTGGCTCCAAAAAAGTTAGGTGTTGGCTCGCCATCATCAGGTGTCGGCTCCAAAAGACTATGTGTGTCGGCTCCAAGATGCTAAAAAAATAAGCGTTCTGTCCCCGCATCGAAGTCGGCTCCAGACACTGTAAGTGTCGACTCCGGAACTCTGGATGTCGGCTTCAAAACTCTAGGTGTCGTCTCTGGACCGTATCAAAAATTAGAAGAATATTTGACTGGCCATGGGGTCGGCTCCAGGATTCCTAGGTATCGACTCCAGGTCCTGAAACTTTAAAACTTATGATTTGCAATTGATTCAAAACACGTTTCTTAATACCTTTATATCGATCAAATATTTTTAAGCCCTGAAACACTTATCAAATCTATTAGTAATCAAGTAAATATACTCAATTCCTTTATTAATCATCAAAATCAATAATTGGGTCAACAATAAATATGTATCTTTATTACAGCAAGGACATGCTAGCTTCCCTTTAGTACTCCATCCTGACAAATTGGCACAGGGAAGTCATTTATAGTCCATAAGACTACTGCATGCATTCGAAAGTTTTGTTTCATTAAGGCATCGTAAGTTTCGATTCCTTTTCCCATAACTCCTTTAACTCCTAAATTAATGGTTGTAGATACACATCAATATCATTGCCTGACGCTTTTGGACTAGGAATGATTAATGCCAAAATAAAGAAAGGTTGTTTCATACATAACCATGATGGTAATTATAAGGAATAAGCACCACAGGCCATGTACTATGTATAGTACTCATATTTCCAAATGGATTAAATCCATCACTTGCTAATCCAAGTCTCACATTACGAGGCTCTATAGCAAATGACAGATACAACTCATCTAAATATTTCCATGCTTTAGAATTTGCTGGATGCCTTAAAGCCCATCCTTAAGACGTTTGTCATGATGCCATTTCATGTTTGAAGCAGTTTTCGAAGATATATACAACCTCTAAAGCCTTGGAATCAATGGAAAGTGCCATAAAGTCTTAATAGGAATTTTTTTGCCACTCTTCGAAGATGAAGATTTTACAAAATTTGCTTTGCCTCTATTTGATTTCCATTGAGATGCCCCACATATAACACAGTGGTTCTCATTAGCATACTCTTTCCAAAACAACATACAATCATTGACACATGCATCAATTTTCTCATAATAAAGGCCTAGATTTCGAATCATCTTTCTAGTTTCATAAAATGAATTTGGTAATGTCTCACCCTCGGGAAGTGCCTCTTTAAATAATTTAAACCAAGCATCAAAAGCCTTGTTACTCAATCCATGAAGACATTTTAGTTGCCATAGCTTTAAAACAAAAGATAGCTTTGAGAACTTCTTGCAATTCGAATATAAATATGTCTTGGTCTCACTTAGTAGTATATGAAACATTGAAGGTCTCTCATGAGGCTCATCTTGGTCATTTGTATTTAAATTTATAAAGTCATCACCCTCTAAATAAGGGACTCCACACGCATTATGTATCAACTCTTGCATATCATCTATCTCCTCATCTTCCATATCAGTTTCTTCATTGACATCAACATTATCACTTTCAATGTTACCTACACCTTCACCATGTAATGACCACTGAGTATAAGATGGGACTATCCCATGAATCACTAGATCAGCCTTAACATCATCTCGAGATCTATATTGAGTATTATTACATTTGATACAAGGGCACCAAATTTTATTTTCTAGATCTGTGTGCTCGAATGCAAAGTCAAAAAAATCTTTCACTCCATTTCTATACTCAAGTGATAATCTATTAGTAATCTACATCCAATTTTTATTTATTCCAGCCATTTCATCCTATCAATTAAGCAAAAAATTAGGAAAACATTAATAAGTTGCAAAAGTATATCATCAACAAAACAATGATAGCTACTTGCATGAATTTGTAACAATTAACTGACCACAATATGATATTAATAAAAGATAGGATACTTTCAACTTACAAACAAGACTTAATGCAATTTATTATTACCTAATATCAGAAGAAAAATATTAATAAATAAAAAACTAACATTTGAGTAGTTAAAAGTTGAACTTAGCATGAGACCTAATTCATGAACCTAGCAGAGAACCTCGATATGTTTTCTTTGTTTTCTTTCTGTGGTATTGATGAGTCCTTGATGGCCACTACCTATTTTTGAGGAATTGTACTTCAGATTTCTAGTTGCTCCATCAGTTGGTAGTGGCCATTAAGGACTCATCAATACCAGAAAGTAGAGAACTACGTTAATCAAGCATTGGCAAAGGCTGTCGAGCAACGAGAATTTCTCTTTGTTTTCTTTCTCCTCTTAGTTTTTTTTTACTCTTTTTCTTCGTACTCTATTCTGTACTACCCTATTCAAGTCTGTATCAAAATTAAGCCATGTCCCATCCTTAGTTCCCTCACAGCCAAATCGGCGCTAAGTCTCAGTAAGTATTTTTGTTTTTCTACACCAAGAAAAGGAAAAAAAATCAGATAAGAATCCTAGTGAACTACCACATATTGAAAGAAAAAGGCACTAAAATCAAATAAGAAACAAACCAAATACTGGGGGGGAAAATATCAGGGAACAGCCTAAACTGTTATATGCATCGGCACTCAAGGCACAAAAAAATCCAAGAAGAAAACCGAGACAAAGCATCTGCCCAAATCAATCGAGAACAATTATTTTAAAGAAAAAGCAATAATAAATAAAGAAGAGAATAGGGAAGAGCTCACTTATCATCATTACTAACCAAACAGCTAAATCCCAAAAACTCCATGCACCAAAACCAAGACGGGAGCCCAGTAAAACAAAACATAAATCCAAAAAAAAAAAAAAAACGAAGGAATATTAAGGAACCTCATACCTTGGGGAATACTCATCATTATCCATCTCCAGAGCTACAAAACTTCCCATAAAAACCGAATAGAGACACACACTTGAGAGAGACGAAACAGAGAACAAAAAGAACAGGGGAGTGTTCTCTTCTCCCCTCCCCCCTGATCAAATTGGTGCCAGAAAATAGAGATGACGAAAACAGAGGTTTCTACGAAAATAAAACCTCATATGCACGAATCATGGCAAAAAAAATTCCTAAACCATCGAAAGATTAGCAAAAAAAATCCTAAACCACCGGAAGAAAGAGAGATTGAAGGAAGCTCGTAACGTTTCTCCTTTTTATCTTGCCAGATTTATGAAAAAAATCATAAAAAAAAAGCAAAAACCAAGAAAAGAAACTCATGAGGGGCTGCTATATATGCTGGTGCTCATCCACGGAAAAGATGCGTGCTCAAGCTGTTCGCTGTTGCCACCGTCCCTTTTAGGGAAAGGGAGAAGACGAGAGGATGCTGTTGCCGTCGTCCCTTTTAGGGAAGGAAGAAGACGAAAGAAGGGAGAAGATGAAAGGATGGAGATAGATCGTGGGAAAAAAAAGCTTCGTGGTTAGGGGAAAAAAGCTTGGCGGGCAAACGAAAAAAAACTCATTTCCAAAACCTTCTCCCAACCTCATCGAAAAAAAATAGCGTATATAATGTATTTCCAACGAATATAAATGTTTGTGGAAAAAAATACTTTTTCCTACATATGACTTACTATCCGTAGAAAATAATTGTATATAGTTGAAAAAAATGATAGAAAAAGCTTTACTTCAATATGTTAGCTTTAAGGCTCGATCACCTTATCGTATGCATCATTATGATTATTTATTAGTTTTTATTATTATGCTTTTGATTGTATATGAGTGGTGCCTAATTTATAGGAAGTATAAGAGCATAAGAAAGTGCTATAAAAGGCTGGAGGCTCTAAGAGGAGGTTGGATGTGAAAATTCATATTAGTTTGCTGAAATAAACCTTATAAAAGCAAGGTAGCTGAACTCTTATTTATTTGATCCAAAGTAAACCTTTAACTTGCTATGTTCTACAGGATTAGGTCATCTATTATGAATAGAATCAATATTTGGAAATGATACTAATCATGAATTTAAGTTGATATTTTGTTTTTTTCTCTTGATGATTATTGTCGATAATTTAATGTTCTTTGAAACTAGTTGAAAGTTAAAAATATATAGACCTACGTAATCCTAAACTTTGTGACTCTGTGTGAGGCCCTCCTTAAAGATCTTAGGGAGAGGGTGAATGCTTTATATGTAGTAAAGCAAGAAAGATAAGGTACCAATTGGATCCCTTTTGGACTATGGTGGCATAAGTTGGTATGGACCTTATCCGTCTTGCTTTCTTGTAACGAAACGGGCCTGGAGTTCGGATTGTTACAATATGGTATCAGAGCCATGCACCAGCCGAAAGTACAGGATCTAAGTATCACACAAGGCAAAGTGCTACATTCATGCAGGATGGGAGCCACCTCTTGACCTGTGGGGACCACTTCTAGATCCCTGCTTGCCTGGTAGTTGCCTCTGGCGACGAGGACGTCGCCTCTTTAAGAATGATAAATTATGAGGCCATTCTTAAAGATCTCTTATCGGATAAAGAAAGAAAGGATGAGTAATTTATATGTAGTAAAGCAAGGACAAGATAACAATTGGATCCCTTTTGGACCGTGATAGCTCAAGTTAATATGGACCTTATTCGTCTTACTTTTTTTTTTTATAACAAAATGGGCTCGAAGCCCGAATAGTTACACCCTGCTACCCCATCACATAGCAAAGTTGGACAAAGCTGAAATAATTCTTTGTAAAGCATCCTGTGACTAATAAACTAGTGATCGAAGGACCCTTTGTGATCTTATTTTTAGTCACCGATATGTTTGAAAAGATGAGCCACAACACATGCATTCCTTGTTCTCAGCTCTATACGTACCAAAAAAAAGTTCATGATTCCCATGCATTTTAATTCTTAACTCCATAATCAATACTTATTTTGATCCTCCAACTTTCAATTATTATAAATTAATCCATCATATTTAATATATCACTTTATATAAATTTCAAGTAGTTTACAATAATTTTATAAAATATAAAAAATTAAATTATAATAACAAAAAAATTTGAGAATCAAAATCAACATTGAATGAAAGCTTGGGAAGATCAAAGCCTGCGATAAATTAAAGCATTCAAGCATCGAAGCTCGCAAGATCCGCTTGGATTCCATTAAACGTTAGCTTGCGTCGGTGTGGAAGGAGTTAGGGGGGGCTCTTCTTTCGAAGCCCCTCACCGACGCGAGTACAGAAGGAAAGGTAGAAAACTAAGAGAGATCGTAAGATAAGACTGGATTTATTAAGTGGCAAGATGCTTGAATCGTGGCCTGAGGAGGGGCACGTAGGATGCACGTAAGATGAACGATTGGTTTCAAAGTTTGAGAGGCTTGGAGTCTCATGGGTAGGCCCCCTATCTTGAGACTTATCATGGCGTACGATTGAGGTGGCCTTAAAGTGAGAGCAATTAGCTATTAAATTTAACAATGTGTACCTTGTTAAGGACATTCAAAATATTTCGTATTGGCAGTGGACAATGCCAAAAAATTGTAAATAATTAAGGATACTATTTACAAGGTGTAGACGCCAACTCTCTCATCTTCGCCATGGTGACTTGTGTAACTCCTCCTCATTCTCCCAAAACGCAAACAAAATATCCTTCGTATGAGGAGTCCTTTTTAGCCTAGCATTCATAAGCATGCATTGCTTTATTAAAAAAAAAAAGAAGACTAAAGATAATTTTAATTTCTCTTCATGATAAGCGTTCTTCGGATTGCCATTGATTTGAGAACTCTAACAATTTAGGGGACAAAAAAAATCCGTGCGATGAGAAAGATAAAATATGACATTGCAACTAAAAATTTGATGCCAATGAGATTGAATTCTCTTTGAATGTATATTTTCAAACTATTTTTGATCCTTAATATCTAATATTGTGGTGGATCATATATATTCCTTTTTATTTCTTACTTTGTTCTTTTGTTTTTGTCTCTCTTTCATAGTTTTTTTTTTTTTGACAATCATAAAAAAGTGATGCTTATGAAGATTAGAATATAAATTGCTGCTGAATAACTTGGCAAATGGTAATCTAGGCAATAGACTGAATGTTGCATCAATCTTACTTAAAGAAGGATTTAAGTTTAAATTGTGGATATTTCTTTAATATATGACCCAAGTGAGTCATAAGTCATTTCTTTGAAATGATTAATTAATTGATGCTACTTATACTATATATTATTATTAGAAAAATTTTTATGCTTTATAATTAAAGCTATGACGGCAACAACAAGTAGCTAGGACTAACCACTCAAATCTCATAAAGCTAAGGTTGGTTTTGAAGCAAATTTTAAACAACAAAGTAACTATAAGAAATGATGCATAATTTGTTATTGACATTTAACCTGATGTCCATCCAGTGATCATATATGCAAATTTTTGTAGCTTATATTACTAAATTACATATTATCTATGTTTAAAGAAGATTAGGCTCACACTATGTTTAAAGAAGATTAGGCTCACATTACATATTATCTACTTTCTATGTCTTTAATTATAGAAATTACATGTTTTATTATGTAATTTTTTTTAAAAAAAAAACACTTAGTAGTAGAAGATGCTTGAGCTTAATTATTAATTACAAGGTGCAACCTGCTATTGGTTATCATGTCATGTTTTAATTATCTTATCACTTGTTCATCTAAGGCTAGATTAATCTAATTAAAAACTCAGTCAGCTGCTGCGTTAACGTGTGTTCTCCTTGCTCCTTTCGTATCAGCATTGCGAGCAGTGCCACAATGGAGCAACGGAGCAATGTGAATGATGGAAGCCGTGATTTTTCTCGGTTACCAGCTCTAATATATATAATATTCTCTCCAAAGTGCCAGAGGTGCTGGTCCTTCCACATGGGTGGGTTGGAGAGAGAGAGAGAGAGAGAGCAGCTTGACGTGTCAATGACTTCTCTCTCATACGGTGGAAGCCACCAACTTCTTTCAAGGTTCATGCCCTTCCGGTTACATCACCTTCCTTTTCCTTCCATCATCTCAAACACTAATAGTTCAGTGACATGATCCTTTCAACTGAAAATATTTTGAACACACTAAGTTGAACAAAGATTAATCTTAGCTCTCTTAAATGATTTGTGAAAATACTGCCGATAATGGTTTCATTAATTAAAATATGCAGGTAAGAGAGATTTTTCGAGACAAGTTTTATTTGAAGAACCAAATTAATTATGCAAGAATTTTCTGTTATTATTCAGTGTGAACTCCATGAACTTACTTTCTAGATTAGGTTTTTAATAGTTAAGTTTAAGAATTGTTTGTGGCTTAAGTTGCAGAAAATTTACTATTGGTAAAACTAGTAATCATAATGGAAAAGAACGAGATCTTTACGGAATAAAAAAAAAAAAAGAGGAGCAGAAACTCTATATCAGTGTGGTTTTATACTTTTATTGCAAATAAATTAATCACCCCAACCCCTCCTCTATTTTTAATTTGACAACGTAACGTGGCCTATCCAAGTGCCGTAAACTGACACAAGACTCAGATCTTAGTTCAGAAAGCCAAGCTAAGCCAGCATTTCTCTTCCACATCTCTTAAAAATTTTAACCCCGGCTCAGTGCCACCACAAGAGTGCAAGGTTCACGCATCCCCCTCTCCCACGCTATATTAAACGTTAACACCAGCCCATATCTTTCTCCCATTGACCTCGTTTCCCTAGCCTCCTCCTCATCAGCACCTCTGCGAGTACTGCTCGCGTTCCTCCATATTGCATCTTCTTCCACCTTTCGATCTCCATGATCTCTCTCTTCTTCCACGCCAGCATCATCACTTGCTTGATATCCACTCTCACTCGTCCCTAAGACTTGGAAACTCACTCCAAAGCAAAGAAATGTCTACCAGAAGGTCTCGTTCAAGGCAGTCGAGCTCTTCAAGGATCACAGATGACCAGATCATCGATCTCGTCTCCAAGTTGCAAGCATTACTCCCTGAAGCCCGCATTCGAAGCAGCACTGATCATAGGGTAAGTTAAAAGTACTCATCCATTCTCATGGTTATGGCCGTGTAGTTACCATAAGCCATCCCATCATGAATCTTAATTAATTCCAGTAATGCAGTGGGATTAATTATTAGCTGGTAATTAAGTCTTCTTCTCGGTGTAGGCGTCGCCAGCTAAAGTCCTGCAGGACGCTTGCAACCACATCAGGAGCTTGCACCAAGAGATGGATGGCTTGAGCGAAAGGCTTGCTGAACTACTTGCCACAACCGAGACAACCAGTGATCAAGCTGCCATCATTAGGAGTCTCCTTATGCGATAAAACTCTCGATCGAGGACTGCAAATGTCTTTAATTACTCCTAGTTGGTCGCTATTTTGCTCTTTTTTAGAGATAACTAGGTTGCAGCTTTATCAAGTTAAAGGGAGTGTTTAGTTCAAATGCTGGTAATTCTGTTGGAAGAAGTACTTTGTTTGTAGATTAATGCAGGCTTGTCATGCATGGTCATTTATAAACTTTTGGTTGATCTCTTGTTTTTTATCTGCCAGATTAATGTTAACCTACTTTTGATGTCAAGATCGTTGGCCCTGAAAGTTCTTTAATTTGTATGATCAAATGATATCTTGGCTTTATTTTCTTTTCAATTTGAGAGGCCAAGTAGATGCAAGTGGAGTGACCATATATGATGTTAATAATAATAAATTTTCCCTTGTTAGATGTCACCTCTTCCATTTTTTTTTTTTTTCTCACTCAAGTACACCAAATTGCAAGTTTTGATGAGATTCGCTGCTCTAGTACTTGTTACTATGCTGTATTTTCTTGCCAATTCACTAAATTACTGAAATCTAGAGGCTTTTTTGAATCAAACCTTCAAGAAAAAAGATGAGGTTTTCAACATGGAAGGCTTCCTGCGAACTCCTAAATTTTAATTAGATTGTTGGGTCCACTTCCAGCATTAATATGGAGGATGCCGTAGCAACAGTTTAGACAGGTTTCAGTTAGAATTGACAACTAAATATTAAAGATTCTTTGAGCACTCCAAGTACATGGCCACATAATATATTTCACAGAATCCACCGGTTTAAAGGTCGGTGCACGCCACAGCTTGTTTTCTTCTATCGGGCGGCCAGGTCGTTAACACTTTTTAAATTATAGCAGCATATAATATTATTATTTAAATATTAACAAATTCTATCATGTCTTTAATTGTATGTTAATGATGTTGTAAATAAATGAAAGATCAATGGCATACAAAAATATTAAAAAAATAGCTGATGATATTAGAATAGAGAATTTGAATGGATAAGATTGAAGTTTTAATATATATATATATATAAGAAGCATCTTAGTTAAAAATTGGTAGCATGAGCTTAGACTGTATCAGAGGATGCAATATAGATCCCATGGCTCCAGCGGCAGCAGTCCATGGCCATCCAGCACCAGACTGCTCCCCTCGCCAGTCAGCAGTCGGCGAGGGGAGGTTCTCCCCGACGGGAGGCCGGTCGGCGAGAGACCGGCCGACGTCAAGTTTCCCCTAGGAAGCCTCGACATGAGCCCTTCAAGCGGCCACGGTCCTCTGACCGCGGCCCCAACAAATTTCCTCCCAAGCCACATCATCACGAGGAACCCAGGCGGAAGTCTCGACTTCCATCTCCATCTCCGTCTGCCTCCTCTTCTTCTTCTTCCTCCGAGCCACCTCGGAGGGCCCCGACGATCAGCCGCTAGGCGGAGGAACGCCTGGAAGAGTACAACAGGCGCCTCGACGAGCTCGCCAAGAAAATCAACCATCAGCCGGAGGAAGAGTTCGACACTCATCCTCCCTACACTTGCCGCATACTGAAGGAACTGGTTCCCTCGAGGTTTCGCTTCATCCAGGTGGACCCGTACAACGGTACGACCGACCCCCTCGACCACCTCGAGAGTTACAAAGCTATGATGCAAGTCCAGGGCGCCTCAGACGCCCTCCTCTGCAAGGCCTTCCCCGCAACTCTGCGAAAGGCCGTCCGTACATGGCACTCACCCCTGCCCCCTCACAGCATAGACTCCTTCCGGGAGCTGGAGAGGACGTTTTTGGCCCACTTTGATGCCTGCCGCCGGATCCCAAGGGTGGCGGACAGCCTCTTCTCCGTCCGCCAGAAGGAAGGAGAGTCACTGCGGGACTTCGTGTCCCGATTCAAAATCGCCGCCCTCGAGGTCTACCATCTCGACGACACGATGGCCACCCTGGCGCTGAAGCGGGGACTCCTTCCGTCCCGCTTCACCTTTTCTCTGGACAAAAAGCCTCCGGCTCCTATGCTGAGTTGCTAAGCCGGGCCCAGAAGTACATCCACGCCAACGAGGCTGACTCGTCCAGAAGGGAAGCTGGCAGGAGTTCCAATAAGAAGCCAACACCAATGGAGCCAGCTGAGGAACGATCCAGGCAGCCCGAACCACCCCGTCGCTTTGACCACCGGCCCCAGGTGCTGGTTCCTAAGGGACGGTTTACTTCTCTCACGGCTCCGATCTCCCACATCCTGCTAGAGATTGAGGAGGAGCCTTACTTTCAACGCCCACGTCCCCTAAAGTCAGTAAACCCCCACAACAAAGAGCTTTACTGCCGGTATCACCAAGACTATGGGCATGACACCAAAGATTGCCGCCATTTGAAGAAGGCCATTGAAAAGTTTGTCCAGCAGGGCCACTTGGGCAAGTTCGTTCGAGGAAACCTCATGGCCCCAGGTGCGTCGGCACCTCCAGTGCCTCAGATTTGCATCAACAATGCCCCAACGGAAAGAACAATAGCATGATCTCATGAGGGGCGAGCGGCGGCTCGAAAAGCCAACGAAAGGAAGCAAGCTGGCATCAAAATGGGAAGCTTCTCCCCCACATTTGCAACGTAGACGGTATTATCAGTAGCTTGCTGATTCTTTATTAAAGTATTATTAGAATATCCTTGTTTTATCACGCTCTTGGGATGAGTTTATTTCTTAGACAGAGACCGGCTCCGCGTCGGCAACAAAGACCGACTCCGCGTTGGCACCAAAGACCGACTCCGCGTCGGCAACAAAGACCGACTCCGCGTCGGCACCAAAGACCGACTCCATGTCGGTAATAAAGACCGACTCCGCGTCGGCACCTCAAGACCGACTCTGCGTCGGCAACAAAGACCGACTCCGCATCGGCAACAAAGACCGAATCCGCGTCGGCAACAAAGACCGACTTTGCGTCGGCACCAAAGACTGACTCCGCGTCGGCACCTCAAGACCGACTCCGCGTCGGCACCAAAAGTCCGACTCCGCGTCGGCACCAAAGACCGACTCCGCGTTGGCACCTTAAGACTGACTCCGCGTCGGCACCAAAAGATCGACTCCGTGTCGGCACCAAAAGACCGACTCCGCATCGGCAACAAGGACCGACTCCATGTCAGCAACAAAGACCGACTCCGCGTCAGCACCAAGGACCGAATCCGCGTCCGCAACAAAGACCGACTCGCATGACAACAAAGATCGACTCCACGTCGGCACCAAAGACCCGCGAAGGCAAACAGCTGCAAAAAAGCTAAGTATACTACACTGAGAAAAAGTTTCTTTTCATTAGTATCTGAATGCGTTACAGAAAAACCACTAAAGACCGACTCCGCGTCGGCAACAAAGACCAACTCCGCGTCGGCACCTAAGACCGACTCTGCGTCGGCACCCAAGACCGGCTCCGTGTCGGCACCCTCAAGCTCAAGACCTGCAGATTCCAATCAGCAGAGTTTTCTGGGGGGGCAGATCAACCCTGCAGGAGACCAATTTCTTTGAAGAAAAAGGCACCTTAGCCCGGCCCAAGCACCCTCTGGTCACCCTCCGGGGTTCAAAAGGTTCTCGACGGCCTCAACTTTGCCTCATCGGCTTCATCTTTGCCTCAACGGCTAACTGACGAGCATCCCCCCAAAAAAGTTAGCGTACGCTGCTTCCAGTGGCGGGCTGAGGTAATCAATTTGCCTCTAAAAAATTTCTTGAAGTCCTACACTCCTCTCGCTTAGCTGATGCAGAGCACGCAAGCTCAAGGAGTGTGGGAGGCATTTGATGGAGCCAGTTGACCCCATGAAAAATAAAAATTTTTTGGACACCCGACGGCCCCAAAGGCCGACATCTCCAAGCCCGATGGCCCCAAAGTCCGACACCCGATGGCCCCAAAGGCCGACATCTCCCAGGCTGACGCCTCCAAGACCGGCACCTCCAAGACAGTCGGACCCAAAGGCCGACGCCTCCAAGACCGGCACCTCCAAAGCTGACACCTCCAAGACAGGCGGCCCCAGTTCCTAGCTGGCCACGACCTCTCCAAGCTAACCAGCCCCGACATCTCCAAGCCAGGCGGCCCCGGCACATTCCTCGGCCGGCCCGACTTGGCCCCGGCGTCTCCAGCCCCGCCGAGTCGGCCAAGGCCATCCCCGGCCAGCCCGATTCAGCCCCGGCATCTCCAGCCCCGCCGAGTCGGCCAAGGCCATCCCCGGCCGGCCCGACTCGGCCCCGGCGTCTCCATCCCCGCCGAGTCGGCCAAGGCCATCCCCGGCCGGCCCGACTCGGCCCCTGGCGTCTCTAGCCCCGCCGAGTCGGCCAAGGCCATCCCCGGCCGGCCCGACTCGGCCCCCGGCGTCTCCAGTCCCGCCGAGTCGGCCAAGGCCATCCCCAGCCGGGCGGCCCCGGCATCTCCAGTCCCGCCGAGTTGGCCAAGGCCATCCCAGGCCGGCCCGACTCGGCCCCGACATCCCCTGTTCCGCCGAGTCGGCCAGGGCCATCCCTGGCCGGCCCGACTCGGCCCCAGCGTCTCCAAGTCTGCCGATTCGGTCCCGCCCCAGCACTACCTTGCCAGCGGGACGGGCCCCAGCCATCTCAGGTCGACCCAGCTCGGCCCTGACAAGACGGGACTCCCCGGTTCCCGCTAGATCAGCCCCAACGGCTCAAAAAACCGCCTCTCTGATGCGCGCCACCCGACAACGCCAGACGCGCGCCGCCCGACAGCCCCGCTGCTGATGGGACGTAACCCACCAATCAGCCTAGATTCACGCAAGGGTCCTGCAGACGTTCTGACTTCACGCCACCCCATGTGGTCGTGCCAGTGTCAACCCCTATAAAAGGGTAAATCCACTCATCAAACAGGTACATACGCGATAACCCCCAAAATCGCCATCTCAACTCTCAAAGGAATTCCTCCTCCCTGAGAGCCCTTTTTTCCACACAACAGGGCTCACTCGAGCCCTTCTTCAGTTGTGACCTCAGTCACTAACTTGGCCGTCGAGGGTCTCGCCGGAGCCCCCTCCGGCCCTGGGACTTCCTTGCAGGCAACCGGCAAGGCAAGGATTCGAGAGCGCCTCCGTTCCCGATGTCTAGGAGAGGTGATCGAGCGTCATCAGATTCGTTGGCTCCATTTTGAATGCAAAGCCTATCGACATGTATTAACAATTCAAATCAAGAAAACAAATAAAAAAATGAGACAATCAAGAAAGCATACAACAAAATAATAAAAAGAGAAAAATAGAAAAAGAGCAGAGATGGTTGGGGACTCAATCCAGCCCAAATTCTATAGACCCCAGGGAAAAGTCTTCGTGCACCGCCTCCGGTGCATGGATGCACGCATCGGACATGCCTATTGGCCATGCGCCGATGCATGCTTTTGTGCATATCAAAGACAGTGCACAAAGACATTTTCTAGACCCAGTTGAACTAAAATTAGCTCACGAAACAAATGTTCTGATCAACATAACGGATTTGGCCCATAACCATTAAAATGACCCAAGTACATGCCAATATCGACCCATTTTCATCGAAACTAATAAATGATGTGTTATAATACTACCAATAACATGGATATCCATTAGTATTTCAAGAGGAGGTTATGTCTATTGGCATTACTCATGTAAATGCTTATTAATGTTGATGAATGTAATATCTTTTTCTATGCCTATAAATAGATGGCATGAAATTGTATTTGAGATACCCGAATGGAATAAGAGAAAATATATTTCAATATTTTCTTTTCTTAGTCTCTTTGTTCTATTGTTACTCTTTAATTATATAACACATTATCAGCATGGGTCTCTATCTCATCATTCTACATTTGTTGAAGAAACTTTTATTGAGGTAAATATTATTTATGTTTATGCAAGTTATTTGCATATCTAATTAATTATTTTCTCTTAATATTTTTTCTTATGACTCTTAGTTTCAACTTATCACTTGGTCATTTATATATATATGAATATATCTAGTCCTTGATAAATTTGAAACAATTTTCATTCTAATAAAAAAGTTATGTACTAATTTACTTTGTGTACTTTGATAGTATTGTTATGATAAATTTGGCAAAACTTGATTTTGTGGCACTATATACCACGGGCAAAAATTATTTATCATGGATATTTGATGCTAAAATCATCTGGAGGCTAATGCCCTTGATGATACAATTAAAGATGGTAATGAGGCATCCAACCAAGATAAAGCAAAAGCAATGATCTTCCTGCGACACCACGAGGGATTGAAAGTTGAATACCTAACGGTAAAAGATTCCTTTATCCTTTGGAATAGCCTAAAAGAGCATTATAACCACAAAAAAATGATTGTTCTTTCCAAGGCTCGTTATGATTGGATGCACTTACGTCTAGAAGATTATAAGACAGCAAGTGAATACAATTCAGCTATATTCAGAATTACTTCCCAGTTGAAATTATGTGAAGAAAAGTCACTGATGAGGATATGCTGAAAAAAATCTTTTCTACTTTTTAAGCTTCCAATTTGCTCCTATAGCAATATCATGAAAGGGTTTTAGGAAATATTCTGAACTAATTTTCTGCCTTCTTGTGGTTGAACAAAATAATGAACTTTTGATGAAAAATCATGAAGCCCGTCCAACTGGCTCTGTACCATTCCCTGAAGTGAATATGACTACATATCAATTTTATAAATAAAGGCATGGTTGTGAACGTGGCTATGGACGTGAACGTGATCGAGGACGTTTTGGTTATTGTGGTGGTCATGTTAAAACTCATTTTCATCACTTGAAGTGGGAGAAAAATAAGAAAAAAATTAAGAAAGGCAAAGGGAACTTAAGTAAAAGTTTGGTAAAAACTCATGCTATCGTTGTGGAATAAAGGATCATTGGTTGTGTATCTATCGTACGCCAAAATACCTTATTGAACTTTATCAGGAGTTATTGAAAAAGAATAAATTAAGAAAAGATGAAAATAAATTTTATTCTGAATGTGGCCCTTCTGATACTGGATTTGATGATATGGATGTTGCTGACTTCATTATCCAACTAGAAGAAAATAATGCTTGTCTAATGATAGCATGAATGTATAAGGATAATTTTAAGAATGCCTATGTTATCAAATAATAATATGCAATAAAATAATATCTTTATATATATGTTTATTTTAAGGAAACTGATGCAATGATGAATTATGACTTTTAATTTTTATGCCTTTATATACCTTGTATTCTAATTTGTATTTCAATATATGTCATTCTTTCCATGAAGAAAATAGAATTATCTCGAGTAGGATCTTTTGTCAACAACAATAATTTGTGCCTCGTAGATAGTGCTACAATGCACACCATACTTAAAGATATGAAATACTTCTTCTACTTAAGAATGCAGACAATAAATATCAATAAAATTTGTGATAGTGCAAAATTGATTAAAGGCTCTAGAAGAGCCAATATCATTTTGCCTAGAGGAACAAAATTCATAATTGATGATGCATTATATTCTGAAATATCTCAAAGAAATTTATTAAGTTTTAAAGATATTCACAGAAATGGATATCACATTGAGACAACTAATGAAAGCAATATTGAGTATTTGTGCATTACAAGCATGATCTCAGGCAAAAATGTGTATTAGAAAAATTGCATGCATTTTTCTATGGTTTATACTACACAAATATAAGTAAAGTTGAAGCATATGCTATAGTAAACCAAAGGTTTACTAATCAAAATGATTTATAATTTAGCATAATCGGTTGGGTCATTCCAGTTCAATTATGATGTAAAGAATTATAAAGAATTTATATAAATATTCATTGAAGAATCAGAAAATATTACGATCAAATGAATTCTCATGTGCTGCTTGCTCTCAAGGCAAATTAATTATTAGGCCATCATCGGCTAAAATTAAGACCGAATTTCTTGAATTTCTGGAACGCATACATAGTGATATTTGTGGGCATATTCACCAACCAAATGGATCATTTAGATATTTCATGATTTTAATTGATGCTTCAACTAGATAGTCACTTGTATGCTTATTATTGACTTAGCGTTTGCGAGACTACTAGCGCAATTAATTCGACTACGCACTCTTTTTTCAGATAATTCTATTAAGACAATACGCCTTGACAATGCCGATGAATTTACTTCTCAAGCATTCAATGATTATTATACTACTATTGGAATCACCGTTGAATATCCTTAGCATATGTTCATACTCAAAATGGTCTTGCAGAATCGCTTATCAAACGGATCCAATTGATTGCAAGACCATTACTTATGAGAGCAATTTTTTTTTGTCTACATGGGAACATGCTATTTTACATGCAGCAGCACTTATTCGCATCAGGCCAACGAATTATCATGAATTCTCTCCATTACAATTGGTTTACGGTCAGGAACCAAATATTTCTTATTTAACAATTTTTGGATATGCGGTTTATGTTCCAATTGCTTCACCATAATGCACTAAGATGGAACTTCAAAGGAGATTATAATTTAATATCTTGAACCATTTACAGAAGATTTATTTATGACATATTTTACCGATTGTCATTTTGATGAGTCAATTTTTCCAACATTAGGGAGAAAAAATAAGTAGCTAATAAAAGAAATTAGTTGAAATGAATTATCATTGTCTCATCTTGATCCTCATACAAAATAATATGAACATAAAGTTCAGAAGATAATTCACATGCAAAAACTAGCAAATCAACTGCGACACATTTACTGGCCTTAAAAGAGTGATAAAGTCATATATACCAGCTGCAAATGCTCCAATCAGAATTGTTGTTCCTAAAGGATAACCTACCATTACTAATGAGATAAAGAGACAAGTAAAGCATGGTAGACCAATTGGTTTCAAAGATAAAAACCCTCGTAAAAGAAAAGGAGCAAAGCATTTAGATGACCCGATTGAAGATACTATGACTCGAGAAAAGATCCCCAGTATAATAACAGAAGTAATTGAGACTCCAGATAAGTCTGTTGTAAAAGAGAATAAGATACCTAAAATCAAAGAAAATGAAGAGATCTCTATCAATTATGTTATGACTGGGAAAAGATGGAACCGATATAAGATGATCGTTGACGATAAGTTTGCATATTATGTTGCGCAAAATATTGAAAATAAAAATGAGGATCATGAATCAATGTCTATGGAAGACTGTAGACATTGACAAGATTGACCAAAATGAAAGGATACAATCGATTATGAATTAAAATCGCTAGCAAAACGTAAAGTTTTTGGATTGGTTGTCCAAACACCTGCTGGTATAAAACCTGTAGGACATAAATGGGTATTCATGCGAAAGCAAAATAAGGATAATAAAATTATGAGGTATAAAGCATGACTAGTTGCCCAAGGGTTCTCACAAAGATCCGATATTGATTATGAAGAGACGTATTCTCCCATGGTGGATGCAACAACTTTTCGCTATTTGATTAGACTGACAATGCATGAAAAACTTGAATTGCATCTTATGGATATAGTGATAGCCTATCTATATGGCTCACTTGACAATGATATCTATATGAAAATTCTAGAAGGATTACAATTGCCTAAAAAGTCTAACTCTAATTCGAGAGAACTTTATTTGATAAAATTACAAAAATCTCTATGGGTTAAAACAAATAGAGCGTATGTGGTACACTCATTTGACTGAATACCTATTGAAATAAGGCTATAACAATGATCCTATATGTCCTTGTATCTTTATAAAGAGATCTGGATCATAATTTGTGATCATTACAGTATATGTTGATGATTTGAACATCATTGAACTCCTGAAGAGCTTTAAAGGGCAGCATATTGCCTAAAACAGGAATTTAAAATGAAAGATCTTGGAAGAATAAAATTTTGCTTTGGCCTGCAGCTCGAGCATCTCAAGAATGAAATTTTTGTGCACCAACTTGCTTATATAATAAAGATACTTAAAAGGTTTTATATGGATAAAGCACACCCATTGAGTACTCTGATGGTCGTAAGGTCACTTGAAATCGATAAAGATCCTTTTCGACCTAAAGAAGATGACGAAGAACTACTTGATCTTGAAGTACCATATCTTAGCGCAATAGGTGCATTAATGTATCTTGCGACTCACTCTCAACCTGATATATTTTTTTCAGTAAACTTATAGGAAGATATAGTTCTTCGCCTACAAAGAGGCATTGAAAAGTTGTTAAGCACATATTCCGATACCTCAGAGGTACAATGGATATGGATTTGTATTATTCAAATTTGTCCAAATCTGAGTTAATAAGTTTTGCAGATGCAGGATATTTGTCTGATCCTCATAATGATCGATCACAAACAGGTTATGTCTTTATATGGTGCCACTGCTACTTTATGGCGTTTTACAAAGCAAATAATTATGACTATATCATCTAACCATGCCGAAATTCTGGCAATTCATGAAACAAGCCGATAATATGTATGGCTTAGATCGGTAATCCAACACATTTAGAAGACATGTGGATTATCCTCTCAAAAAAAGGTACTAACTATTTTGTATGAGGACAATACAGCCTGCATAGCTCAAATGAAAGAAGGGTATATAAATGTGACATAACAAAACATATATCCCCAAAGTTCTTTTTTACTCATGATCTTCAGAAGAGTGGTGCTATTAATGTTCAACAAGTTGATCTAGTGATAATCTCGCTGATTTATTTACGAAAGCACTATCTACAAAGAGATTTGAAGAGTTAGTCCAAAAAAATTGGACTACGACGACTCAAGGATCTCGAATGATAATTTTAAGGGAAGTATATCAAGAGATGCAGTCAAAAGGGGAGCAAAATACTGTACTCTTTTTTTTTAGCTATGGTTTTGTCTTATTATGTTTTCTTGGCAAGGTTTTAATGAGGCAGTATTTCTCTCAATAAAAAACATGAATGATATACTCTTTTTCCTTCACTAAGAATTTTTCATGTATTTTTACCTAAAAAGATTTTAATGAAATATCCGGATGAAATAAGAAAAAATATATTTTAATATTTTTTCTTAGTTTTTTTTTATTGTTACTCTTTAATTATATAACATGATCGATGTATGTTTTCTCTCATTGCAATTAATTAAAAATATTAATTTATTGTTTCCTTCGCTCATTGCCTTCTCTCGCAACCCATCAAAGTAATTAATCAAGTGAAAAGTTCAAAGTTTCTATCATGGATGATCCAACCTAGGTTCTCCTTGGACTCTGGAAAGTAGCTGGCTTTACCAATGGAACGCATCCATTGCAAATTTGTTATTCAACGGACACCCAAATGCTTAACGCGTGTCCACTTTGATTGCAAGAAAGTAGCCTGACAAGAAGCAGCCACCAACGATGATAAGAATAACAATGAAATCTTAATTTCAAACTATCTAAATGATCTCACTCAAACTTTCTTGACATCTCGGTTTGTATGGCTGAGTTGCAAGCTGCATGGGCTGGCATCACTCATGCGGTCCGTACCTTACGATCTAGCCGGGTGGTTATTGAGGGAGATTCTCTTACGGTTATCCGCTGGATCAAACGGGATGCTGATTGTTGTTCTCCACAAAACCCCCTGACCAGGGATATGGGTTGCTCTCCAATCTACATGTGCTCCAGTAATCCATTATGTTTATAGGGAAGCCAATGCTGCAGCCGATTAGGTCTCCTCGGCTGTAGCCCGCCATTCAGGTCAGTGGGAATGGCATAATGGTGATCCATGTCCTGTCATTTTGCAACAAATTATATACTCCAATATTTCGGGCTTGACTCACCCCAGAGTGTGTGAACGCCCGCCAGTAACCAAAAAAAAGAAAAAAAGTTAACCTAATTTAGCATCTAGCAACAAGAGAGAGAGAGAGAGAGAGAGAGAGAACAATATGTTATTATGTATATATACCTGTGATATGATGGAAAACTCTATGAGCCTATTTGAGATAGCTACTCAAAATATTCACTTAGGTTGCGTTTGGTAGCCGGTAATCTATCCAGATTACCGGTAATTTAAACTGGGCCCACCGGATAGCTGTGTTTGGTATACATTTTTTGGGTAATCTATCTTGCAACGGTAATCTAGATTACCTCATGAGAGGTAATCCAGATTACCTCAGGGGGAGGTGGCTATCCAGATTATCGGACTGATAATTTTTTTTTTTGACAAAATTATCCCTGTCCCCTCATCTTCCTTTTAAATGAGATAAAAAGGAAAGAGAATAAAAAGAGAGGCCGTGAGCAAAAGGAAAGAGGAAAGGTGGAGACGCCATCAAATCCGATCGATTTCAAAGGTAAATTATCATCCTTTTATTCAAACTTTGTAGGCATGGAACGATTGTTTGTATGTAATAATATTTCAAAATTATCCTTTCCCAAAAAGCCAAGAAAAGGCTCATGTTTATCTTATTTTAAAAGGATAAATAATAGAAAATGCTCATATTTATATGATAAATAAACTTTTATATTAGTTGTTCTTTTTCTTTCTCTATCCGTTTCTTTTTTAAGTAGCTGTTATCAGTTTCTTTTGTTTTGCTACTAACGGAAGAGGCTGCTTTTTTTTTTCTTATCAGTTTTTTTGTTACGGCCGTTCTTTTTTTTTTTTTTTTTAGTTTCTTTTTTATAAACGGAAGAGGCTGGTGCATTGTAGATAATATTAGGCTGGTGCTTTGTAGATAATATTTGGATATTTAAGTATCAATGTTTCCAAACAAAGAGTATGGGTGATTTTCCAAAAGATTAACTCATTCATCATCGTACATTAGTTACCATTTGTGACAGAAACATATGGCCGACAACCTAAAAAGTTCTTAATAAGATACATTTGATTTAAATTTAAAGATTCAGTTATGCTTTTTTATAAAAAAAATCAAGAAAATTGATCAGATTTTTCAGGCCAATTGACCTCTGTTCAGAATGGATCAGTGCTAGTTTTTAACTTCACAAATCAATAGTTAAGCAAGTAGCTCTAGACTTCCTGACATGAGCTTTCACTTCACTAATTATGAATGGCTTTATCATGTTAAACGAGGTAGAAGATCTGTGGTTCCCAATCTACCAAACTTATCAACATTACCTTTTAGCATCTTGCTTCGATGAATTCTTGAGAACAAAATTCCTTCCATCTTTCAGCAACAGAAAAAAATAATTGATTCTTCGTAGCACAGAATTGTCTCTACATCTTTAAAAAGATTCTTCTGTAAGATATCTATACCTAAACCAAGTTTCTTTAAAATACAGAGATTCATAGGAAAAGTAAAATTCATAGGTGAATGCTGGGGAGGCATAATTGGCTGAGTTTTTCATCTAGCACAGAGCAGAGGGTTCTACACCTTTAAAGCTAACTGGTCTTGCCATGTAATTTTTCTCTTTCCAGCACGATTTGCTCCATTCCCAACATCTCAACATATCAATAGCTTCAGATCATTTGCCACAGGGTCACCCTCTGTTGGATGAATGGCTCTAAGTTTGATTTAATAAGGTGCAGAACTTATATAAAATATATGCTGTAATTAAGTACTTAAATTCTAATGAATAAGCTCAGCAGAATTCATATTATATGTAAAATAAATTTAATACTAACAAAGATGATCTCTGCTCTATATCAAATGGTTTGCTTAGACAATAGATTGAGCAACTATTTTATAAACTATTATAGTATAGGACATGTTGTGGCATTTTGGGAGATTTAGGGGTATTCTCTCCTTATGTTTTGTAGATGATACCAATTTATTTCATGAGCTGATGATATCACATTTGCATGCCTTGCATTCATTATTTACCATTATGAAAATAACATGCATCATTGCATTCAATGTTGAATAATCAATTATCTTGTGATGATATTGTCATTTAGATGGATCGGCTGCCAGAAGAGTTGCTTCAAAATTAGCATCTATCATTACAATGTACATCAATCTTCATAGGGCCATTATTGCGTTAACTGGAATATTGCATACATACTGTGTCACTTTATTGATTAGGAGAAGTAACAAGAGAAAAAGGATTGATCTTGGTGAGTATGATAGACACAAGATTAGAGAAATTAGTTTACATAGGATTGTATTTGATTCGGAGCTAGCATGTATAGAAAATACGCGCATGGATAGAAGAAGTTTTCATGCATTATGTGATATGTTACAAACTACTGGAAGATTATCGAGTATCAAAAATATGTGTGTTGAAGAGATGGTTGCTATATTTTTACATATATGTGTTCACCATGCTAAAAATAGAGTCATTAAAAGACAATTTGCAAGGAGTGGAGAGACAATTAGTAGGCAGTTTACAACTGTGTTGAAGTCCATTCTTCTTTGTCATGAAATATTGCTCAAGAAACCAGAGCCTGTTCCTGATAACTCAACTGACTACAGATGGAAATGGTTCAAGGTATGTTTTATAATCAGATGGATAAATATTATGTTAATTTTAAATTATTTAAGAAGCACTTTATATTAACATAATAATAATATTTTTTATTATAGAATTGTCTAGGTGTGTTAGATGGAACATACATTAGATGCACAGTCATTGACATTGACAAGCCTAAGTACAGAACAAGGAAAGGTGAAATAGCTATGAATGTTCTAGGAGTTTGTAGTCAAGATATGCAATTTATCTATATTTTACCTGGATGGGAGGGATCAGCTGCAGATGGTAGAGTACTAAGAGATGCATTATCAAGACCAAGAGGTTTGAAAGTAACCCAAGGTAATAGGTCTAGTTATTTAAAACTTATTTTCATTTATATATTAAACTTATTTTCTAACAAGATTTTTACTTGTGTTAGGTTTTTATTACTTATGTGATGCTGGATATACAAATGGAGAAGGGTTTTTAACTCCATATAGGGGTCAACGATATCATTTGAATGATTGGAGATAAAATCTTCAACCGACAACACCACAAGAATACTTTAACTATAGGCACTCATCTGCTAGAAATGTCATCGAGAGATGCTTTGGTTTTCTTAAAATGAGATGGGCGATTCTTAGAGAGAAGTCATTTTATCCAGTAAAAATACAAGCAAGAATCATTAATGCTTGTGCTCTTCTTCATAATCATATTAGAAGAGAGATGTCAATTGACCCAATTGAAGATGAGATACATGTTGTCCTCCCGACAGAAGAAAATAGCAATGAAGGAGAAATGATTAATCATGTTATGAGTACAAATGCTTGGACTCAATTTAGGGATGACTTGGCACAAGAAATGTGGGACCAATCCAGAGATTGAAGAAATTCTCAATGCTATTGCAAATTTTGCTATGTATTATTATTTTGTGTATTTGAGTCTTTCTTCATTATAAACCTTGTTGCAAATTTAATATGAACCTTGTCACCATTGTTTGAAATATGGATGCTTATTACTATTATTTTTGGATTGTTTGTTTTTATTCAACTTATTATTGTTGTTATTTAAATTTTTAATATAAACATCTATTATCTTTTGAATTAAATAATTATCTTTTAGATATGGATGCTTCTTTAAGTCAAAGGAGGAACCAGGGGAAGAAGCATCAATGGAATGCAGAGGAAGATGCTATATTAATTGGATATCTACTTGATTTGAAGAATGATCCTATTTGGAGGGGAGAAGGTGGCAATTTCAAGGTTGGGTTCTTACCTCAATTGGAGAAGATGATGGCAAACCAGATATCTAATTGCAACATTAAGGCTCATCCACATATTCAATCAAGGTTTAAGTTATTGAAACAACAATATGGTGCTATTTATGATATGTTGAATACATCAGGATTTGGATGGGATGATACAAGAAAATGTATTACTTGTGATCAAGATGTATGGGACAACTGGATCAAGGTAAATGCACAACATATTAATTAATTCTTCATTCTTATTTACTTTTTGATGCTTTAGGTATAATTTGTTTAATTTATATTGGTTCATTATGATAGAGTCATCCTCAAACATCTGGTCTTCGGAACAAGCCATTCTTATATTTAGAAGAACTCTCTATCATATTTGGAAAAGATCGTGCAACAGGTCAGAGGGCTGAGGATTCTGCAGATGCAGCCAATGAAATCCTTACAGAAGCAATGAATAGTGAAGAGGAGGTACAGTTTGTAGATCCTACCGAATTTGAGAGTAACAACTCCATTCCCCAAACTCCTATCGGTCATGTTCAACAAAGTGCTTCTTCGTCAAGATAAAAAAAAAGGAAGGCTTCTGATAAGGAAGAAGTTGCTTTTACAAGCACTTTGATTAAAACTATAAAAAATCTTGAAGTAATGTGTCAAAGTTCAAGTAAAGGTATTGATAAGTTGGCAGATTGTTTTCAGTTTCTTGCAATGATCAAGAGATGAAGAAAAAAGTTTATGAGGCAATAGCGGAGATCGAAGATTTGGGGTTACATGAGTCATTGATGGTTAAAGCTGGATTGATAATTGCTCGTGATAGTGCAAGTTTGACTTACTTCTTTTCATTACCTCAGAGGTTAAGAAAATATCATGTATTGGATGTCCTTGGTTTGAGTCCTAGTTAGGACATTTATGTTGCTAGTTGTGGTTGTTTTGGATGTTGTGGTTGTTTGGTTATTTATCTATAATATTTTTTTCAGTAAACATTTGGTTAGCTAGTAGATACTTTTATTAGTAGTTTTGAATTTGAACATTTGTATCGTGTTGTTGTTTTAACAAACTACAAATGCTTTTTATTGAGATAGTTGGAAATATTTTGAAATTTTGAAAGAAGATACCTATATTATATTACTGTTCAGATTATTGTTGAATTGTTCATATTGCTTATTAATTTTTAATTTATTATTAGATTATATGTTACTAATTTCTATTATATATGCTGCATATTTAGATCTTGTCATTCCATTTTGGGCTGCTGGTAGAATGTCTTTTTCTTCATGTCTTGCTTCCATATAACAGATGTTCAAAAGAGATCCACCTTCTTTTATATATATATATATATATATATACTATTAATAGTATATGTTTTAATACCATGCGTTAACTGATGCTAATTAAATAAGATCTCATTAATGGCCAACAGAAAAAAAAAACTCAGATAAGCTAACAGCGGCTTTTTTTTTTCTTTTTACCAAATCCGGCAAATGCATCGAGAGATCTTCGACCCTCGCCTTTAAATGAACCCCATGTAAACCAGGTTGAACGGCTGATCCTTATCAGCATATAAAATCAATGCACAGTTCCTAAATTTCTTATATTCTCCTTCTTTTATATATATATATATATATATGAATTTTATACTATTAATAGTATATATTTAAATAAAAAAATATGATTGTAACTAATATCCAACTTTTATACCTAAACTTAATAGTATATATATATATTTTTAATAGATCTGATTTAGGGGTATTTTGGGAATTTGATGCTATATGATTGGTAATTTGTTTGTCATACCAAACACAGTAATCAATATTACTGTATGATTACCTGTGCATACCAAACACAGTAATCAGCATTACTGGCAATCTATCCAGTGGTAATCTATCTTGTAGGTAATCCACATTACCATTCAGGATTACCTGGCGATGCACCAAACGCCCCCTTAAAGATATCCTAACAGTCAATTTAAACTTTTGTCCTATATCCATCTCAAGGTTGCTCGGAATGCCATCCATAAACCCTAATACTTAATAATATTAGTGGGAAATTCTTATCCCTCACTTCTAGTTCGTGAAGGAAAAAAAATAATAAAAAGCTCAATCTAACCTAAGTAGTCTTGGCGTCTCTCTCTTACTTTTTTTTTTAATGAACATACAAACCGAACTGAAAGAAGATATAATACTAAACCTCAATGACTTATATAACGTTAAATAGAGAAAATAAAAAGAAGGGAATGAAGAGGAGCAGGCCATTGTTATATAAGGATGAGCAGGCCGTATAGAGTAGAGGGAATTTGAATGAGATGGCTGGGATTTGGAGAAAAAAAAAAAAAAAAAAAAGAGAGAGAAGGATTGGGAGAGCTTTAGGCCTTTATTTTAGAGATATTTTAGACTTTTAGTAAATATGTAGGGTTGGTGTGGAGATGGATATGCTTTTACCCACCTGTATTTTAAATTGACTTCAGGTTTAATTTTTAATACTCATTTCATTTTTTATTTTAAATGGATTAAATAAAACCTACCCTGTTGGAGCCAAAGTATCTATTAAGCTAATGGAAATAGCCACTCTTGGTAAAGCTTTTGAGAGCTCTCTTTTTTTTCTTAAAAAAAAAAAGATAAAGCTCGTGAGAGGCATATGTAAAATGCCATTGCATATGACCTCCAATCTTCATGGGGCATATAACGGAAAAAAATGAAAAAAAATTCCATTTATCTTAATTATTTTGAAATTTTGCCCCATTAACTCATTTCCAATTAGGGTTGGCTATGGGTTGGGTTAGGCAAGACCGTGCTCCAATCGGGCTAGGGTTTAAAACGTAGCACAAGCGATTGGGTCAGATAAAGTTGGGTCAAGCTTGACCAGTCCAAATTTGTCATGATAAAGATTTGGATCCAAACCTGACTCAAATTATAAGCATATATTTAATTTATAAAATATATTTAATAAAAAAGCTGGTGTAGTGGCTGTGTTAGGTGCCACCTAATTCTAAGGCCCCACCTTCAAATCCCTATTTATATACATTATAATATATATATTTATATGTAAGGATAAATTTTGAATCATATCAATTGGGGCTTAATTTCTCTTAGCCTAAAAGTTCAATCCAAAACTTGAATGGGCTTAAAAATATGTACTTGCTTCAATCCGGCCCTATGACTTAAAAATATGGAAAACTCTTTGCACATCGCCTTCAGTGCAAATAGCCTGCTTCAATCGGGCACGATGATTCATTCGCACATGAGCTCATGCTAAAGGATTTGCTCGTAAGTTTCGCACCGCAAACGAATGAATCTACGAACGGATGAATTACTGTGCCCGATGCAAGCCATCCTACATTAAAAATGGTGTATAAAGACTTTTCCTCAAAACATACAGCCTCTTCTAGTTCAGCTCCATGGATAAACACAAAAAAAAAGAAAAAAAAATTGACATGGGCTTGAAATCTTTTTGGGCTGGCCCATGCCAGCGCCCACTAAAAGCACTCCAAAACATGTGTCAGGTTTGTGCTAACCCGCCCATAACGTACTTAAATTTCATTACATGAAATAACAAAAAAAAAAAAAATTTATCCTTAAAAAATTTATATTTTTATTCTTAAAATAAAATTTTAACATTCAAACGCTACCTTTGTACCTGCAATATTCCTATCCAACAAACGGCAATAAGAGCTCATGAAGCTGCTTGATTGAACTTGGTGTCGAGTCTCCATCTTTCCACTTCCCAACAGCACCCACCGTGTACCAAAATTGTTGGATTTTATAAAATGACATCTTAGTCACCACAAATCCGCACTCCGAAAGGCCGCACCCATCGAAGCGACCTAAAGATTTTTGTTTTTTTCTTAAAAATTCCACGGATCAAGCTTTCAAATACGTCGATTGAAAGGATTAAAAAAAAAAAAAAAAAAAGGAAGGAAGAAAGAAAGTGGGTATATAGCTAAACTCTTTGACAATTTTCAAGAATTAAAATAAAATAAATTATATTGTGAAGTTAGGACTTAGAATCTTAAGAAAGAAAAAAATCGGCTTAATTTAATTAAAATTAATTTGAAAATCTCGATCTAGCTGTATGCAATTTAGTAGCCAACTAAATTCATCTCAGCAGGTATTCTACTGAAATTGGGTTGCTTGGCTCTAATATCATTTCTTTGATGCTCTAATCTTTAATTTAAGTTAAACATGTGTCATGAAATATAATTTTATGAATTATGCAAGATTTAAAATTTAACTAATTTTTAAATTAATAATAATTACAAATGACATCTTATCTCATAAGAACGGAAGAATTTAAGGGAATTTTTGTTTCATGCCCAACATAAAAATTAAAAAAAAAACTTTTACTAAATAAAAAAAGTCATAATCTGAGGGCAGATGTTGAGCGGTCACCGCATTATCTTCATTCTTTTGGATTGAATATTATAGTGCTGTCCTACTTTATTCAGTTTGTAACCGATCCAATTCATTTCATCAAGTATTTTTGGTGAGTTAAATTTGAGATTGCTTCTTAGACCTAAGCAAATATCTTAAGTTAGATTGGATTTTGCTCGATTCTTTTGTAGCAGCCTTAATTTTTCAACTTTTTTTTTAAAAATATTTTTTATAATTCAAAATATATTAGTAATACTTTTTTTGTTCCCTTAATTTGCTTTTGGACCGATGTCGGCAGAGAGACCCAGCGAGAAACTTCTTGCGGTTCTCTTCACGAAACGGCGAAGGACTTGTTTGTACTTTCTCACGTCGAAAGCATGCTCCGGGGCATGAAATCTAGCGGCGGTTGAGCGGTGGAAGCCCTTCCTACTTCTCTGCACCTGTCGTGAAACCCTGCCAGCTGAGGTAATCAATCAATCCATCCATCCATCTATTCCCCCCCCTTTCCTTTTCAAAACCCTCAATTCTGCTGTTGTTCATGTTGCTGCCGTTTTAAAATCATGAGATTCTATGTAGAATAAGATCCTGATACTGGTTTTCTTCAATCATTGACTTCTGAACAGAGTAACACGATGATACCTGTTTATTCGTCCTTAGATATCGCCAATTTATCCCCATAGAACAGGAATAGGATGAGGCATAGAACAAAATCCCTAATTCCTTTCTTTCCCCATGTCTATTCCTCTCTATCTTTTCTAGTTCTCCATAAAGTTATGAACTGTAACAGTTGATGTTCTATTGAGTTTCTTTCTAGCAGAAAATTTTTAAAAAATGTTTCCTTTTAATAAAAAAATCTCTTCTATTGAAAAGTGGGTGATTATTGTTTGTTTAGAGCCCTTTTGAATGCATGTTTTGTGGGAAAAATGTTCAAGGTGTTCTTCATGAAAATTATTTGCTTTTTTCAATCAATATGGTTTCTGTTGTATGTGGTGTTTGTTTCATGTTCTAAGAAGGGTGATGATAGGGTGCTTCTGGAATTAACGGCGAGGGGTAATTGAAGTCTTAATTAAGTGTAAACAACGTGCTGTGTAGATTATTAGGGTTTGGAAGTGACATCTCTTCCGTCTGAGACCATACTAAATGGAAATCGTGTGGGTTCCAAATGAAAGAGAAAGAGAGACAAATATAAGTTCAAACAATTTTGGTTTCTTGGAGTAATAATTATCCAAAATTATAGCTATGTATTAGAGTAAATCAAGTGGTTGACAACCATACAGACTGATGTTAAGTTTTTATGTATCATGTGGGACCCTCCTGATTATAACTCGGTAATGACAAAAATAATAACTAGTGAATCAATGTGGTAAAATTTATTTTAGGCATGAACAAGTAAATTTATAGGATTTTTAGTTAATGTTTTTCGTTTTTTGCAATTAACAAAAGTTAATTTTCTGATTTTTTTTCCCCCATCTATTTCCATAAGTCCGAAGAATGGATTCTTCAATAGTATTTGTTTCTGTTACCTAAATGGCTAATTCTTCTGGTCTACCAGAAATTCGTTTTTCCACATATTAAGCACTGCTCTTCCAATTAGCTTTTAACTTTAGATAGCATGATTCTTTTCTTTTCTTTTATTTGCACTACTTTATTTGATAAAATATCTCAAATTATATGTGGTTGATGAGTTGCAGGATCACAAGTATGAGTGGGTATACTGTGGAAGTTACTAATCTGTCCCCTAATGCGACTGAAAGAGATCTTTATGATTTCTTTTCCTTTTCTGGGGCCATTGAACACATTGAGATCATCAGGTGATAAAGCAAGGATCTGAATCCAATGATAGTTAAGAGTTTATTTACTTCGCATGAGAAACCTGCTAATCATTCATATTTTTTGTTTTATGGTTGTTTGTTTGGTTAAATTTGTATAATTTACTCAAGAATGCTGCTTATTTTGAACTGACATGCTGTGGTTGTTTGTTGTGTTAAAAATGCATTTTTTTTGTGTGTAAACTATATTCATACTATTTAATAGTATTTTTAACTGTTTCGCTTATTTCTTTGGGTAGGACTATACTACAAAGTCGAGTCTTCATTGGTTAGCACCATGGAATAGTCTTATGGTTTTGAAGTTTCTCCTGATGTGGGCATTTGTAAACAGGTCTGGGGATTATGCTTCCACTGCTTATGTAACATTCAAAGAACCTCATTCCTTGGAAACTGCTGTATTGCTCAGCGTAAGTTCTTCTAACACCAGCTATGGGAAGGTTGTTTTTATGATGTAAAAATTTAATGTTTCATTCATCTTTCACCAGTCCTTTTTGGCCTGGTTGTTTTTCCAATGTTCTGCAGCGTTCTATTGTACTGTAGCAGCTCCGTAATCTTTGCTCAAAATGATCAGTCTCCTGATTCACGAATCATTTGACTCTGTTTGGTTTAATCATGGTACATAATGACCTGGGAAAATTCTATGGATGACTTGGCTCTTATGTCTTTTACATGACTAGATGTTATTACACTTTGCTCCTACTTCAGTTTAAATGAGGTTTTAAACTACTGGTTTCTTTGTCTGATTCTTCTGTTATCCAGCAACTACATTTATTTTCGATTATCGCCATCATTTCAGATGTTGCATTTGATTCTTAAACCTCAGCTACAGTTCCAATCTTCTCTCAACTATTGAAGATTTAAATTTTTTTATTGGCCGTGTGCTTCTCTAACTGTTGCTGAATTGTTGCATTGTCCATGTCAGACCGTTCACAAATTTTGTGAATTGTTTGCAAATGGTATGTAAGTTGAAATGCCAGTTGATTACTTTACTAAAACGATTATCTACTCTCTAGTTTTTAACAGTAGTGTTATTGCTATTATTCATTGATGTTGTCTCTCCCCATGCTTAATTTTGCATACACTCTCAACTATTCTATATATTTTTGTTATTTTTAGCTTCTACTTTTGTATCCTTTCCAACTTCTGGCAAATTCTCCATGTTTCTCCACACCAATCTTGTGATTATGCCTTCCTCACAGACTGAATAGTTTTTATTATTAATTCATTGACTGAATAGTTTTTATTATTAATTTCTTATTCATTTTGATTATATGAACTTTATAGCCATCAATTGCTTTATCAGTTCAATCATTGATTACTGTGTTGTAATAAGATGGAAACTATTCATTTTTTATTATCTCAGGGAGCTACTATTGTAGATCAACGTGTTTGCATAGGACGCTGGGGGCACCATGATGAACCTTGTGATTTCTGGGACAGGCCTTACTGGAAGTATGAAGACAATAATGACTCCACGGTATGCCTCTAAAAACTTGTTATTTTAGTTCTTTGATGACTTTAAACTTGAATTAGTCTAAACTTGAATACAATATTTTACTGGAGGATTAAATACTAAGTCTTAGACATCTGATAATAACATCACGAAACTGTATCCTTGCATTAGTCATGTTATTATTGGGAAAGCGATGCAACCTTAAAGAGACTGTGCTGAGAGAAAAGGACAAAAGGGAGAGGTGGAGGAAACTACTGCATGGAGATATTATTTATTTATTTTTCAAATTCAAGTCTACTTTGTCCAAAACCATAGGCAACCTAATATAGGAAAATATTTTAAAATTTACCAAAAATAAGAAAATCATGAATCTTCTTAAAATACCAAAATGATAAAATATAATTTGTGTAAAACGTGGCTATGAAATTCTAAGGCAATTCAGATTCGTTTGACCTATGAAATTAAGCAAATAAATTTTTCAAAATGGTACTTTTTATTTGAAGACTGGGATTATGGGATGTGTCATTGGCAAGACCATCGCGCTTGCAAGGCCGATTGTGGAGTGTGGTCATAATAGCAATTTTGGTCTGCTGATTGAACACTCAGTTTTTTCACCCACGTGCATAACACCCTAATCAAGTTTCAATCCTGACAATTCTTGCCCTTCTTGTGCTGTTCCTGTCAAATTTAGGTTTTGTTCTCAATACCCTTCTTGTGAGGGTTGCTCACTTTATATAAAAGTTGTCGGACTAATTACAAGGCTAAAAATCAGCCATTACATAAGATACACATGATTATGTAAGGTAAGAATAAATGTCTATCAATTCTATGCATATATACAATATACTCTACACTTATGGCAATGATGCTGATTTTCTGCCTAAACAATTCTCCCTTGATGCGCCCTTAGTTAGCCAATTTGAATTTCAAAATTTAAATTCAAAACTTCCGCTTAACTGGTCCTTTGGCTCGCCAAATTAGTCATGAAATCTGTCATTTTTGCATATCAAATCAGCCTTGGAATCTGCCATTTCTGAGCACCAAATCAGCCTTGGAATCTACCATTTCTGCTCCCTTGACTAGCTGTTAATTCTACTAATATCCCCCTCAAATTGATGCTGGGCGATTGAGAAGCATCAATTTGTCAATTAAGAACTGATGTCGGGACGAGAGAGAGCGTTGGTGAAGACATCAGCAGTTTGGTGTTCAGTAGAAATGTGTGGAAGAGTAATCTCCTGACGAGCAAAAGCTTCACGAATGGAATGACAATCCACTTCAATATGTTTGGTGCGCTCATGAAAAACAGGATTGGCAGCAATTTGAATAGCACTGGTATTATCAGCATGAAGAGGAGTAGGAGTAAGCTGTGGAACACTAAGTTCGCCTAACAACCCTCGAAGCCATATAATTTCAGAACAAGCAGACGACATAGCCCGATATTCAGACTCGGTGGATGACTTTGATACACGAGCCTGCTTCTTACTCTTCAAGAAATGAGGGCGTTGCCAAGAAACATACACCAACCCGTAACAGAACGACGAGTATCCGCACAACCAGCCCAGTCGGCATCACTAAAACCCTTCAACTGTAAAGAATTCTCAGAGGAAAAAAATAAGCCACGACCAGATGTCCCTTTGAGATATCGAAGAAGACGACGGACAGCGGCCAAATGTGTCTGGCAAGGAGCCTGCATAAACTGACTGACCTGCTGAACAGCAAACGAAATATCAGGTCGAGTAATGGTCAAATAATTCAAACTGCCCACCAGCTGCCGATACATTGAAGGATCAGATAAGAGATCACCATCCGCCTGACGCAATTTTAAATTGACCTCCATAGGTGTAAGAACCGAATTTGCGTCTTGAAGGCCTGCTAAAGAAAGAAGTTCTTGGGTGTACTTATGCTGATGTAAGAGCATGCCATTTGGGCAATGGTGAACCTCTAGTCCAAGAAAATACCTCAGTGGACCAAGATTTTTCATATGAAATGAAGATTTGAGACGCTGTTGGAGTTGCTCAATTAACTGGAGATCAGATCCAGTAATCACAATATCATCGACATACACAAGAAGTATAACAATCCCAAGGCTAGTCTTGCGAAAGAATAGAGAGGAGTCATACTGACTCTGAGAAAAAGTGAAATCCAGTAGAGTAGTACGAAACTTCTCAAACCATGCCCGCGGTGCCTGCTTCAAACCATACAGAGATCGCTTTAAGCGACAAACCTCAACAGAAGAGGAAGGAAACAAGCCAGGAGGAGGAGACAAATATTTCTTCCTTCAGATCACCATGTAGAAATGCATTCTTCACATCCATCTGGTGAAGCGACCATCCTTTCGAAACAGCAATGGCCATGATAGTGCGGATAGTAGTCATTTTGGCAACGGGAGCGAATGTTTCCTCATAATCAAGCCCATACTCCTGTCTATTCCCGAGTGCTACTAGACGAGCTTTATATCTTTCAATAGATCCATCAGCACGTAGCTTGATGGTGTAGACCCATTTACACCCAATAAGTTTAACTCCAGCAGGACAAGGGACGATGTCCCAAGTGTGATTGTCCTGAAGAGCCTGAATTTCATCCTGCATAGCTTGGCGCCAACACTCTTGAGTAGAAGCCTGAGAATAAGACTTAGGCACAAAAGTAGTATCAAGAGTAGCCTGAAGAGCCGAAGAAGAAAAACCATACCAATCTGGGGGCCGGAAATCCTAGTAGATCGTCGTGGCTCATGCAAGACAGGATCAGGTGGCGGTTCAGAGGAAGGAAGAGGCAGTGGGCGACGTCGCTGATACACGATATCGGGCTTAGAAGGAGTATGAGATACATCATCAAATGCAGGAAGTGAAATAGAGGGAGAAACAAGATTAGTACGAGATGGAAAGAAATATTGATTTTCAAAGAAAATCACATTGCGAGAAATACGAAGCTTGTTAGCATCCGCATCATAACACACAAATCCTTTATGAGAGTTACTATAACCAAGAAAAGCACACTGAACAGATTGGGCAGAAAGCTTGTGACGTTCAATGGGAGGTAAATGAACAAAACAAATGCAACCAAATACATGCAAATAATTATAATTAGGAGAAACACCAAACAAACGAGAATATGGAGAATCAAGATGCAAGGTAGGAGAAGGTAGACGATTAATCAAATATACAGCTGTAGATAATGCTTCTACCCAAAATCTAGAAGGTACAGAAGATTCAAGCATCAATGTACGAACAACATCTAAAAGATGTCTATTCTTACGCTCGGCGATGCCATTTTGTTGAGGGGTGTAAGGACACGAACGTTGAGAAAGAATACCCTTCTGTTGGAGAAAAGATTGAAAATCATGAGACATGTATTCTCCCCCAGAATCTGAATGGAAGATCTTAATACAGGTAGAAAATTGAGTTTCTACATAGGCAACAAAAGTTTTGAAGGTTGAAAACACATCAGCTTTAGAACGAAGAAAATAGACCCACGTGAAACGACTGTAATCATCAATAAATGTCACAAAATATCGGTATTGAGCATGAGAAAGAACATGACTCATACCCCAAACATCAGAATGAATAATATCAAAGCATGTAGAAGCACGACTACCTTGCAAAGGAAAAGGTAAAGATTTGCTTTTTCCTAGTTTACAAGGAGCACAATCAAAAGGCAAGGAAGAAAACTCATTTGTATTACTCAAATAACCATGTTTCATAAGATGTGTCAAAATTACAGAGTTGGGATGACCCAATTTCTTATGCCAAAGATGGCTATTATTATTAGCAATAGCAGAACAACCAACAAAATTTGAACGAGGAATGGAAAACGACTGAAGAGGAAAAAGACGTCCCACTTTAGGCCCCTTCGCTATCTCCTGTCCCGACGCTTGATCCTGCACACGACAACCAGAACGATCAAAATGAATAGAACAATTATCTTCTACTAATTGTCCAACAGAAATGAGATTGGCAGATAAATTAGGAGACACAAAAACATCAGTAAAGGAAGACCCCAGATTTCCAACTGCAGTAATGGGAAGAGTACTGCCATCTGCAATCTGAATATGTTGCTGACCATCATACTTACGAACATCTTGTAAAGCTGCCAAACTTCCAGTCATGTGATTGGAAGCTGCAGAGTCAATTAACCAAGGAGAAGGAAGGAGATGTTTCTTGCCTTGGAGACCAAGAGCAGAAAGGGCAGAAATAATCATCTGTTGAACCTGCTCGGGCGTAATGTTGGAAGAACTTGGAACTGTGGGCAGAGTGGAAGACATAGGCACAGAAGCAGACTGAACAGCAGTATGAAAAAAGGAGCAGATTTATTCTGAGGGCGTATACGACAATCCTTAAGGATATGACCCTCCTTGCAATAATTGCAGAATTTCTTGCTGCAATATTTTGCAATATGCCCAATTTTCTTGCAACTATAACATTGTGGTGGAGATCTAGATCGTCCTTTGCCTTGAGCAGCGTATGCCATATTAACCATCTCAGAACCACCAGTGTTTTGATCAAGGCCAAGCTGTGAGGCAAGACGCTGTTCTTCACGCAAGAGTTCACCCAAGCAATCCTCCAAAGAGGGGACAGGTGTGCGATTGATTAACCCAGCTCGTGCACTTTCAAACTCGGGTCTGAGCTTCATCAAGAATTGATCCCGCTGGCTCTCAGAATGAACCGCTTGTAGTGCTGCCAAAGCTTCTTTGGGAACCTGAGAATGCACCAATCCAGAATAATCACTCCATAAATTAATAAAACCAGAATAAAATTGCTCAATAGAAAGATTCCCCTGGCGATAGTTTCCAATGTCTAACTCCAATTGAAACTTTCGGGCAGAATTATTTTGATAATAAATTTGCCGAAGGTAATCCCACATTTCCTTAACAGTAGTGAACCTACGAAGATTATTGACCATATGAGGTTCAACAGAGCTGAGTAGCCAGGAAGCAATTTTAGCATCCTTGCTTTCCCATAAACTAAGCTCCTTGGAATCAGTTGGAGCCTTAGAAGACCCATCCAAATGACCCCATAACTCCTTCCCTTTCACAAACATCCTGAACTGGAATTCCCAACTGGTGTAGTTCTTGCCATTAAGGCGAATAATAGAATTTTCTCCAGACATAATAAAAAAATTGACAGAGCAGAGAAATCACAACAGTTACTCTTCAGAATCTATCGACAGCTACCAAGCAACAGAAAAAAAAACAAGATCCGACAGTCACCAAGAAACCCTTAAGAAATCAAGAATTCAAACAAGCCATGAGAAAACCACGAAAATAATTTGTGGTCACCAAGAAACCCTCAAGAAATCAAGAATTCAAACAAGCCAAGAGAAAACCACGAAAATAATTTGTGGCTCTGATACCATGTCAAATTTAGGTTTTGTTCTCAATACCCTTCTTGTGAGGGTTGCTCACTTTATATAAAAGTTGTCGGACTAATTACAAGGCTAAAAATCAGCCATTACATAAGATACACATGATTATGTAAGGTAAGAATAAATGTCTATCAATTCTATGCATATATACAATATACTCTACACTTATGGCAATGATGCTGATTTTCTGCCTAAACAATTCTCCCCTTGATGCGCCCTTAGTTAGCCAATTTGAATTTCAAAATTTAAATTCAAAACTTCCGCTTAACTGGTCCTTTGGCTCGCCAAATTAGTCATGAAATCTGTCATTTTTGCATATCAAATCAGCCTTGGAATCTGCCATTTCTGAGCATCAAATCAGCCTTGGAATCTACCATTTCTGCTCCATTGACTAGCTGTTAATTCTACTAATAGTTCCTCCAAGTGATCCTTTGACATGATTGCTGCATTGCAAAGTTATCCTCACTTGCTAGTTTGATTGTGTATTTGTTCATAATTATCTTTACCATGCTATCTGATGATGTGCCACATACAAGTTCTTTTATTATTATTATTATTATTTTATTAAGGGGAACAGTATTAGAAAACAGTTTAATCACTTTCATGAAAGGGAGAAGCATGTGAAATAAAAGAAGCGAAGAAATATGAAGATCAAAAGGAGATGATAATGAGAGGAGTAAAACATAAATTCCCATTAAGGAAAGAGTAGAGATGGGAGATCTTAGGACTAAAGTTGAAGAGCAGGATCTGGTTATATACTCTTAAAAATAATGTGCAAAATAGGCCTCGAATCACCATTAAAAAAGTCTTCAGTTTCTACTATTCCAATTGGACCAGCACAGTGCAACATTCAGTGTGAACCATCCTTCCCTCCAGTCTGACAAGAAGCTAAAGCTGTCAGTTGGAATATTCTGATATGCATCTCGATAAACTCCTGCACTTGACTACTAACTGAAGAGCCAAAGAACAGATGGTTAATAGATTTCACATCCATATTACATGATGGTTGAGGAAGCAAATAACCATGGTTTCCTCAACTTCACTGAGATAATTCAGCCATCAATTGTCACTGTTTCTCATGGTGGCTGTTTATTATCATGTTCTTTAGTGAAGCTAAAGAGGAACAAAGGTCTGGGATGGTTATATGTTTCAGAAACCGAACCATAGACCAGGGAAGTGACAATATGTATGACAGAGTTCAGAACACCCAGTGTGATATGCCTTCCCATATAAGCGCGTATACAGTTTATCTTATCTCCATCCCAATTTTAACTAACAATCCTAGATTGCCTAGAAATAGCAAACCACTAAGATTTTGAATTAAATATATTTAAAAGAAGATTCAAATAGAAGACAAGATTAGCTGTTTTGGACTAATTGAATGAAAACTTGCAAACAGATTAATGGTTGTCTGAAACTAAAATCTGACTAATTGACTAGTGTTTATATGAAATTTTAAATATTAAAAGGTTACCATCGGCTGGATGAGATCTTCAAAAATTTTCAGAAGTGGCAGTTTCTTTTTCTATTTTGTTTTTCTTTATCAAATTAATGCACCTTTAATATTCTTTAAGAAAGAATCCCCCTCCCGCCCCCCCCCCCCACCCCCCCCAAAAAAAAAAAAAAAAAAAAAATCTTTAAGAAAGAAAATAGCTTATCCATTTCCAAAAGATTAGTAATTGTTAGGGTGTTTCTGGCTCCTCTTTAAATCAGATTGTGGATGCTGTCTTGTTTGGATTGAACCATGTCAAAGTCTTGTGCATTCTGCTGCAGTTTCTGTCATAGTGTTAGGTTTCGTGTTTCTTTTGCATGATTGTCAGATATCTTTGGTAGTTTTATAACTGCAATTTTTGGTTTTCAGGATGAATAATTTTTGCAGCTTAAAATAGCATCTCAAAGTTTTTGTCTGTAATCTTATTTGGACTGATTTTATCTTGCATGCTTGCATTGTATAATTGGATGAAACAGCTGTGCTTCTCCTTTTAGTCCACTCCTGGAGGAACTTGATTCCATTGCGCATTTATCAAATTACTTTAACAATTTTTCTGACATATCCTGCTGCTAACCTGAACAGTCTGCACAAGCAAGCCATTTCACCACCACTCCAGGGGAAGCCATGACGATGGCACAAGACGTAGTCAAGACCATGCTGGCAATGGGATATACACTGAGCAAAGATGCCTTGATCAAAGCCAAAGCTTTGGATGAATCCTATCAAGTCTCAGCCACTGCTGCGGCCAAGGTTGCTGAACTGAGCAAGAGAATTGGACTGACAGATAAGATTAATGCTGGTGTTGATGCTGTTAGATCAGTGGATGACAGGTATCATGTATCAGAGACAACTAGAACTGTTGCATCTGCCACCGGGAGAACTGCCGTGAATGTCGCGAACACTGTTGTCAGCAGCAGCTACTTCTCCGCTGGAGCTCTATTGGTTTCTGATGCTCTCAACAAAGCTGCTAAAGTTGCAGCAGATTTGGCCGCCTATGGTAGCAACAAGTGAAATAAGGTATGCTCGGAATGTTTTTTAAGTCCATATGAGGTTAGTATTGAATAAGGATTTGTAGATTGTCTATAGTATGGTAAAAATGGATTATATGGTATGTGATTATAGTTGGTGACTTCAGGGTAGATATGTAGATGTTACAGTTGACTTAATAATTCTTGTTGGTTTATATTATGGTTTATTTGTGGCTAGTAGATGATTATGCGAGCTGGTTAGGTTCCTAATTTGGAAGCTATCCGGGTTGGTATAGAAACACCATATACTCATGGATTAAATGGTCATAAAACATATAATGCATCAATAATAAAAACCAAAACTAAAGTGTTAATGAGTTCATAAATTTATGTACTTCAATGTTGTAAAGAAAAATGTACTGCTCAAAAAATTTCACAATTAAATCAACAATTTGGTGAGAATTCAAGTTTTAATTGGAAAATGTGGAACCTGTCATTTTGTTATCAACACAGAGTTCCATGTCTGGGTAAAGGGGGATAAACCAAAGACTTGGGTTGAGCAAATAAACTGAGACCAGAAAAACAATGGTCAGCTCTGCTACCATGACTTGATCTGATCTCCAATCTCTTCCACTTAAAATTCAAATTATTTGGATCGGGCTGAGGGAGCTGTCCCCAGTTATATAACACACAAGCTGAAACTTGTACCATAGAATTGGGCACGAGTTTAGGCCATGTTAATGTGGCCTTGGAAACGTCATTACTGACCCAATGGATGACCATTTTTGCAGTAAATGAGTGCTACTATAACTGTGATTAGAAGCACTTCAGAGCTGTAGGTGATGCCAGTGACTGAAATCACTATGCGGTCCAGCTTCAGATTGAGAACAACGTGGGGTGCGTTTAGATGCCTAACTAAATCATGTATGTATGGTTCATGAATTCTCGACCAAGTGCATAATGTGCATTCGGAGACTCAAATTCAGGCCTAGTTGATTGAACTCAAGATATGTCCCATCTGCGATTAATCCATATCAAACAAATATTAGTACTGTTGGGCAGTGACCTATTAGAGCCTTGTTGGTTGAGCTCACCCACATCCTGCCGAAAGGTCGTGGGGCAAAGCTTATATAAAACATGGCCGCCGAAAGGTTTAAGCATGGAACTAGGTCGTTTGGGGATAAATCTAGACCTTATTCAAGGTAAAGTACCCATCAAATAAGAGCCAAGAGGAAGATGGGAAAAGAATAATATTTCCTTTTTAAATCCCCCCCCCCCCCCCCCTTGATATTTATGATTAATTTCTGTTGCTACGAAAATCTGTTTTTCAATTTGGGTGCGGCCCACCTTCAGATCCAGTCTTTAATCTCTCGTCCGGATGAAACCTACAAGACAGTCTTCACATAAAGAATGTCGAGGATGGTCATCTGCGGAAGACCCTTCATGCCCAAGTCAGTGAAGATTTACAACAAGCAGGTATGAGGAGAAGGCTCTCACAGAAGAATTCCTCCGGAATGGTCTCTCGAGGAGCCGGGGAGTTCTGCTAGAGCTTCAATGGAGTTTTTTAGTGAAAGAGTGAGCGTACCTGAAAGGATTTTGAAAAGATATTATAGATTGTTTGAATGTTAGTAGTTTGTTCACCTGATTCTTTGAATGTGTCTTGGAAGATGGGGAACCAGAATGATGGGAATCTGATTCGAATCAAGTTTGTTACGAGACTGGCGAGATTCAAATCCTGTTCATTAAGAGGATCGACGACTGAAGAGGCTGATTCGGAGCTTTGAGATTCAGTTATTCTATTATTTGGCTATTTATAGAATTATAGGTAACAGGCTGTGCCTAGCTCGATTTCTCTTTTGAGACGACGAGAGCTGACGTAGCTGGAGGGTCATATTTGGCTTTTGGCTACTTTGGGGCCCGCCGAGGCATGAGAATGGTTCGGCCTTGCCGAGATGAGGCTGAGGCATAAGAACGGTTTACTCCTGCCGATAGGGGTGCAACTTGGGCCGGGTTCAATCCGAACCCGAACCTAGCTCGCCAAACCCGATTTACAACAGTGTTTAAACTCATGTTTGCCCAACCCAAACCCGAAAGACCCATGTTTAACATGGCCCGATTTACAATTGATCCGGGTTCGGGTTGATTGCAATCCGAACCCGAGATAATTCAAACCCGAGAGTTACCCAAATCGGGGTAGCTTATCGGCATCAGGTTTTTGGGGGTGTTGAGGGCGCCAGGGTCGGATGAGATGGCCAACTTGAGGGTGAGGAGTGCAAGGCTGTTGGTCGCAGGCGGGAAAAAGAAGGACAAACATAAAGGCGGACAACCCGCACATTTCGTTTCACTTCCGTCTCCTCTTTTTCTTTGTTTATGGCACCTCCTCTTCTTTGTTTCAGGTAAGATTTTTTTTTTAAATACAATGTTAAAGCCCCAAGTCCAGCTTATGCGTTCGGCAAGTTTCGTCTTTGGGATCCATAATTCGGTGTTTATTTACTTTGAAAAAAGCATTTTTTCCCATCAACTCAAATTCCAACCCAAAATTCAACCCGAACTCAATTTTTAAAAATAGGGTTAGGGTTGAGGTTTTACAAATAGGGCTAGGGTTGACATTTTATAAATAGGATTAGGGTTAGGGTTAAGAAAACTCGAGTTTCATGAGCTTGAGTTGCACCTCTACCCGTCGAGATGAGACCGAGGCATAAGAATGGTTTGGCCCCTGCCGAGATGAGGAGGTGGCTCGGCTTTATCAGGATGGAGATGTGGCTCGATCTGTCGAGACGGAAAAATTTTTATCTTTTTCGAGCATAGCATCTAGTAGGCGGAAATTAAAAGTGATCCTAACCTTTTTGATACGTGCATGTATATTAACGCAATGGCGATTTTGTCCCTCATTAATTTCGTTAGGTATATTATGTTAAAATAAAATTATCTTTAATATATCTAACAACTATTATGGTAATTTATTATTACAATATTTATATTAAATTATCATATTATATTATTCTAAAATAATTTTATAATATTAATTTATACTATATCAATGTTAAAATAATCATATTTTTTAAAAAATAATAAATATTTTGGTTCTTAAATCTTAATTTAAGAATTTTGCTTGAAGTGATCTTAAATACTTATTCTTATTCAGAGAGGATGATATGGGTCATTGGCGCTTCCTTTTTCTGAGTGACCTTCAGAGGAGTAACAAGCAGAAGGTTGCTTTGTGGGCTGCTATAACTAATCAGATCTGGCTATCGCGGAATCGACTTATCTTTATTGATAGCACCATTTTTCCTCATAGGACAGTGCACAATGCCATCTTGTCATTATCTGAATTGCATTCCATCACTATGCTTTTAATTCTGACAGCTCTGGCCTCTGGGATTCCCCTGCTGCCTTGGTAGTGAACCGGCGTACGGTTTTCATTTCTTGGGTGCCCCCTCAGGGTTCGTCAAAATCAAATTTGATGGGAGTGTTCGGAGAAGATTCGCAGGCTCTGCTTTTGTTATTCGAGGGACTGATGGAGCTCTGTTGGCGGCGAGTGGATTTAGTCTCTTAGACTCTTCGGTTCCTCAGGCAGAGCTTTACGTAGCTTGGGCGGGCGTCTTCTATGCTATTCGAATTTTTCACGCTCATAGTCTTCTCGTTGAAGGGGACTCACTTACTGTCATCCGATGGCTCCGGAAGGAGTGCTACAATAATGTTTCTATCAATTCTCTGCTACATGACATCTGGACTGTCCTTCGGGATGTTTATAGAGCTCAGATCCGTCATATTTATCGTGAAGCCAATTCTGCTGCGGATTAGGTAGTGGCGTCAGTGGTTCATCATTCTGGCTTTTGGTCCTGGAATTTGGGTGACTTTTGTCCTTTTATTTTTAATCAAATTTTATACTATGATCTATTAGGATTGACTCGCACTAGAGTTGTGTGATCATCCGTTTGTTTCAAAAAAAAAAAAAATTATTCTTAAGTATAAAAATGGCCATCGGCTATGAGTTCATCTTCTCTCTCTATATATTATAATTTGTTTAAGAAAAGGATCGATGGAGTCCTAACCACGCTTCTTTACAAGATATGGGAGGAGGAGAAGGGAAGAAAAGGATTGATAGGAGCAAGACAAAAGAGAAAGCTGCCCCTCGATAACGTAAATAGCGCAAAATAATCAACATCAATTCGGTAAAGCAAAGGGCACCAACCGATGCGCATGACCAATTTTATCGGCCGCCGCGGGAGCGTGCGAATACAATACGCGGAGGTGCGTCGCGTGTGCGTGCCCAAGATCACCTTCGCTTGGTGGCTATGCTTGTTGCTGGTGGTGAGGCAAGCTACGACACTGTTATCTACTTTGAAGCAGTTATTTGAGAATACTTCTCTTATACCAACATTAAAATTTTCAAAGGTAGTGTTTGGATGTTCTATTCTTGATTGAAATAGGATTTTATTTCATGCTATTCTCTCAAATAGGCATAAAAAAGGTGATGGGCCTTCTAAAAATTGGTATTCCAATCAAACGTTCTTATTCTAGAATTCGTATTTAATGCTCCTTCATGGAATAACCCTATTCTCATCTACAGTATTCCAAGGATAGTGGCTGAAAAAAAAAATTAACTATTACCTTTTCTATCAAAAAAATTCATGATATTAAATATAAAGAAGGAAAAAATGTAGCCTTGGTTAACCGTTACTAAATATGTACATAACAATGTCCATCGCAAAAAGGTAATGGTATAATTTACTTTTCTCTTACTAACTATTACTAAATATGTATGTAAACTTTTAATAGGTCATAATAATAAATTAATTAATAAAAAATAATTTATTTAAGTAATTATATTAATAAATAAATTGATAATTCATTTTTTTTCTTATCATTTGGTCAGGTATTTTTGAATTTTTAAAAAATCTTCATCTATTCCTAATGGAATACAGGCTTATTCCTATATCATCCAAGCACCATTTGAAATAACACTGCATTAATTACACTGAAATAAAATAAAATACTAAATTTTAAATCAAACAAAAATTAAAATAACAAAAAAATAAGCTATTATTAAGAAATTTATATTTTATTTCTATAATAATTTTTTAACATCTAAACGCTATCAAACAAAATTAGAACCCATGAATGCTATCTTTTGAGCAACGACAGAATGTGACAAACTTACGGCTCAAGCTGGCTCAGCATCTCTCAATTATATTGTACATAGAAATCGTAGTTTCAAAATTTATATATATTTTTTCTTATTTTTGTCTATTTTCTTTCATGATTTAATCAACATCTTTTCTAATTATTTTAAGAAAAGATTAATTACCTGCTATTATTCATTTTCTTATCGGATCATTTCTCTTTCATAAAACTTGTTAACAAACTCGGCTCCCAAATGGATGGAACTCTATATGTTTCAATTCCTCGAACAGAATGAGCATCGCACGTGCTAGTTCGAAAGAACAAGGAGATGTCAGCACAAACGTATAACGAGATGATAAAAAGCCACAATTTTAGGAGAAAATGGAAATAAAAATGATAAAAATAAGACAACCGATGACTGAAATCCAAGTTGTGTTGCTTCAAACTTTGTTAATTTACAGAATTGCAATAAAATTCCCTGAGACTTTCCAGGTGATGTATAAGAAATAAAGACAAATAACTAAAATCCAGGTTTATTACGGATCAATGCACTTCATTCTCTCTATTCTCAACTCAAAAAAAGAAGAAGAAAAAAAAAAAACAAGCCATAAAAACATGAAACACATATAACAACTTGCACATTTATTTATAAATCTTTCAAAACTTCTAAAAAACCGCATGTCGCTGCAAAGCTGTCCCTTTGTTCTCCACTTCTCCCTCTCCCTTTACATAACACGACAATCCATCAAACACTTGATGAAAACACTCTGCAACACCCTAAATTGTGCCTGTTAATCCTCAGCAGCACAGCGGGCACCGGACGAGCCCATTCTCGTTGCAATCGGGGCACCGCCGGAACCCCCCGAACTCCCCCCTCCTCCTCCTCCTCCTCCTCTTCCTCCTCCAAGTACACCTTGCAGCTCCCGAGCAAGTCTCGCACGGCACGAACCTCACATCGCCACACGCCTCGCACGCCTCCACGACGCCGCCGCCCTTCCCCACCGCCGCCATCTCACAGTCCTCCAACGCTGCGCCCAGCTCTCCAGCCTCGTGCATCTGCCGCACCTCGTCGGCCCCTCCCAAATGCCTCCCGTCCGCGAAGACTCTTGGCAGACTCCGGCCGCCATACCCGGCCCCGAGTATCGCATTGAGTTCCTCCTTGAATCCCCCATGCATTGATACGTCCCTCTCATCCATGCGAACGCCATAGCCTTGTAGTATCACCTTCACCGCCCAACAATCCTCGTAAGTCTTCCGAATTCCTCGGAGGCTTGTGAAGTAGAACACCACCTTCCCCTTGCCGCCTGGTGGGCATCTATCCAAAGGCGCCACCTTTGCGGCTTCGGCATTGAAACCAGCCCTCCTCGCATCGATTTTTTCTTGGAATGCATCGATCCGAGCTCGAACGATTCCATTGAGTTTGGGGATATCGTCCGAACATCTGCACTCTGTCACCTTCTCTGGTGGCTCAGGAGGCCGGTCGAGGGCCGGGTGCAGCGGGGACAGCTCCTCGAGGGCCTTCCGGAAGGTGGCGAGGACCTCAGGATCGAAGTCGGAGACGATCGAATCACCGGAGCCTAGCTGCATCCAGCTGGGCTTCGGGGAGAAGGAACCATTGGCCAATTTGGATCTGGGCAGGGACTGCGTCGGCGGCGGGAGGGCGTCACGGTTGGTGTGGAAGGAGAAGGAGCGGTCGATGCCGGCGGTGGCAGTGGGGTGGAGGGGACTGGTGTCCTCAAGGCCTTCCATGAGCTCCCAGGCGTTGATGGTCTCCGGTTCGTCGGGAGGGGTCTTGGAGGGCGTCTTCGGGATCTGGCGCTCGATCATCTCCGACCAGGTCTTGGCCTTGCCGAGCTCGCTGGCGAAGTCGTCGCAGCCACCGTCATTGGAGCTCTTCATCATCTCCTCGTCGGAGCCGGCTAGGTCATCGGGTCTCGGGCCACAGTCGAGCTTGAGGGAGCCGAAGGTGGATGACGCGAGGGAGGCCACGTGGTACCCGTCGCCCTTCCTTCGGCAGAGGGCGCCGGCGGCAGGGAGGAGGGGACCGGAATAGCTCCGGCCGTACGGGGACCAGCTCCGCAGCCGGTCACGTCGGGCCTGCTTTGAGCTCGTGCAACCCATCGTCGGACCAAAACAGGGGAATACAAACCCACGCCTTAAAACAGGGGAATACAAACCCCGCCTTTTCACCGAATCAACGAGAGATGGGATTCAGCGTTTCGATGGAATAGCAAATCGCGATCTACGAACGCGTCGGAATTAAAAAAAAATACGATTTTGACGGGCATTCCCGGAGAAAGGCAGCACGTTTGGAACAGCGAGAGGCATAAAATGATGCAATTTTAATCCAGAAAACGCTTACAAATGATCAATTCAATAAACCAAAAAGAAGGTTTTGATGCATCAAAGTTAACCGAGGAGGATAAATGGATCGAACTATCTCGATACGATTGGATTCGTGGAGCCAAGGCCGGTGCAGCCAGGAGAAAACAGGAAGAAAAACGGGGAGGGGAGCCGAGAACGGAAAGGGGTCGGTGGAGATCGGGTCGTGGATCATTGAAGGGAGGAATCGCCGCCCACGAATGAGATCCAACCAGAGGAATAAAAAAGGAAGATAGGAAAATGGAGGCAGGGGGGATACCACTCGGCAGGCACAAGTCAAACCAAAGGAACCACCTGCGATGACTAATCCACCAGCACTGCTTTACCTCTGGCCGTCTTCCATATTTTTTTTCCTCTCCATCTCTTTTTCCCTTGGAATTAAGAGGCCTCGCCGAGATTTCTGGTGACAGAAACCAGCCGCAACGATCTCCAAGCTCTCTTCTTTCTCATCACGGTAGCGACAGAGACGACGAAAAGGGGAAAAGAGCGAGAGAGGTAAGGTAAAACAGAGAGCAGAGAGGGTTGGTGGAAGGAAGCTTTAGGCCGAAGGGGGGGCATGCATGGGATATTGGGTACGTGCCGTCTAGAGAGAGGCGAGTAGTGAATATACGGTGGTTTGAGGTTGAGAAGTGATCGAATTATAAGGCAGCAGGTGGATCAGGTAGCAGATACGAACTGGGAGGTCAGTTACGTACTCGTGTTGCAAAGAGGGATTTCTGCCGGCGGATCCAGCGGAGGAATGCCGTCGCCTGGCGGGTCTTGCAAGTTGGGTTCGCTTGAATTATTTAAGTCGTAGTTTGTTGACTTTCAGGAGCCTGTCGACTGTCACCGCATCCGCAACGAGGGATTGCTGGCGACGTTTCCCCTGTCCGTTGCCCATTCACGGGAATTTCTATTTGCACCGTTCCTTATATTCAGCACACCTTCGAATTAAATTTTTTTTTTAAACTATCATTATCATTTTCGTGACCCGGTCCTCCTTCGTCTTTTTTTTTTTTCTCTCAGCACCGGCGCACTCCCTCTTCTTCTCTATTCTTAGCAACGTTCCTCACTCCTCCTTCCGTCCCATCTCCTTTCTTCATCTCTTTTTTTTTTTTTTTACATCATTCTCCACTCCTTCTTTCGGCTCCGATCTTCTCTTCACTCTTCGGTTCCGATGCTTTCTCTGTACCATCTCTCCTTTCTCTAGTATCGAAGCCTTTAGCCTCGATCTTCTCCCTACTCTTCAGCTCTGATGCCAAGAAAATGGATGGGTAAAGAGCGATACCAAAAATGAAAGAAAAAAGATGAAGATCGAAAAAAGGATGGAAGTGGTACCAAAAAGAAAGACGGAGAGGAAGGGATGCAAAAAAAAAAAAAAAAAAAAAAAAAAAAAAAAAAAAAAAAAAAAAAAAAGAAGAAGAAGGGTCACGGGAATGATAAGAATAATTTAAAATTTCTTTTGATTTTTAATTCGAGCCAGTTGCGGCGACAAATGCAATGGGACGGCAGATGGTTCGCTCAATCGGACTTTTGGTCTCAGGAGAGGCAGCTGAAATTGTAACTCCAGCGTGTCCCACATCCGGAGTTACCGCATTATATGGATGGATGTAATATGGATTGATGATGAGTGTATTATTATTATTATTATTTTTTTGTCTATTTCAGAGCATTAACCAGAGATTTTTTTTTGTTTTAAAAAGAATATTTCTAAGAAATCAGTGTGGCTTTTTAATCCTTTTTAGTTCCGTTGTTTGGTTAATAAATTTTAATAAAAAATTAATCAATTTTTATTAATCTATTTATGTTCTTTTATTTCTATCAAGAAATTCAGATAAACAAGTCAAATTTTTATTAGCATCAGTTATTTATAGAAGGATGATTTATATATCGGAGAGAAGGATAAATTCATTTCTATAAAATAGGTAACATACCTCTTGTTTTTTATCTTTAAAATATTCTTATCTTCTTTTACGATTATCAATAATCGCTTTATGTATTTGTAGTAAATTTTAACTCAGGCAACACCACTGCAATCTTCATTAAAAGATTAATGAGTATCGATAAGTCAAGCAAAACTTTTTTATTTTGTCTTCATTATTTTCTTTATATCATTAATTTTTTTTCTTATCTTAATCTTAATATTTTTTTTCTTTCATTATGGCCATGAGAATTCAATCTCAGCTACCTACGCAAGTTCTAAAGTGCCCCCACCTTGAGCCCTCATCAAATTTTTTCGTATCATTTTTTTCCTTTTTTTTTTCTTGGGCTTATGTTTTTTTTTTCTTTGATATGATCTCTAGTTACGTTTGATAAAAATAAATTCAAGAAGACAATATCTGCTTTAACTTTATCTTTGCCTTTTATCTAGCCTTTATCCAACCTTCGATCATCCTTTAACACCCCCAACAAGCATTTGCAGAAATGTTGAATAGTCTCAAGCTCTACTCCTATCAACCTCCGCTTAGGTTAGAAATATAATTAATATTTTATAAAGACATATAATATATTATTTAATTAGTAGATAATAATCATTAAATTTTATTTTTATTTAAAAAGCTAAAATTGATATATTATTACCATGTCTACAAAAGTATGGTTAAAAATATAATTTGGTATAAGAAAATTGAGTATGAATCATAAAAGAGTAGTATATGATTAGTATATAAAGTAGGTTTGGAAGCATAAAAAGTCAATGGCGGACCTTACTAACTTATATAAGAAAAATTATATATAAAAGAATATAAATAACATATTAAAGCTATTTTACAATGTATAAAAGAATATTAATAAATTATTCTTCACTCTATGTGATGCTTAGGTAATACTTACCTTTGAAAGAATATGCCTCTAAAAATGTATTAAATTTAGGTCACCATTTTAAATCACAATAGTTCGATGTTACCAAATATCATATAGCATCTATGGCTTATATAGATCAAGTTGAGCCCACTTGTTATTCCCAAATTCCGAAAGATTATTTAAGGTGTGAAGCAATGACTGATGAGTACAATGTACTTATATCCAAGGGTGCATGGATTCTAATTCTTTCATCATCTTTCTAATATGTTATGAGTTGTAAATATGCCTTTCATTACCTATAAAATGCTTTAATTAATAAGGAATTGATGATGAAGAAACTTTCACTCCAATAATGAAATTGATTAAAATCTAAATCATATCATCACTGGGTTTATTGCTAGCTAGTTTATTCGGTAGCTTGGCATCTTTAATTTCTTCATGGGCATCTTTAAACAATTCTTTAGTTTTACAAATCTAGGTTACTCTGACTATGTTTGCAAGCTTCAAAAATCATTAGATGATTTTAAATGGGCCTCAAGAGCATGGTTTATTTGCCTAGTAACTACCTTTATAAGTTGCATGTTTCATGGATTGTGAGCTGATATTTTTCTTTCACTAAGCATATTATAGAGTATATTGTTCATTTGACATATGTGGATGACATAATTATCATAGCCACTCTGAAGCAATTTTAGATGATCTATAAATTGCTATTAATTATTGATCGAGCCACATGTTGCACATATTTCTTGGCTCAACCAATTACGGTACCAATTGCTAACCAAGCCAGCATTGCACATGTTTGTTGATTAAGCTAATTACGTTGCCAATTATATTTATTGTATCATAAGCCCTTGCATTCAAAAACACAACATTATCTCTCATAAATATATATGACTGTGAGAGGGAATCTAATACGTACAACTATCTTTTAATTACATATAAACATGAGCCAAATAATGTTTGCTTGCATCCTTCAAATGCTTTAACAATAGAATGTGTTGATGTCTAAAATTAATTTTTATATGTTAACAAATAAGATGTATCTTCATACACATGGTAGGTATTTCTTAGTTGAATTATTCGCCTTCCTACTCGAGAAAAGAAAATAAAGTATAAGGGGCATTAGGCTTTTCTTCAGAGGAAAACCCTCTAACTCTCAAGTTATCTATTAACAGATAAGGAGATTCTAAGGCTCTTGAACGAACTAGCAATTGAGCAAAACTTGTTTATCTAGGAAGATTAGGATTGTTTTTATAGATATTTAGAGTTGTTTTTAGAGTTAGGCTCTTGAATCGTATGGTTCTTGATAATCTTGATTTCAGAGGAAGTGGCAACTGTAAAGAAATATTCTCTAAATAAATCATTCAATTTTTTTTAAAATAAATTTACATCATATAAGAAGAATCTTGATTAAATTAAGATAAATTAGTAGCCATGAAGGAAAGTCCTTTTTTTTATTAGAGTTTTCTTTCCTCGCGTTGATGTCCAACTTTGCTACATATTACTATAAGATTAGCTAACTGAATCGAACCACATCAGAGTAAAATCTTAGCAATTAGTCCCATGTTCTACTCCAAACAATAAATCAAAGCTTAAACGATTGCATGATTTTAAACAATGTTAGATTAGTCTAATCAATTAAATAATGGTTTTTGATGGTCAACACCTAACACGATTCTTGCTGGACATTCTTGCTCGTCATAAAATTCAGCATCGTCTTCTGTACACTTGTTTCTAACAACATGTTCTAGATACCCTAGCAAATTCATTGAAGGCAGTTCTTGTGCTTTTGTTTTAGTACTCCGATGGTGCTCTTTAACTATAACAATCATGCATTCATATTTCCTTTTAGGCTACCAATTAAATTATTAATTCAACAAGTGACAAATCATTAGGTTAGGACTGTGAGCTAATCTAGGTAGCTCAAGAGCTTAAGCTTGGCTAGAAATTAACTTAATCAAGCTTGACTCAAAATGTGAAGTGAACCGAGTTTAAGTCTAATTAGTGGGCTCTAAATTAATTTCAAATTTCACTAGAAATAAAGCTCGCAGCATCAACCTTGGCTTAAAAGGACTTTATAAGTATCATCATATAAGTTAGTAGATGATCAATCATTAGATCTATTCAACAACTGGCTTTTCACCTTTGATTTGATCAAGGAATGAGAAAAATAGTAAGTTAAATTTGCAACAACCATTTAAGGTTCCAAGTAGGTAGGTGGATCATCAACCAGCGGTGATCTCCCACACATAATGTGATTTGATTAGCTTCTCAATTCATCAATGCCAAACTTTCACATCTTAACTACTTAATATTGTGGACTTTTAAGAAGGCTTTGCCACAAAATTCAATATCAACATCAAATATTGAAAATCAAAGATGAAATAATAATATTCCTGCATAGCATATTTCTATATGGTTTTTATATGTAGGTTCATATATAAAAAGTCATAAAGATTTAAAATTTTTAGAACTCTCATAATTATTTTTGTTTAATACATTCATGGAGTTGCCAAATATTGTGACTAGGCATGGATAAATAATGAGCTTCATCGATCCTCATGGAATTTCCATCTTAAACCCGACCATTAATTGAACCTTCAAAAATGATAAAACTATATATCTATCAATGTAAAGTGAAAAAGCATGCCCTATGTGTGTATACAAAACATTTTAAAGGAGCATCTCCATAATTTCATGATTCTCGTTATATTCATTCCATTCACCTGATCAATATTATCAAATTAAAATTATGTTGAATTTAGTTGTTCATGAGAAACGTTTAAAGAAAGAACAAGGGAAGGGGTTTTTTTCCTTATCTTAGAATTTTTTTCTCTCTAAATTATTATTATTATTATTATTATTATTATTATTATTATTATTATTACTATTATTACTGAATTTCTATATTCGTCTCTATAACTATACCAAACTTTTAAACTATTAACCATACAAGATTATAAGAGATAGAAATTAGATCAAATGTGAAAGGGCAGCATCAAACCTAGTCTTTATTGTGATAAAAAAGAAATTACAATCCATTCCTGTATTAACCATCCATGGCATTGTTAATGTTTTAGAATCATGGATCATTATATACAGTGTTAACTGCTAAAGATTAGTAATTTTAAAAAAATTGGAATTCTTAGTTAGAAAAATTAGTTAAATTTCAACGACCACGAAGGTTTCAAGTCATGATCTTAGGTAACTTCGATGGTTTCATTGCGACCTTGGTTGACAGTAGCTACCCACCTATTTGATCATCAGTCCCACTTTTGTTATTGAACAAACAAATCCACCTTGTTTCTAAGTCACGTAGATAGAGTTAGCTGGGGATAGTTGTAGGGTTGCTTAAAAAGACTTTGCACCACCATGCACCATAAGGCAGTCATTTTAAATGCTTCACCTCTTACTGTATAATTAAGTCAGTTGATTTTTAAGCTTGTCGGTTGTAAGGTTTTGCTGATTTATAAACGACCACAATGGCTGCAGCTAACTACATCCTTAATGTTGAAATAAGGTTCAGAGAATCACTTCCCGTTATGATAATAAGATGGCCATACATAACAATAGCCACCTGAAGAGGCTCTTGAACTGGCCAAGCTTTATGATATGCCATGTCCAAAGCTTTGGATGCCTAGGGATGCTTATGACTGTATATTTATTGCTACTTGAATGGTATATGATGATGCCTGATCATCCTGAGCTGACGTCCTTGAGCGTAATGGACATACGTGAATTTGATGAAGATGATTCACCTCGACTTGAGATCCACAAGAATTCAGGACCAAATATTCAGTGGGACCCTCCAACGCTTAAGTTAGCGATTAGAATCATAGCCGTAAGCTTAAAGAAGCTTGAGCTAATTGGAGCTAGGAAGAAGATGAGAAAATTCTCTAAGTGCTTGAGTGTTCATACTTTGGTCAGGGTCCCTCTTACCCGTTTTTTGATACTTGGGGTTGTGTAACTGCTTCGAAAGCTTTGGAATCTCATGATGAGCCACGACTTTATGAATGAAATATCAGAATTAGTGAGATTTATCCCATATGAACTGGATGATTGGTACTTTTATGGCAGATGATGACTTTTTGGGCTCACCTGTTCCGAGTCATTAATGCTTTATAATAGATTATGACTTCTTAGGCTTGTGCTTTGAGCTCATCTGATCAGAGTCATTAATGCTTCATAATAGATTATGACTTTTTAGGCTTGTGTCGAAACCAATGAAGTTTGTCTTATTAGACATATGAGTCAAAAGTGGCTAGTGGGCCCGGCCTTGTCAGAAATGAAGGCTTGCTTGGGAAGTTGAAGTTGATCTTGGATATAAGATAAGATAAAATAAGATAAGAGATGAGGTTGCCTAGGAATGGGCCACCTCAGGGCCGCTTATGAACTGGGGCCTCCTAGGAGCAGGGGCCGCCTAGGCGGGGCACCTTAGGACTGAGGCCACCTAGGAGTTGGGGCCGTTGGTGCCCTATCGACTTTCCCGTTAGGTGATTTTGGCAGTTAACCTCCACATGGCTTTTACCAGCCACATCATTTGCCTCACTACTCCTGAGTCTTGGAGCTCACGCAAACAACACTTGCCAAGAGAAAGAAGCGCAAAATCTTCTGCTTTTGTTGGGCCTTGTGTGCCATAAATTAGTGAAGGCAGGCACGCACCCCCGAAAGGTAAAGTCTCTTTGAAGTCTTCTCATCATTTAAGGAACGATGCCAGAAGCGATACGGTCTGCGGAAAGATTGAGAAAAATATCCCTTGATCAACGAAAAAGGTAGAGCATCATTATTGGGTTGTTCTTATCTGTGTTCCATCATTGAGCGTGGATCGCGCACTTCATGCATCATGGAGGCGTATATCTCGAATAGCGAAGAGTTTATGGACAGCTGAACGGTGCCTCCATTCATGAATCTTCGCATGGCACTGTAGTGGGTAGGACGTTCAAAAATTTTGTATAAAGACTGTCACGCCCATCCCTTCGAGCTTCTCAAGCCTTCACTACCTTTTCTGTGCCCTCTTCGCCTTCTAAGTCCCGAGCTCTTGCCTCTATCCCTTTGATCTTTAGGTCAGTCCTTTCACTTTCTTTGTTCTTTTTCTTCCATGGATTTGATGTGGGACAACCAACGTGGGATATATTTCTAATAGAATTAGTAAATATTAAATGAACGATTAAGTGAAATAACACATGCATTCACTCATTGTTTAAGAACTAGAAATTTTACGGAGGGGACTTAGAAGACTAAACAAAGTTTGAATTTAGAATTTAAACAAAGTAATAAAGAAGTGGATCATTGTGGTTAAGAAACCACTCAGATTAGGGCTAAGTAAATCTAATAATTGTAGATTTGAAAGGATTTTAAAGAGGGTTCTCCCCGCAATTAATAAACTTAAGTAAAATCGATGCACTCAGGGAAGAACTTGAGGATGACAAGGGATTCCACCATATTGTAAGCTTTGTACCTTGATTCATGGTGGGAACAACCTGCAACTTTGGAACCATGGAAGCCAAGGATCCTTGATCGGTTGAAAATGGGCTTGAAGCAAAGTGGGGAAAGGAGGATAAAATGTGGACGATATAAATAGACACCAGGCCTCACGCCTACCCTCTCACAGGGGACCCATCTAACAAGCAGGGGATTTTCTTAAGAAAACTTCATTAATCATCCATCCTTACAAAAAGCCAGGAGCCCTTTTTATAGACTACCAAGCACTTACACCATATTATCATTAGAGGAAGAAGATCTCGGCCAGCGAAGAGAAGAATGTGGGGCGTCCCATGATTTATGGAGGCGGTTTCCAATGTGGGCGTCAATGTGGGCGTCCCATGATTTGTGGAGGCAGTTTCCAATATGGACGTTCCTTGATTTGTGGAGGTGGTTTCCAAGAGGAGACGTGCGAAGAGAAGAATGTGGGGCATCCCATGATAAGAGGAGGTGGTTGTGGAGACTTTGACTTGATTCAAAATCTTTCTATTCATTGGGCGACATTCCTTGTTGATGTGGCGTGATGATATGGCTTCAATGTTGGTGACTTCATGACCATGCACCCATTCTTCTTGTGCTGAACCAGATCGGGTTTTTGGGCTGGACTCCTTTTGACTCAATTGCAATAAAGAACTTAAACAGACTCAATCAAACAAATACAGTCAATTGAAATAAAATTGCTCAAATGAAAATAAATACAAGACTAAAACTTAATTTAATCTTCCATCCATAAAGAATCCAGCTGAAGTTGTTGAAGCCTCTTCTGAGCCTGGTGTCCGCACCAATTCTCTCCGGATGGGAGGAACTCGACCCTGTTGAGTAAGGATCAATCTGTCCATGATATTTCTCTAGTAAGTCTGGTGCAATTTGTTGAAGATCCTCTCGGTGATCCAGGAGTCCTCGGATTCAGGTCGGCCTTGCCAATGAACCAGGTAACGTTGATAGCCTTTATTTCTGGTGGTAATCACCTGGTCATCCAAAATACGTTCAACTCTGTCTCTCGGTCTGGTGAATTGCTGGTGGACACTCAGGTAGGGTTTCACTCTCAAAGGCAGGATAAGGCCCAAAAGGCTCACTAGGAATTAATGCCGTTCTTTGTATTCTTTCAGATCTGAAATATTAAATGTGGAACTAATGCCATAATCTGGTGGTAACTCTAAAACATATGCATTAGGTCCTACTTTCTTTATTACTTTGAAAGGTCCAGCTCCCGGGCGTGTAGTTTCTTCATAGTTCCTGATGGGAACCTTTCAGGTCTAAGTTTAATCATTACAGAGTCCCCTTCATTAAATTCCTTCATTCTTTTACGTGAGTTAGCCATATGTCTATATACTTCATTGCTCATTTGAATCTTTTTACTAATTTCTTTATGCAACTCCTTAATATGCTGTGCATATGACTCGGCAGACTCAGATACTCGTGCATGTGATGGTAATGGAATGAGGTCGATAGGTCTTCTAGGTTTATAACCATGGACAATCTCAAAGGGGCTTTTCCCAGTAGACCTATTGACTGAACTGTTGTATGCAAACTCAGCACGAGGTAATAATAAATCCCAGTTTCCCAGATGTTCTCCTACAAGACACCTTCAGTAGGTTGCCTAGACTCCTATTTATGACTTCAGTCTGGCCATCAGTCTGGGGGTGGTAGGCAGTGAAGAATTTCAATTTGGTACCTAACAAATGCCATAGGTTTTCAAAAGTAGCTGGTGAATTTGACATCCCTATCAGACACTATGGTTTTAGGCAGACCATGTAGCTTTACCACTCCATCTAGAAAAAGTTTGGCAACTCTAGAGGCATCAACGGTTTGGGAACAAGGGATGAAGTGAGCCATTTTTGAGAACCTATCGACCACAACAAAGATCGAATCATGTTTCCGCTGGGTCTTAGGTAGGCCTAATACGAAATCCATGCTAAGGTCCTGCCAGGGACAATCGGGTACAGGTAAGGGTGTATAGAGTCCAGTATTTTGCTTTGCTGCTTGCCAACAGCACAAGTTCGACACCTGGCCACTATCTGGGCAACTTGTCTCTTAAGTCCTGGCCAAAAAAACTGGTCCTCAACAGCTAAAATGGTCTTATTTCTACCAAAGTGACCAGCTAAACCTCCCGCATGGGTCTTCCAAACTAGAAAGTCTCTCAAGAAGTTTTGGGAATACAGAGCTTGTTCTCTTTAAACAGATGACCATCTAGAAGGGTATAATCACTATAGTCACTAGATGGTCCTTGACTCAAGGCCTGATAAATTTCACTAAAGTCTGGACAGGTTGCATACTCATCTTTAAGTCTCTCAAATCCAACAACTTCAGTGCTAACTGAATGTAAAAGTAAGGTTCTACGACTCAAAGCATCGGCTACCTTATTCTCAGCTCCGGCATGGTGTTTCAGGACAAAAGTGTAGGCTTGGATGTATTCTACCCATTTGGCATGCCTAGGATTCAACTTTTTCTGGGAACTAAGAAATCTAAGGGCCTCGTGATCAGAGAATAGGACAAATTCTTGCGGTAGAAGATAGTGTCTCCAATACTTTAAAGCTTGCACTACCGCATAGAGTTCTTTATCATAGGTGGAATATTTAAGCTTAGCATCATTTAATTTTTCACTAAAGAAAGCTATGGTGGTTCTCCTGGCTTAAAACTCCGCCTATTCCAACTCCGGATGCATCACAAGCTACCTCGAATACTTTGGTAAAGTCTGGTAACTTCAAAATAGGTGCTTGTGTCATTCTATCTTTTATCTCTAGGAAGGCTCTATTAACTGCTTTGGTCCAATTAAAACTACCCTTCCTAAGACAATCAGTTATTGGGGCGACAATGGAGCTAAAACCTCGTATGAATCTCCTATAGAAGGTGGCTAGACCATGAAAACTACGAATATCATGAACAGTTTTGGGAACAGGCCACTCAACTATGGCTTTTATCTTTTAGGATCAGCGAAACTCCATCAGGGGTGACAATGAAACCTAGGAAAGTGACTCTATGGGTTAAGAACTCACACTTCTTCAAATTAGCATAGAGATTCTCTTTCCTAAGGGTTGTACATACTTGCCTAAGGTGGTCTAAGTGGCTTTCCTTAGTCCTACTGTAAATCAAAATATCATCAAAGTATACTACTACAAATTTTTTCATGAAGGCACGTAGGACTTGGGTCATGATCCTCATAAATGTGCTAGGTGCATTGGACAACCCAAATGGCATCACTACCCATTCAAATAAACCATCCTTAGTCTTAAATGCAGTCTTCCACTCATCCCCTGGTCTAATCCTAACCTGGTGATAGCCACTCTTCAAATCAATCTTGGAAAATATAGTTGCACCGGCATCATATCTAGCATATCGTCCAAGCGGGGAATGAAAAACCTATATTTTACTATAATTTTATTTATGGCATGACTATCGACACACATCCTCCACGTGCCATCCTTTTTAGGTGTTAACAGGGCTGGAACTGCACAAGGACTCAAACTTTCCCTAACAAATTCTTTCCTAAGGAGATCCCCTACTTGTCTTTGCAACTCTAGGTGTTCTATAGGGTTCATCCTATAATGTGGGAGGTTTGGTAAGGTTGCTCCTGGGACTAAATCAATGGCGTGTTGGATGTCCCTAAGTGGTGGAAGGTGGTCAGACAGGTCATTTGGAAATACATCCTTAAAGTCCTCTAATAATTCAACTACTTCCTGAGGGTGCTCTTTCTGGGCAGGCTCTTGTGTTTCTCTAGCGGTTAAGATCCAAACAGGTGTACCCTTAGTGAGTTCTTTCTCAATCTCCTTTGCAGTTATCAGATTGACTCTAGTCTTTGTTTCCTTTAGGTGGCTCGATCCTCTCTTAACTGTGTCCTTAGGTGGTGAAGGGTTGATTACAAACTTCTTTCCAAGGTGCATGAATGAGCAAGAATTAGATCGGCCAAAAAGGGTTGTGTCATGGTCAAATAACCAGGGTCGACCTAAGATGATACTACTCACTCCCATTGGTAGAACATCACACCACACTTTCTCCTGATAGGACTGTAATTGGATTTGGACTAGACACCTACTTTTGATAGGAATTGATGTGGAGTCTATCCAAGAAACCTTATAGGGGTTTGGATGGGGAGCTATGGATAAGCCTAAAGTTTTGACAGCACTAGTAGATATGGCATTCACACAACTTTCACTATCTATGATTATCTTACACACCTTATCCCCTAACTTGACAAAGGTTTGTAGGATGTTAGTCCTACGCCAATCGTCCTGGGTCTTAGTCTGGGTAAGGATGCATCTAACTACTCCCAAAAGGTCAGGGTCTACAAGATCCTCATCACCTTCATACTTATCTGCCAGATTATCCTCAGCCTGATATACTTTCTCGACACAATCATCTAAGGGTGCTTTGGATTCAAACTCATTTTCCTCTAACCCTTCCATGTACAAAGCTCTATTTGGGCAATTGCTCGCATAATGGCCTATCTGATGACATTTGAAGCAAGCATTCCGGTTTGGGTTTCTCTGAACTTCTGTGCTTTGCCCTTATCATCTCTACGAGTCAGAGGTGTACCAGGGTTAGGCCGGTTGGGTCGCATCTGACTTGGTCCTGGCTGCTGACTAGGTGCACTAGTTCTAGGGTTTCTGGTCTGCGATAAACTGGTCCCCTATGAAATCTCTCAGCATCGCGTGCTATCTGATAGGCTAGCTCTAAATCTTGAACTTCTCTCATGAACAACTCTTTCTGGATCTCTTCCCTTAATCCGGCTCTGAATCTAGATAAGGTAACTAATTCGGACTCATCGACATTGCATCTCATCACAAATTCATCAAACTTTGCAATGTACTCAGCTACACTCTTTGTTCCTTGGGTCAATCTCTGCCACTGATCTAGAAGTCTTTGGTAGTAGGACATGGGAAGGTACTTCTCTCTAAGTCTACACTTCATTGCTCTTCAGGTTACTATGGGAACATCACCTCTCTGTCTAATGAATCTCTCGACATTTTCTCAGTATAACCGAGCCTGACGGACTAACCTAAGCTTTGCAAATTTGCACTTCCTTTCCTCAGTCATTTCGTACCACTCAAAATACTGATCCATCTCGCCCTCCCAATCTACATAAACCTTAGGATCTAGACTTCCATCAAAAGTGGGTGCTTCTAATCTAATATTCCTAAGAGTTCGGTCATACTGGTCCATTTGGTCCTGATTGGGTCTCCTAGGATTTGGCTCAAAGAAAGGTTCTTGATTAGGCCTTCTAGGATTGGGTTCAAGAAAAAGGTCTTGGTGTAGAGCTCTTCTAGGGTTGATGGGCGTACTTAACTCTGGTTCAGCTCTAATTTTATTTGGGCCTCATGGGCTCTTGTAGAGTACCTGCCTCTAATTGGTCAAGCCTAAAAGTGATATGGGTCATTTGATCAGTTATGCTTTGGGTGGTCTGGGTCAATTGATCAGTTAGATTCTGGTTTAGTCGGGCCATTTGATCATTCAGGGTTTTCATCAAGGTCTCAAAATTTTGGTCCATGGTTGCACTTGATTGAGCTTGGATTTGGTAGGGTGTACCTGACCTAGTTGTCATGCAGTGCAATTAGGCACACAAGCCCTTAACTTGATTTATCATGAGATGTATGCAACATTCATATGAATCCTAAAATCATGTGCAGAATTTTTTGTGTGTTGCAACTCCAAAGTGATGCAGGGGAGTGTTATGTAACATGTTCAGAAATTCAAAAAATTTACAGAACACTCTTAACTCAATAATGATACTCCAGGTGAAAGAAAATTAAATTTAAAATTTGTTGCTTTACTGGGTAGTTCCTGGAACCCAGTCAAGTCAGAAAACAGAACAGAACCTATCCTCAGACCTTATTTCGGCTGGCAGAAAATTCACAGTCCGAAATAATGCTGAGAAAATTTTTAAAAATACTTTGAATTATAAAGAATCTAGAAAAAAAAATCATAAAATTTTGAATTTTCTACACGCTGCAACAATTAAAACATCAGACCATATACTGCAATATTCAGATAATCCAGCGAGCAAGCAAAACTAGAAATTTTTTCCTAACCAACCAGGCTCTGATACCATGATGATGTGGGACAACCAACGTGGGATGTATTTCTAATAGAATTAGTAAAGATTAAATGAACGATTAAGTGAAATAACACATGCATTCACTCATTGTTTAAGAACTAGAAATTTTACGAGGGGACTTAGAAGACTAAACAAAGTTTGAATTTAGAATTTAAACAAAGTAATAAAGAAGCGGATCATTGTGGTTAAGAAACCACTCAGATTAGGGCTAAGTAAATCTAATAACAGATCTGAAAGGATTTTAAAGAGGGTTCTTCCAGCAATTAATAAACTTAAGTAAAATCGATGCACTCAGGGAAGAAACTTGAGGATGACAAGGGATTCCATCATATTGTAAGCTTCTGTACCTTAATTCATGGTGGGAACAACCTGCAACTTTGGAACCATAGAAGCCGGGATCCTTGATCGGTTGAAAATGGGCTTGAAGCAAAGTGGGGAAAGGAAGATAAAATATGGATGATATAAATAGACACCAGACCTCTGCCTACCCTCTCACAGGGGACCCATCTAACAAGCAGTGGATTTTCTCAAGAAAACTTCATTAATCATCCTCCCCTTATAAAAAGTGTTGGCCCAGATGGCAACCCAAGAGGGGGGGGGGGAGGGGGGGGGTGTGAATTGGATTCTTTTAAAAATTAAGCCTTTTAAAGTAATTTAAACTATTGATGAGAGGATGCAAACAATTAATTCAAGTTAAAGCACGATAGCAAGAGAGAGATAAATAAGCACGGCAAACATAGAAATTTTATAGTGGTTCGGTGTATCCAACACCTACGTCCACTCCCAAGCTCCACTTGGGTCCACACTATAATCACCTCGATTACAGTCGAGTTGTTTTACAAGCTTACAACCCAAACTTGTTGTTTTCCCGGGATCACAACGAACCCAGCCGGTTTTACACGGGCTTACCAGCACAAAACCCAACACACAAGCTAACCTTAGCTTGTGAAGAGGTGTACAACCTCCACTAATTCAACCCTCTGATTGAATTAGTAAACCACAAGATAAAAATGTAAGTTTAATACAAAATAGCTCCTTTAGAGCAGATATTTCAAAATAAAAGCAAGGTTTAGAAGAGCCTGTTTAGATTTGATTTGAGTGCAGGCTTTTCTTCTTTTCTTCTCTTCCTCAACTCCTTTGAAGTGTGGAATCGGGCCTCAGCTCAGATTCTTCACAGATTGAATGTTGAGTTGATTTCAGCTTTTTCATCCTTTCTTTGAATGTTGAAAATCTCTTGATTTGCTCTTGAATGGCTCTTGGATTTTCTTCTAGACTTTTCTTGGATTGATGCACTTGAACACAGATGAAGTCTCCTTTGATTTCACACCTTTTCTTTCACTCTATTTTTGAATCTCGGATTTTTCAAATGACGCTCTATTTTTCCTCTTTTTCTGAAAGATTTTTCTTTTTCTCTCTTGATTTGTATTTGTCTCACTTTTGATTTGAAAACGGCCTCTCTATTTATAGACTCTGCGAAAATATAGTCGTTAGACACAAAGAAATCTAGCCGTTATTAAAAAATCTTACCGTTGGCGCTGAGTTGGCATTCAAAAAAATCACGCCCAGATTTGTTGGAGTCAGCTCCAGCTTTAGGCGAGTCGGCTCGAAGACGCGATACCAAAAATAGAAATATTCAGAAAGTTAAAGGGTCGACTCAACGAAAATAAGGTGTCGACTCCTGACAGTCAGGGGTCGACTCATGAAAAGTAAGGGGTCGACTCGAGAAGTGCTCAAAAAAACAATTCTCTGGTGTCTGAGCGGAGTCGACTCACACAGTCATGGAGTCGGCTCGACAAAATTGGGGGTCGACTCGAGAAATCACATGGGTCAACTCGAGACAAACAGACATCTCTGTATACTGAGTGGAGTCGACTCTGAAACTCTAGAGTCGGCTCCGGAACGTATCAAAAATCAGAGAATTTTCTGATTGACTTTGAAATTCGTTCCAGATTAATTTTAAATCGATTTTTGACTTGAATACAATAAAATTATCATTAGGAATCAATTCAAGAAATGTTCCAAAAACTCATTGATTGAGATATGAAGTATAAAAATTTCTTTTTGAAAGCTTAAACATGGAGCTTGAAGTTACTTTCAAATTGATTAAAGTCATACTTAACATCATTGATTATAAATAAATTCATTGCTCATGTAAATAAATTCATTGCATCTTTTAATATACTCATGGCTTTTGGTAATCATCAAAATCAATAAGATTGGGGCAACAATTTCTCAACAATCTCCCCCTTTTTGATGATGACAAAAACATTGAGTATATGCATGATTGATTAAAGAATTTATTTTATTTTCATAGTTAGGCTCCCCCTGAATGAGGTAGCTCCCCCTATGAAACTCAAATAAATATTCCATTCATTCAATTTAAGCTTATACACAGTTTAATGTCAAAATTCAGCCTTTTCATCTAAATTGCTTTTTCATTCATTCACTGTATGTGTAATGTTTAATTATTACTTCCTTTTATCTCATTCATTCAATTATATTATATGCATATATAATAACATTCGTTTAATTTCTTCCATGCATATACAGTTATAAACTCTCCCCCTTTTTGTTATCAACAAAAAGGTAGAGAAGCATCAAACATAATCACATTCATGATTTAAGATATGTTTTAACAAATCTGAGATTCATTGATAATAGGAGAAGTACATTCAAACTCAGACTACATTGAACATTCAAAACTGATTTTTCATTACATCATTGTATCAAAATGTAAAACATAATATAAATTTCATTACATTGCAAAGACTAAACATTTATTACATCAAAAATGTGTCCTTACAATCCTTGTTAAGTGATCTATAATGTTCTTCATTCCGTCAGTTTGAATCTTAACATAATCTTTCAGTCTTTCATCTACAAAAGTACAAGCAGTTAAAATCTTGTCTTGAAGTTCGGCATTGCACTTTGCATAGGTCTCACCATCTCCACAGATGTCTTTAAGTTCTTCAAAAATATTCTTTAGATCACCACTTAAAGACTCAGTAGAGGAGCTAAGAGTAGATTCAATCTTGGTGATCCGATCATCTAATGAATAAAGAGTTTCTTTAAGATTCATGAATTTATTGTCAAACTCTGTCTTCAATTTATCCGCCTGATCATCAAGAAGACTCTTGAGCTGCATTAACTGAAGATCTGAAAAACCGACAGATGAAGAAGATGACTGATCAACCATCGGAGCAGGAGAAGGGCCGGAACAGGAACAGAAGAGCTAGGAGGTACAGGAGATGAATGTCTAACTGACGGTCCAGGTGCCTCAATATCAGCGGCTCTATCTTCCAACATACTTTTCCTTTCCCATCTGCCATCCTTCTTCACAAATCCCATTCTATGAATAGTGGCCAAACTATAGTAATCAGTGTGTCTTAAATTTCTCATTGGCTCACTATCGGAAATGATTATCCCTTGGCTTTGAAAGATCTTAGTTAATATCATGCCATAGGGTAGACTAGATTTCCTCTTGCTCCCACAGTCAGCAATGTACCAATTATCATGCTCGGAAGATTGATAGGTCTTTCAGTCACTATAGCATCCATTACAAAGATATCTCTCTCAGAAACATAATCAAATCTCCCAATCTTAGGGAATAGAATCCTACTACAAATGTTATGGAGAAGTCTTAATTCCAAGGATAGTTGATTTGCATAGACTTCTTCAAAACCAACAATTTCTTTATTTAGCAATCTTGATAGAGCTGGGCTCCTATCATCAGATGAAAAGTAGAAGTACCAGACACTGGAAGTTCCAACAATCTTGAGAGTAAATCCACTGTCACATTTATTCTATTTCCTCTAATGATGCTGACTAATCCATTGTCTCCTCTTGACAGATTTTTATAAAATTCTTTAACTAGGGCTGGGTAGGTTGGACAATCTAAAGAACATATCTTCTCCCATCCCATTTCAATTAACTGCCTCCCCACAAGAAAACCTTCTGCCTCAAATAATTCAAAATCAACCTTTCTCCCGGTTGTAATCACTCTATCGGCTAGACGGTCTACCTGAGATGTGGCCGTAGTAGGAGAAGCACTCGGAGTTGAAGAGGATGAGGTGGAATCCATGCTCGGAGAGGGTTCGCGAGCGGGACGCCTCACAGTCTTCTTCACCGCCTTCTTCCTTTTCATCCCGGCCGCTCCAAGGCTAGAACCACGGGTTTTAGGAGCCATTTGATCTAGTGGAAAGGTTAATCAAGGATTTCTAAGGATTTGGTAGGTTAGGAAAAATTTTGGAGAGAGTATTTGAATGATTTGAGATGATAGAAGTGAGCGAGGAGTCGACTCTGCCCTAGATAAATCGACCTGGGACCACTTCGAGTCGGCTCCCGCAAAGTGTGGGGTCGACTCCGGGTAGTCACAGAAATTTATCCCGAAGTGGAGTCGACTCGCACAGAGATGGGGTCGGCTCCAGAGTTTCAGCAGAAACATGGAGTCGACTCCGATACTGACCGAGTCGGCTCCGAGACCATTTCAGAGCAAAAACACAAAGTTTCAGAGAATCTGAAATGTGTCCGGATATGATCATAAAATTGATAAAAATCATTGGAGATCAATAAGATATGAATTCTAGATAAGATTTCCTTAAAGATCAGGGATTTGAAAGAATTTTAGATAAAATTTTCTTAGGGGTTTCAAAATCATTCTAATGGATCACAAATCCCTAACTCTCCTCTAAGATAACAGAATCTTTCTTCACTCAAGGGTTTTGTAAATATATCAGCTAATTGATCTTCAGTATTAACATAATCAAGACATATTTCTCCATTCGTTACATGTTCTCTAATAAAATGATATCTAATTTCTATGTGTTTTGTTCTAGAATGTTGAATTGGATTTTTTGTTAGATTAATTGCACTTGTGTTGTCACATTTTATAGGTGTTTTGTCAAGTGTGATACCATAGTCTTCAAGTTGTCGCTTAATCCATAGGATTTGAGCACAGCAACTTCCAGCTGCAACATATTCAGCTTCAGTAGTTGATAATGCAACTGAATTTTGCTTTTTGCTAAACCATGAGATTAAGTTACTTCCTAAGAATTGGCATGCACCACTTGTGCTTTTCCTATCTAACTTACATCCAGCATAATCAGAATCAGAATATGCAATTAAGTTCAAAGTTGAGTCTCTAGAATACCATAAGCCTACATTTTTTGTTCCAATTAAGTATCTTAGTATTCTTTTAACAGCAATTAAGTGAGATTCTTTAGGTTCTGATTGAAATCTAGCACATAGACAAACAGAGAACATTATATCAGGTCTACTTGCAGTTAAGTAGAGTAGGGATCCGATTATACCTCGATAGTACTTCTGATCAACTTTCTTACCTTCCTCATCTTTGTCTAATTTGCATGAAGGACTCATTGGAGTTCCAAGGGGTTTCATTGAATCCATACCAAACTTTTTGAGTAGTTCCTTTGTGTACTTGGTTTGGTTGATGAAAATCCCTTCCTTTTCTTGTTTGATTTGGAGTCCAAGGAAGAAGTTGAGTTCTCCCATCATGCTCATTTCAAACTCACCCTGCATCAACTTAGCAAATTCTTGACATAGAAGATTGTTAGTAGCACCAAAAATAATATCATCAACATATATTTGAACTACTAATAAATCTTTACCTTTTCTTTTCAAAAATAATGTTTTATCTACATTTCCTCTTATAAAATCATTTTCAATTAAGAATTTACTTAATCTATCATACCATGCTCTAGGTGCTTGTTTCAAACCATATAATGCTTTGTGCAATTTAAAAACGTGATTTGAAAATTCATGATCTTCAAAACCTGGTGGTTGTTCTACATATACTTCTTCATTTATAAATCCATTTAGAAAAGCACTTTTTACATCCATTTGAAATAAGTTAAAATTCATGTGACATGCAAATGCAAGTAATAGTCTAATGGCTTCTAATCTAGCTACTGGTGCAAAGGTTTCATCAAAATCAATACCTTCTTCTTGATTATATCCTTTTGCAACTAATCTAGCTTTGTTTCTAATTACTATGCCATTTTCATCTAGTTTATTTCTAAATACCCATTTTGATCCTATAACAGAATGATCTTTAGGTCTTTCTACTAATGTCCATACGTTATTTCTAGTAAATTGATTTAATTCTTCTTGCATTGCTAACATCCAATTATTATCTTTTTCAGCTTCTTCAATAGTTTTAGGTTCAATTTGTGATACAAATGCAAGATGATTACTAATATTTCTCATAGATGATCTAGTTCTTATTCCTTGAGATGGATCACCTATAATCAATTCCTTAGGGTGACTATAAGCGTATCTCCAATCTCTAGGAAGATCCATATCATTATGATTAGTGTTAGTATCATCATCCTTAGGTGAATCATTATCTTTAGCTTCTTGCTCATGATCTGAAGATACATCAATATTTAATTTTTCAAGATCTTTCTCAATTATGTTTGTATCTTCCTCATCATCAAACTTTTCGGAACGAGTTGCTAAAGATTCATCAAAAACTACATGAATGGATTCTTCAACAACTAAGGTTTTCTTGTTAAATACTCTATATGCTTTACTAGTTGTTGAATATCCTAAGAATATTCCTTCATCAGATTTAGCATCAAATTTGCCTAAATTATTTTTACCATTATTATGAACAAAGCATTTACAACCAAATGCATGAAAATATCTAATATTAGGTTTTCTGTTTTGCCATAGTTCATAAGGTGTTTTCTTAAGTATTGGTCTTATTAGGGCTCTATTTAAAATGTAACATGCCGTGTTTATAGCTTCCGCCCAAAAATACTTTGGTAGGTTGCTTTCACATAGCATGGTACGGGCCATGTCTTCTAAAGTCCTATTTTTCCTTTCTACAACACCATTTTGTTGTGGGGTCCTAGGTGCAGAAAAATTATGATTAATACCATTTTCAGCACAAAAATTTTCAAATAGGTGATTTTCAAATTCAGTTCCATGATCACTTCTTAGAGACACTATGGTAGTGTTTTTCTCATTTGTGACTTTCTTAAAGAATTTCAGGAATATCGAGAAAGTCTCATCTTTGTGAGCTAAAAACAATACCCAAGTGTATCTAGAGTAATCATCTACAATCACAAGACCATATTTCTTTCCTCCTAGACTTGTGGTTCTAGTTGGTCCAAAAAGGTCCATGTGAAGTAGCTCTAATGGCCTAGAAGTTGAAACAACATTTTTAGATTTGAAAGAACTTCTTGTTTGTTTTCCAAATTGACATGCATCACATATTTTGTTGTTTTCAAAATCTATTTTAGGTAGCCCTTTAACTAAGTCCATTTTAATTAGTTTTGAAATTAGGTGTGTGCTTGCATGACCTAATCTACGATGCCATAACCATCCAATTTCATTCATATTAGCATTATCAGCAATTAAGCAATGATCACTCATAGATAATTTGTCTAGATCAACCAAGTAAACATTGCCATGTCTATAACCAGTAAATACAATGCTATTATCAATGGAATTAGACACTGTGCAGAAAGAGGTTTCAAATGATACTTTAAAATCTTTATCGCACAATTGGCTTATACTAATTAAGTTATGCTTCAAACCATCAACATAAAGTACATTATCTATAAAGGTGGATGGAGTTATACGGATTTTACCAAGGCCCATAATCTGACCTTTACCATTATCACCGAACGTAACAACTCCTCCTTTCTTTTCTTCAAGGGTGATGAATTCTTCTTTGTCACCCGTCATATGTCTTGAGCAGCCACTATCAAGATACCACTTTCTCTTTGATCTCTTGGCCACAAGACATTCCTGCAATGAAATCAAACTTTATGTTTAGGTACCCAAGCTTTCTTGGGTCCTTCATGGTTAGTAGCAACAAATATTGTTCCTTTCGGAACCCATATTTTCTTCCCTTTAAAATTTAAATTCTTATTTGGTTTTTGTAAATTACATTCAAATGATTTATGCCCTTTTAAATTACATTTAAAACAAGTGATGTTACTTTGGCTAGCACGTACAAAAATGTTTTTCAAAGATTTTTGTTTTCTTAATGTATTGTATCCTAATCCAGCCTTATCAAAAACTGCTTTTTGACTATCTAAAATCATGTTTAGTTTAGTAGAACTTAAAGTGAATTTATCAACAATATCTTTGTATTTTTTAACTTCTTTCTTTAGAGATTCATTTTCTACAATGTGCTGTTCATTTTCCAAAGATAGAGTTTGCATTTGCTTTTTCAAATCTTTTGTCAGATTTTCTTTTTCAGATTTTAGTATATTAATTTCATGAGTAAAATCATTCTTTTCTTTAAGAAATATTTCCTTTTATCTTTTGAATTTTAATTGCAAGCATCACTTCATTTTTCTCTTTAATTAAGTTTATGTTTTCAGTTTTCAGAGATTTATATTTCTTTTTCAAAATCTTAAAATCATCTACAAGTTCATTGAAGGCTTCAAATAATTCATCGAAAGCAAAATCATCACAGGGGTTTTCAGTACTTACCTCGTCGTCGTCATTCGCCATAAAACAAATGTTGGCAACCTCTTTTTGTTCTTCTTCTTCGGAAGAAGATTCATCACTGTCGCTCCAAGTTGCAACATACGCTTTCTTCTTTTTCTTGAAAGTCTTTTTCAATTGCGGACAGTCATATCTATAATGCCCCGGTTTCTTACATTCATAACAGATCAAGGGGTCTTTCTCTTTGTCCTTGTCCTTATCTTTTTCCTTTTCTCCTTCCATCTTATTTCCAAATTTTCTTTTGTGGAAGGGTTTCTTTCTCCTCATAAATTTCTTAAACTTTCTTGCTAGAAGAGCTGTGTCTTCATCATCATCCTCATCATCGCTGCTGCTATCTTCAACTTTTGCAGCCTTGAGGGCAATTGTCTTCTTCTTTTTGTTATCCTCCTCCACATGTTGCTTCATTGTCAATTCATGGGTCATAAGAGATCCAAGAAGCTCTTCCAAAGGTAGAGTGTTTAGGTCTTTGGCTTCTTGAATGGCTGTCATTTTGGCTTCCCATGATCTTGGTAATGACCTAAGAATTTTGCGAACCAATTCAGCATTAGTATAGGTTTTTCCAAGACTCTTCAAACCATTAACAATATCAGTAAATCTAGTATACATGCATGTTATGGTTTCAGATTGTTCCATGCTAAACAATTCATATTTATGCACAAGTATATTAATCTTAGATTCTTTAACTTGGTTGGTTCCCTCATGGGTAACCTCTAATCTATCCCATATCTCTTTAGCGGAATTACAAGTAGAGATACGATTAAATTCATTAGCATCAAGAGAACAATATAAAACATTCATGGCTTTTGCATTAAGCTGAGCCATTTTCCTATCATTTTCATTCCAATCCCTTTCGGGCTTAGGAACTATAGAACCATCAACTAAGTGTGTGGGTGTACTAGGTCCATTAATTATGACACTCCATAATTCATAATCAGTAGCTTGAATGAATATCCTCATTCTTGCTTTCCAATATGAATAGTTGGAACCATTAAACAAGGGTGGTCTATTTGTGGAATGACCCTCAGCAAAACTTGAGCTGGCTTGTGTTGCCATTTGGATCTTTCGCTCTTGATCGTGTGATCAATCAAAAACAAATGAGCACAAGCTCTGATACCAATTGTTGGCCCAGATGGCAACCCAAGAGGGGGGGGGGTGAATTGGATTCTTTTAAAAATTAAGCCTTTTAAAGTAATTTAAACTATTGATGAGAGGATGCAAACAATTAATTCAAGTTAAAGCACGATAGCAAGAGAGAGATAAATAAGCACGGCAAACACAAAATTTTATAGTGGTTCGGTGTATCCAACACCTACGTCCACTCCCAAGCTCCACTTGGGTCCACATATAATCACCTCGATTACAGTCGAGTTGTTTTACAAGCTTACAACCCAAACTTATTGTTTTTTCGGGATCACAACAACCCAGCCGGTTTTACACGGGCTTACCAGCACAAAACCCAACACACAAGCTAACCTTAGCTTGTGAAGAGGTGTACAACCTCCACTAATTCAACCCTCTGATTGAATTAATAAACCACAAGATAAAAATGTAAGTTTAATACAAAACAGCTCCTTTAGAGCAGATATTTCAAAATAAAAGCAAGGTTTAGAAGAGCCTGTTTAGATTTGATTTGAGTGCAGGCTTTTCTTCTTTTCTTCTCTTCCTCAACTCCTTTGAAGTGTGGAATCGGGCCTCAGCTCAGATTCTTCACAGATTGAATGTTGGAGTTGATTTGAGCTTTTTCTTCCTTTCTTTGAATGTTGAAAATCTCTTGATTTGCTCTTGAATGGCTCTTGGATTTTCTTCTAGACTTTTCTTGGATTGATGAACTTGAACACAGATGAAGTCTCCTTTGATTTCACACCTTTTCTTTCACTCTATTTTTGAATCTCGGATTTTTTAAATGACGCTCTGTTTTCCTCTTTTTCTGAAAGATTTTTCTTTTTCCTCTTGATTTGTATTTGTCTCACTTTTGATTTGAAAACGGCCTCTCTATTTATAGACTCTGCGAAAATATAGTCGTTAGACACAAAGAAATCTAGCCGTTATTGAAAAATCTTACCGTTGGCGCTGAGTTGGCATTCAGAAAAATCACGCCCAGATTTGTTGGAGTCGGCTCCAGCTTTAGGCGAGTCAGCTCGAAGACGCGATACCAAAAATAGAAATATTCAGAAAGTTAAAGGGTCGACTCAACGAAAATAAGGTGTTGACTCCTGACAGTCGGGGGTCGACTCATGAAAAGTAAGGGGTCGACTCGAGAAGTGCTCAGAAAAATAATTCTCTGGTGTCTGAGCGGAGTCGACTCACACAGTCATGGAGTCGCTCGACAAAATTGGGGGTCGACTCGAAAAATCACATGGGTCGACTCGAGACAAACAGACATCTCTGTATACTGAGTGGAGTCGACTCTGAAACTCTAGAGTCGGCTCCGGAACGTATCAAAAATCAGAGAATTTTCTGATTGACTTTGAAATTCATTCCAAATTAATTTTAAATCGATTTTTGACTTGAATACAATAAAATTATTATTAGGAATCAATTCAAGAAATGTTCCAAAAACTCATTGATTGAGATATGAAGTATAAAAATTTCTTTTTGAAAGCTTAAACATGGAGCTTGAAGTTACTTTCAAATTGATTAAAGTCATACTTAACATACTCATTGATTATTATAAATAAATTCATTGTTCATGTAAATAAATTCATTGCATCTTTTAATATACTCATGGCTTTTGGTAATCATCAAAATCAATAAGATTGGGGCAACAATTTCTCAACAATCTCCCCAACAAAAAGCCAGGAGCCCTTTTTATAGACTACCAAGCACTTACACCATATTATCATTAGAGGAAGAAGATCTCGGCCAGGGAAGAGAAGAATATGGGGCGTCCTATGATTTGTGGAGGCGGTTTTCAATGTGGGCATCAATGTGGGCATCCCATGATTTATGGAGGCAGTTTCCAATATAGACGTCCCTTGATTTGTGGAGGTGGTTTTTAAGAGGAGACGTGCGAAGAGGAGAATATGAGGCATCCCATGATAAGAGGAGGTGGTTGTGGAGACTTTGACTTGATTCAAAATCTTTCTATTCATTGGACGACATTCCTTGTTGATGTGGCGTGATGATATGGCTTCAATGTTGGTGACTTCATGACGATGCACCCATTCTTCTTGTGCTGAACCAGATCGAGTTTTTGGGCTGGACTCCTTTTGACTCAATTGCAATAAAGAACTTAAACAGGACTCAATCAAACAAATACAGTCAATTGAAATAAAATTGCTCAAATGGAAAATAAATACAGGACTAAAACTTAATTTAATCTTCCATCCAGAAGTAATCCAGCTGAAGTTATTGAAGCCTCTTCCTGAGCCTGGTGTCCGCACCAGGATTCTAACTCCTGTAGGAAAGGTAAGAGCCCCATGGTCGAACCCTCCAGAGAAGAGATCCTCTGGGCATGGCGCCGAGCTCCTGGTGGCATCTCCATCCACGATCGTTTGGTGACCACAGCCCAAGCACCATCTAGGGCCTCTTTTCCATCAGCTAGGGTTTCTCCACCATCGAGTCACCTAACATCTCCGGCTACCCTCTCTGAGTCTATAGGTTCGGAGGGGATAGCCTCCACCATGACCTCCCAAGATATAAAGAACCTTAGGGCCCAATATGAGATTTTTGATAGCATCTGTACCTCTGCCCTTTGTTCTGATGACAAGGTGACCTCCAGCCAGTCTGGTGGGATTGCCTTGTATGAAGAGTTTTTCAGGAGTGGGCTTCGTCTTCTTTCCATCCCTTCTTTCTTAATCTTCTAGATAGATATGACCTTATCTCGACGTAGCTAACTTCAAACTCCATTCGGATTATCTGCACCTTTATAGTACTCTACCATTTTCATGGCCTTTCTACCCGAGTTTCTTTGTTCTGGGCCTTGTACAAACTTCACAATCCCAACAAAGCCGGGTGGTGGAGCTTCGCTTCCAGACCTAAAAGGGCTCTCAAAATTGACCTGCCCTCCAAAACTAAGGGATGAAAATCCTGATTTTTCTATGTCCATTTGGACGGAGTAAAAATGGGCTGGGGCATTCTTGACACCAGCCCTAATAAGAACTCAACTATAAATGAGGAAGACCGAGAAATTTTTGATTTGCTGCTGTCATCCGATCTTCCTTCTTGCCGAGAACTGCTATCGGAGGATAACCTCCATGAAGCCGGTGTAGCATCGGCATCGCCAACACCGGTGCCTGGTGAGTGCCTCACCCCTTAGCCATCGTTTCTTCTTCTTCTTCTCTCTCCCTCCTTTTTTTTTTAACTTTGATTTTTGCTTGTTTGTGCAGCAATGAAGTTTTCTCCTGACTTCTTGATGGCAGGCCTCCGAAAGAGAAAAGAGGCCGCTGGCGACACGGCGGGGTCAATGCCCAAAAAGCCTCATCGGGAAGATTAGGGCGGGTCATTCCGGCCCCCCATGGCCTCTTTCACGGCTTCCGAGGCTGCCACGATGGGAAAGCCAAAAAGGGAGGATCCCCCTGCCGAGGCACTAGCAGCAGGGGTTCCTTCTATTGAAGATGAGGTGGGGCCATCGAGGGAAGAGCCCCCAATCACTGCCGAGCCCGAAGGTGAAGCCGCACCGAAGGCGAGGGTTGGGACGCCTTCGTTGGTGAAAGTTGAAGATAATGTTCTATCGGCTATTCGACCGATGCCGAAGGAAGGAGGGATGCTCCCTAACAGTGCCCCAAGGGTCCAGTCATCTTGGGTGATGGCGATGAACCGCGATTGGTTGGCGGAGCATGTATTGAGGCACTCCAGCCTTCCAATTTTCCAGGCTGAGGTTCGACACCAACCAATTGCCGACATCTTCGATATTCTCTTTACCGTCGCTCTTCAGGTCAGTTCACCGACTCCATTTCTTTTTGTTTTTGGATATAATATGAGAATTTAGTTTGAGCTCTAGTCGATTGGTCCATGCAGATGTCTAACGGCCTTTTTGTCCTTCGGGATGCCTGTGCCGGGAACATCAACAACTATAGGCATACTCGGGATGAACTGATTAATGCCTCGGGCTAACACCTTGGCCAAAGAATTGGCCGAGGAGCGAGCCCAAGAGACGAAGGCGGTCGATGAGCTCTGAGCCGCTCAGGAGGGGAGCCACTTTTTAAAGGCCCAGGCATAGAAAATCGAGAGTAAGGCCAGGGTCGCGGAGGCCAAATTGGTGGATTCCATGACAAGGCTTAGGCTAACTGAGGAGAGGTTGGAAGATGCTCTCCTCAAGTTGGAGCATGCCAAAGAGAGGATCGATAAGGCCGAGTCCAAAGCTCGGGCTGCGATGGAGAAGCAAGCTTTTGCGGAGGCGGACGCTCGGACCTACTGGAAGAAGAAGGCCGCCGCCGAGGCCCAGGCTCAGGAGGTGGTAGAGAATTTGGCTGTCGTTGAAGCCAAGTTAAGGAGAAAGTGGCCGCCACTGAAGCCCAGGCTAAGAAGAAAGTGGCCACCATCAAAGCCCAAGCTCGGGAGGTCGTGGAGCACTATAAAGGCTTCATCGTTTTTTCCACGAAGGTGAGTGAAGCGGCCATTGATGCCTTCTCCCATGGCTTGAAAAAGTGTAAAGAGAGGATCTTCCAGATCTTCAAAATAAGCGGCCTTGATCACATTTGGCCTGAAGATGAAGAGGAGGATCCGGAGAGAGGCAATGACGAATATGGGCTAGGACCTGCCGAGCCCTAGAGTTTATTTCTTTCTTTTTTCAATATTTTGTAATCCGACTAATGTCGGTCTTTTGTATGACACAACCATAAAATTAATGAAAGAAATATTTTGTTCAAGTATGATGATCTTAGCTATGACAAACTTAGCTTTTTGTAGCGCTTGAGTCTTTTGGTGATCATGTCTTGGCTTTAGCCTTCAAGTTCAACAAGATGTGCCTCCAACTTTTTGAGCATATTTGGAGAGTCGGCAACTTGATGTGCAGACTTTATGAGGATACTTGGGCTTGCCTTCGCCTTTTAGGCATTTACTGAAGTGTTCTTTGGACGCTATTGCCGGTCGCAGATCCTTCAAGGGCCTTCTGAAACTACCTTGGGGGCTTCTCGATGCCAGCTCGGGAGTCAACTCGGGGCCGCCGGAACCATAGGACTTGAACCACCTCGGAGGTTTCTCGATGCCAGCCCGGAGGTATCCTTATGATCGTAGGGCCATCGAGAGCCTTTTGAAACTACCTCAAAGGTTTCTGGTTGCTGGTCCGGGAGTCGACTCGGGGCCGCTGGGACCATAGGGCTTGAATCGCCTCGGAGGTTTCTCGGTGCCGGTCCGGGGGTGTTTTTATGATCATGGGGCCATCAAGAGCCTTTTAAAACTACCTCGGGAGTTTCTCGGTGCCGGCCCGAGAGTTGACTCGGGGCCGCCAGGACCATAGGACTTGAACTGCCTCGGGGGTTTCTCGGTGCTGGCCCGGGAGTTGACTCGGGCCGCTAGAACCATAGGACTTGAACTGCTTTGGGAGTTTTTTGGTGCCGACCCGAAGGTGTCCTTATGATCGCAGGGCTACCGAGAGCCTTTTGAAACTATCTGAGGGTTTCTCGGTGCCAGTTCGGGAGTCGACTCGGGACCATCGAGATCATAGAACTTGAACCATCTCGGAGGTTTCTCGGTGCCGGCCCGGGGGTGTCCTTCTGATTGTGGAGCTATCGAGAGCCTTTTGAAACTATCTCGGGGGTTTCTTGGTGCCAACCTTGAAGTCAACTCAGGGCCGCCGGGACCATAGGACTCGAACCACCTCAGGAGTTTCTTGGTGCTGGTCCGAGGGTGTCCTTATGATCGCAGGGCCGCCGAGAGCCTTTTGAAACTATAGAATTGTCCAAGCCGAATAGGAAGATAAAATTTAAGATTTTTATATATTCATCGACCGAATACACTTACTATTGATAATACCAGCAAAGGTTATCCACATTCCAAGTGTGTGGGATTGGTCGCCCGTTGAGCTCTTCGATTCGATACGCTCTTTGGTTAAGTGCTTCGGTGACCCGATAGGGCCCCTTCCAATTCAGAGATAGCTTGCCCCTTTTAGTTGGCTTGGATATCTCTGCCCTTCTGAGGATTAGATCCTCAGGACAAAATATCTTGAGGTGGACCCAAGCATTGTAATATTTTACTGCTCGTTGGTGGAAGATAGCCATCTTGAGCCGCGCTTGGTCTCGCACCTCATCGATAAAGTCGAGGCTGGCCCTTAGTCGATAAGAATTATATTCTTCATTATATGACTCCACCCTAGGGCTTGGAAGACCGATCTCCATCGGAATGACCACTTCAGATCTGAAGACGAGACTGAAAGGAGTTTTTCCTGTGGGGATCCTTGGAGTTGTATGATATGCCCATAGTACACTTAAGAGTTTCTCCACCCATTTGCCTTTGAATTCATCTAGTTGGGTTATGAGTCCCCGAAGGATGGTTCGATTCATGACTTTTGCTTCTCCATTGGTTTGTGGATGCCCAACAGAAGTGAATCGATGGCTGATACCCAACTTAGTGCAAAAAGTCTTGAATGCAACATTATCGAATTATCGACCATTATCGGTGATGATAGTATAAGATAGGCCAAATCAGCAAATAATAGACTTTTAGAAAAATGTCCTCATCTTGCTCTCGATGATTTTGGCTAACGCCTCGATTTTAACCCATTTGGTGAAGTAGTCGATGGCGACAAGTAAGAACCTTTGTTGCCCTGAAGCTGAAGGGAATGGTCCAAGGATATCCATTCCCCATTGAGCGAAGGGCCACGGAGCAGAGAGCGAGCTCAGCTAGGAGGCTGGCTGTCGTTGAATATTAGAATAACGCTAGCAACTATCGTACTTCTAGACTAGCTCAGCAGCATCCTTTTACATAGTAAGCCCATAATATCCTTGGCGAAGAGCCTTGCGCGCTAGTGATCTGCCCTCTAGGTGGTTTCCACATATGCCCTCATGAATTTGTCTGAGGATATAATTAGCGTCCGCAGGACCAACACATTTAAGGAAGGGATAAGAAAAAGACTTCTTGTATAACTGCCCATTCAGCAACACAAACTTGGGAGCCCTCCACTTGAGTATCATGGCTTCTATGGGATCAACGAAGAGAGTACCGTCAGCAAGATAATGGATGTAGGCATCTATCCATGTTGACTCTTACATAATTGGTAGAACTTCTTCTACTACATTAATACTTGGAGTCTTCAGGTGCTCAACGTATATTCTTTCCAAGGCGTTATCCATCTAAGTGGCTAGCCACGATAAGGTGTTGGATCTGGCATTTTCACCCCTGAGAATATAACTGATAGTGAAATAAGCCAATGAGGAGGTCAACAACTTGACTTTATTTAGATATTAATATACAATGGGGTCTTGAGCTTCATATTCTTCGGTGATTTGTTCGAAGATGAGCTGGGAGTCGATGAAGGCCCTGAGATGCTCCAAACTCCTACGCGAGTTTAATCCTGGCCAATAAGGCCTCATATTCAGCTTGATTATTTGTAGCTTTAAAGAGAAATCGAAGAGCGTACTCTAGCACTATGCCCTAAGAATTTACAGGAATAAGATCAGCTCCGCTTTCTTGAGAATTAGAGGCGCCATCACTATGAAGAATTCAGGTCTCCACCATATCCCCACCAGCATCCGAACATATCATTGGAAAATTTTTAGGTTGATCTTCCATCCAAGTGTACTCCACCAGAAAGTTCGCCAGCACCTGAAACTTCAAGGCAGATCAGGATTGAAATAAAAGATTAAACTCTTCCAATTTGATTGCCCATTTAGCCAATTGACTAGAGGTGTCAGGACGAGCCAAGATAGCTCTAAGAGGCTGGTCCATAAGTATCACAATCGGATGGGCTTGAAAGTATGGCCTGAGACGCTGAGCAAAGATGATTAAAGCAAAAATAATTTTTTTAGTTCTGGAGTATCTGATCTCTGCATCATGAAGTACTTTACTAGTGTAGTAGATGGGTTTCTACACTTCATCAGGGTCGAGGGGTACCAGAACAGAGCTAACTGCTTTCGGAGAAGCAACAAGATAAAGGAAGAGCCTTTTCCCTTCTTTTGGCTTTGACAGTAATGGTGGTATGGATAGAAACTCCTTCAACTCCTCAAAGGCTTTCTGGCAGTTCTCCATCCACTCAAAGCCGTTCGCCTTGCATAGAGTTTTATAGAAGGGTAGGCATCTTTTAGCTGATCTCGACAGCAAATGGCTCAGAGTGGCTACTCTTCCGATGAGCCGTTGCACCTCCTTTTTATTGACTGGGCTGCCTCATGTTGAGAATGGCTTGTATCTTTTCTAGATTCGCTTCAATCCCCCGTTGGGTCACCAAAAAGCCCAGGAATTTTTCGGCAGTGACTCCAAACGCACACTTGCGAGGGTTGAGCTTCATTTGATGGCACCAAAGGTTGTTGAATGTTTCTTCTAAATTAGCCACATGATTGGCAGTGCAGGTGCTCTTGGTTAGCATATCATCCATATATACCGCCATATTGCGCCCAATCTGATCTTTAAAGATCTTATTCATCAACCTCTGGTAGGTGGCCCTGCATTTTTTAACCCAAATGGCATCACTTTGTAGCAGTAGATGCCCTTCTCGGTGATGAAAGAGGTATTTTTTTATGTCAGGTCCATCTTTATTTGGTTGTATCCAGAAAGGCATCCATAAAGCTGAGAAGCTCATGGCCAGATGTGGAGTCTACCAATTGGTTAATCCGTGGTAGTAAAAAGCTGTCTTTAGGATATGCTTTGTTAAGACCGGTAAAGTCAATACAAATTCTCCAACTTCTATTGGCCTTTCGCACCATCACCACATTGGCTAGCCAATCTGGGTATTATGCTTTTCGAATGTGGTCAACAGTAAGTAGCTTATTGACCTCCGCATCAATAGCCTTTTGTCGATCGGGGATGAAACTTCTCTTCTTTTGGCGGACAGACCGGAACTTCGGATCAATATTAAGCTTATGAGTAATTACCTTCGAAGGATACCGGGCATATCCGATGCTGACCAGGCGAAGACATCTGCATTCGTCCGTAAGAAGGTAAGGAGTTAATTTTTCATTTCTAAGAAAAGAAGCTCATCAATTTGCATAGTCTTCGTGGGATCATCCCCAGCGGATAGGTTAGCAAGCGCTCGGCATGCTCTTCTCTTCTTTTAGATTCTCTAGAATTGAGTAGCACTAAAGTCAGTGGGATCACCATCTCTTGAGGGCTAGGAGCCATATGATAACATAACTGCACAGGATTTTGCTCCCCATGCATCTCACCGATTTTTTCACTGGTAGAAAATCTCACGAGCATGCACCTAGTAGATATCACTACATCCAAGAGGTTTAAGCTAGGCTGATCGAGTATAGCATTATAAGCTAGAGGTACTCGGGCCACTAGAAATCTTATTAGGACTGTACTTTGATATGGCGGTGATTCTGCCGTGATTGGCAAGGTAATTTTACCTTCTATCCTCACTGAATCCCCTGTAAAACCAACTAGAGGCATTGTGACCGATTGAAGGGAATTGGAAGATAAATTTATTCAAAAATAAGTAAGTATGTCAATAGAGCTTCCACTATCCACCAAGATTCTTTTTACAGGATGCTTAGCGATCGTCATAGAGACAACAACGGTATTATCATTTAAATTGTCCCTCCCGCTAATTCCTATTCAGAAAAGGGGATTATATTTTCTATTCCATCCTCTCCTCTCGTCTCTTAGAAGATGAAGCCGTTCCCTATGAAAGCATGCCCACCATCCTTTCATTGGGGTGTTATCGATGCTAGCTTAGACATGCGGAGGCCCTATTAGAGTGGAGGCCCTTTCTTCTGGATAAACTTTCCAAGATAACCCCACTAGATGAGCTCCTTGATGGTGCACTTTAGATTATGACAGTCTTCAGTATCATGGCCATAGTCTCTATGGAAGCAGCAATAACGACTTCGGTTACGAGCAGCATCCATCCTCAATGGGGGAGGGCATCGGAGATAAGGCTCGCTTTCAATCTTCATAAGGATATGAGACCTGGGGAAAAAGAGAGGTGTAAAGTTCTCTTTTCTGGAAGCAAAGTTATGATGCCGATTATCTGGCCGGCGCGGGGGCTCGGCACGGATCGGCCTTTTGTTAGACCCTTTTTCAGTGTCCCTCCGAGTGAAATCAGCTTCGTCGGCATGAATGTATTTCTATGCATGACTCAGAAGCTCAGCATAGAAACTGAAAGGTCTTTTGTCCAATGAATAGGTGAAGCAGAAGGGATGGAGCCCTCACTTCAGGGCTAGAGTGGCCATAGCATCATCGAGGTGGAAGACCTCGAGGGCTGCCATCTTGAACCGGGCCACAAAATCCTTCAAGTGTTCTTCTTTCTGTTGAACGGAGAACAAACTATTCGCTATCCGAGAGATCTTTCAACAAGCATTGAAATGCATTAAGAAAGTTTTCTTCAACTGTCGGAAGAAGTCGATGCTGCATGGGAGTAGGTGAGAATACCAGGCATGCGCAGCCTTTCGAAGGGTAGTGGGGAAAGCAATACATAGGAGTGCATCAGTCACCCCCTAAACTTGCATGAGAGATTTATAACACTTCAGGTGGTTAAGTGAATTTATAGTGCCATCATAAGGATCTAGCTGGGGAAGACGAAACCTGTGAGAGACAGGCTCTTCCATAATCCGATGAGTGAGAGGTGGACGAGTGTCATAATCCACCCCTAGTTGGTTATTGAGCTTCTGGCTGAGCTCTTCCAACCGCTGGTCTTGCTCCTCCAAGCGCCTCTCCATCTGACAATTAAGGTCATCGCTCGTTGATTCCGAAGACGAGTAGGGGGAGCGATGGTGCTGATGGCGATATGTCCTTTTAGGCTCCTTTCTCTGTCGTTGTTTGAAAGAGGGACTGCTCGAGCAGTGGATAGGAGATCGTGACCTTTTGAAGGTTTCCTAGTGGTGGTGTCTGGACGGAGCATGATGATGGCGATGCTCCTTTAGAGAGGGTCATATGTAGGTAGATTGTTGACTGGTTGGAGTGGTTGTTGCAAGTGGTATGGGATGCCCAGATTGCTGTCAAACAACTGCCGATTGTTGCCCTTGTAACTCACAGACTGCCCTAACAAGAGCTTGGACTTGTTGGGTAAGAGTGGCCAGTTGTTCGTGTGGAGTGGATAAGACTGATGGCGAGGAAAGAGCAGGGGGATTAGCCTCCGATTGTCCAGCATGATAGGAATGCCCCCTAGTATAACCGGTAGAAGTCTCTAGAATATGCGTCACCACCAATTTTGTTCAAGGGAGGGCGAGCTCGTAGCTCAGAGTTACAGAGCTATCCTTTGTCCCCCTTCCTTGCGCGCTAATCTAATGATGCCTGATCACCTTGAGCTAACGTCCTTAAGCATCAGTGGATGTGTCGTGAATTTGATGAAGATGATTCACCTCAACTCGGAGATATGCAAGAAGTCCTGGGGATCGGATATTCCGATGGGGACCCTTCGATGCTCAAGTTAGCGATCAGAATCATAGCTGTGAGCTTGAAGAAGCTTGAGCTAATGGGAATTAGGAAGAAGATGAAAAAATTCTCTAAGTGCTTGAATGTTCATGCCTTGGTCAGGGGTCCTTCTTATCCATTTTTTTGATACTTGGGGTCTATGTAACTTGCTTCGAAAGCTTTGAAATCTTATAATGAGCCACAGCTTTGTGAATGGAATGTCAGAATTAGTAGGATTTATCCCATCTGGATGATTGGTACTTTTATGGCAAATGATGACTTTTTGGGCTCACTTGATCAGAGTCATTAATGCTTCATAATGGATTATGACTTCTTAGCCTTGAGCTTTTAGGCTCATCTGATAAGAATCATTAATGCTTCATAACTGATTATGACTTCTTAGGCTTGTGCCAAAACCAATGAAGTTTGTCTTATTAGACATATATGAATCAAAGGTAGCTAATGGGCCCGGCCTTGTCAGAAGTGAAGGCTTGCTTGGGAAGCTAAAGTTGATCTTGGATATAAGATAAGATAAAATAAGATAAGAGATGAGACCGCTTAGGAACAGGGACCGCCTAGGAGCCGGGGCCACCTCAGAGCCGTTTATGAGTTGGGGCCGCCTAAGGGCCGCTTATGAACCGGGGCCGCCTAGGAATAGGGGGCCGCCTTAAGGCCGCTTATGAACTGGAGCCACCTAGGAGCAGGGGCTGCCTAGGCATGAGACTGTCTCAGGACTGGAGCCACTAGGAGCTGGGGGCCATTGGCGCCCTATCAACTCCTGCCGTTAGGTAATTTTGGCCATTAACCTCCACGTGACTTTTACCAGTCATATCGGTATATATATTACCTGATAAAAATCAATGGACTAAAAGTGAAGCTGTCTGCGACTTATGCTCATCACCCTTGTCATCATTTTAGATTTTCCTGATCAATCCCTATGCTTTGCTCCGTTTTGATAAATTTTATTTTTTTTAATTTTTTCATTGTTTTATTAAAAATTCAACGATGATTGATGTTGCTTGATTGGGCTAGCCTAGACGATAATTATATGTGCTGGAATAAGGGATAATGTAGCAAGACCAACTGAATTGCATAATTATGCGTGCAAAGATTCATCTATTTGGAGAATTTTTTCTCAGCTACCATTTTATCTAAAGACTAATCTCACTAGTATTTTTCGCTTTAAAAAACCTTAATCTAGTAACTGATTCAATTGAGAAATTTGCAAGCAATTTTATGAACATGTCAATATTGATGAACTTAAAAATTAAGAAATATCATTATGTGATCCATAATTTAAGAATGATTTTTGTGTCATTTTTATCAAATATGTTTCATCCTGTTTTGGAAAATAGAATTAAATGACCTAGAAGTATGGTGAGAGTACTTAAAAATCTATTTTTTTTATAAGTTTATTAGTATTATCAATTTAGGTCTCTTTAGAAAATTGTCTTCTAATGAAAGTATGAAATCTATTGGTTATAAAAAGTATAGGAAAGCTATTAGCTTTAAAAATCTCTCAATAATAAATTTAATTAAGATCTTTGGTATGAAATCAATATTATAGAGGATTGATGGAGCCAAGGATTAATTTTGCATTTGTAAGTGCTAGCAATTTTATCTAAAAGATACAAGTGACATTACCCTAATTAGAGTATTTTTAAATTATATTTGTCTTCATAAAAGGATTTTAAATTATTTTTATATGCTTTAACATGAAAATTTGGATTAAATAAATTTATTTAAATACTAATTGCATACCTAAAAGTCTATATGTTTGGATTTGTTATATCTACAAATTATGGTTAAATTATTTTAAATTTTAAATTTGAAAGTGTACGATATTTAATTTGAAATGTATTATTAAACATATTAAATTATTGATTAGATTTAGTCTCAAATGTTATATTATTCATGCCGTAGAATTTTTCTTCTACTCGTATGCATGGATTATCAGGTTCTATAATCCATTTAAAAGTCAAGGGCACGATAATTCTATTCAGCCAGATCACTTTATGTCAACAAAACATCGATTTTATGTTTTAAACTCCAATAGCAACTCAAAAACTGATAAAATTATGGTCACATATATTCCCTGTGAAGTTATTATCATAGATTTTTGTTGAGGGATAAAATCGCCATTGCATTGATAACCATGCAAGGGTTAGGATCAGCCCTGACTCTCACTCGCTGCGCGGTGCCCGCAAGAAATGAACCAACCATTATACCTCGGTGGATCGAGGCACCTTAGCCCTTCGGCGAATCAAGGATTTTCTGGGTACAGATTACGTCTTTATATCTCGTCCTAGGCTGAGCGATCCATATGTCTCGGTCCTAGTCCGAGCGATCCCTATCTCTTGGCTCTAGCCGAGCTATCCCTATCTCTCGGCCCCAGCCTGAGCGATCTCTGTACCTCGCTAGCCGAGCTATCCATATGTCTTGGTCCTAGTCCGAGCGATCTCTATCTCTCGGCTCTAGTCGAGCTAATCCCTATCTCTCGGCCCCAGCCCGAGCGATCTCTATGCCTCGCTAGCCAAGCTATCCCTATCTCTCGGTCCTAGTTCGAGCGATCCATATCTCTCGGCCCAAGCCCAAGCGGTCCATAACTCGGCCTGCCCGAGCGATATCAACACTCTGCGGAATCAAACCGTCCTTACGCCTAGCTTACTCCTTTGTCATACCTCGGCAAACCGAGCCTTTCCATACTTTGGCAGATCAGGCCATTCTCTATGCCTCGGCCCGACCGAGGCACTCAAGCACCTACCTCTATGGAACCACGATGACCGAACAAGGATACACATAGGCAATCATGCCTATACTACCAGAAATGGCCTAGAGCCTATATGATCACTGAATCTCAAAGCGCCAGATAGCCCCCTTGGCCATCGATCCTCTAACTAACCAGATACGGATCCTACCGGCCTCACAATAGCCTGATTCGAATCAGCCTCGAATCCCAACAACTTTCAGACCTCTTATGATTCGCTCAAAGAATCAGGTGATCGCCTATAAATAGCACAGTCCTAGATTCTCTAAGGGAAGGGTGTTCCTGACGCATTCTCATCACGACTCTCATTCTATCTCTGCTCACCCCTTTCCGCCATTAACGCTCTGCTCGGAGCTCCCACAAGGCCACCCTGGAGGGACTCTTCAGCAAGAGCCTTCTCCCAATATTTGTTCATTGTTGATCTCCGCTGACTTGAGCATCAGAGGGTCTTCCACAGAGGGCCATCCCCAATGCCTCTCGCATGAGGTCTGTTTTGCAGGTCCGTCCAGGAGGGAGCCCAACCTGAAGCTCGACTGCGCCTGAGTTGGAGGACAGATTCCAGCAACAACAAATTGGCGCTAGAGGAAGGGTCCTCAAGTCCCATAAACTTGAAAAAAGGAGATAAGGATCTCGATCTTGAAGATAACCCCTCCAATGGCCAATCGAATAAGGGCTACTTCTGAAGCCTAGGACCAGGTCATCTCCCAAAGACCTGATCCGGTGAGCAGTATGGCGCCGCCGCCACCACCAGTTGAGACTCCATCACCATCAGTGGCCCCAGTGACCAGGACCAGTTTGCCACACTGGTCCAGTAGGTCCAAGCTCTGACCTATCTAATTCAAGGATGCCACGAAGCTCCCCATCCAGCTGCTCTTGCTCCGCACCTTCCTGAGGAGGCTGCGGCCCCCATTCCCACAACAATCTCTTCTTTCGGTCAGCATGGAGTCGCGGACCCCCCTCGTCATCCTAAGGGAGCTGGGCCAGCCCCCAAGGGGTCTGCGACAAGGATCTCCCTAGATCTCGGCAGGCCCGATCCCTCTCTCCGGTGTTCTCTTGCCACGACTCGACACCATCTCCGTATTCTCCTCGCCCAGCTCCTCCTGCTATGCCCGAAGAGGAGATCCGCCGATAGATCCGAAAGATGCGCTAGGAGTTGGACGCTGCCAAGTAGGCCCATTTGCTTCAGCATAAGGCGGAGCAGGGCATTCCCTTCTCCAAGGAGATCATGGGGAAGTGATTCCCTCCCATGTCAAGCTTCCCGCCATCGAGCCTTATCACGGATCCTCTGATCCCGACGACCACCTCAGTAGCTTCCGATCGATCATGATGTTTCATGGGGCATCAGATGCGATTCTCTGCCGTGCCTTCCCCTCCATCCTTAGAGGGTCCACTCGAACCTAGTTTAATGCCTTAAAACCAGGTTCTGTTGGTTCATTCGACGAGAGTCGCCTCTTCATCAGCCAGTTCGTCAGTAGCCGCCGTCACCGATGGAGATCTGATTCCCTCTTCGAGGTTAAGCAAAGAGAGGGGGAATCCTTGAAGAACTATCTCGGTCGTTTTAACATGGCCATGCTAGAGGTGCATCACCTTAACCATGAGGTGGCCATGTCTGCCCTAGCGGGCGGAGTGTTAAAGGAGAGTGACTTCTATCTGGCGTTGGAGGTCAGTTACCCTCCGAACCTCTTGATATGATGGCCCTGGCGTACAAGTATGCCAGAGTCAAGGAATCACGGAGGACTGCCCGCGTCGAGCTGGCAAGGAAGAAGGAGTCCAAGGGCTCGGACAAATACCGATCTGTTCGTCAACCGAGCCCACCTCGCCGCCGCCAAGAAACCGCACCCGGAGCCCGCCTAGGAGGTTCAACCGGTTCACCCCGCTCACTGCCCTAAGGGCACAGATTCTCATGGAGATAGAGCGCCAACTCCCTCAACCGCCTCCTCTCCGAGGGAATGCGACCCGGAGAGACCCCACCAAGTACTACCGCTACCATCGGGACCATGGACACGATACCGAAGAATACTGGCAGCTAAAGAATGAATCGATAGGCTCATCCAGCGGGGCAGACGAACCAATTTAGGAGAGCGCTCGAGCCAAGAAATGGGGGTGACCGCCAGCCCGAGCCTCAGCAGCCTCCTCCTCCAAATCCTCTGGTTGTTGGCCACATCAATGTGATCGAGGCATTCGGTAGTCCGTCAGGCCGATGAGATGATGAAGAAGATTCGGCACCAAAGAGAGCACGGACTGATGAGCTCTCCTTCTCCGATGATGACCTTCAGAAGATACAGTTCCCGCACGATGACGCACTGGTTGTATCTCTCAATCTAAACAATTATGATGTAAGCCAGATTCTTATTGATAGTGGGAGCTCAATCAATGTTCTGTACCTCGATGTGTTTGCGAAGATAAAACTGCTCATGAAGAGTCTCCGAGCCATGGACTCCACCCTAATGGGGTTCACCGGTGATGTTATTACCCCAGAGGGGATCGTGACCTTGACGGTCCGAGCAGGCACTTGGCCCTGTGTTGCCACTGTTCACATGGATTTCCTGGTGACCAAGCTTCGTTCGTCTTACAATGCAATCTTTGGGAGACCCGGCCTAATGTCCCTTAGAGCTGCTGTCTCCATCCCGCATCTAGTCATGAAGTTCCCTACCGAACAGGGAAATGGGGTAGTTCGAGAAAGCCAAGCCATGGCTCGGCAATGCTTCGTTACCAGCCTTCAGTCCAACCTGCCCGAGGTTGACGGGCTGGACGCTAGGGAGGATTTTGCCGAGCAATGAGGGAGCCATCCAAAGAGCTGGAGGAGGTACCGCTGAACGAAGCCCAGCCTGACTGAACTATAAAGATCGGGTCGCTACTGAAAGGGAAACCTCAGCTAGAGCTGATCGACTTTCTCTGAAAGAATGATGATGTCTTTGCATGGTCCGCTTCTGATATGCCAGGGATTAGCCCAGACGTTCTCGTCCACCGTCTCAATGTGGACAAGATGTCCCAGCCCATTAAGCAGAAGAAAAGGAGCTTCGCCCCTGAGCGGCAGAAGGCTATTGAGGAAGAAGTCGACAAGCTTATCAAGGAAAATTTCATTCGGAAGGTAAACTATCCAAGCTGGCTGTCAAATATTGTTATGGTGAAGAAGTCAAACGGCAAGTGGTGGATCTGCATCGACTTCACTGACCTCAACAAAGCATAACTGAAGGACAGCTTCCCTCTCCCCCGGATCAACCAGCTTGTAGATGCTACTTCGGGTCACCAGATGCTGGCCTTCATGGATGCCTATTCGGGCTACAACCAAATCCGAATGGCGCCCGAGGATGAAGAGAAGACCACCTTCATAATCGACTGAGGTACTTATTGTTACCGTGTCATGCCTTTCGGTCTAAAAAATGCAGGTGCTACTTACTAAAGGCTAGTTAATAAGGTCTTTAAGGAGCAGATCAGCCGTAACATAGAGGTGTACGTCGACGACATGCTGGTCAAAAGAAAAGAAGCATCCCAGCACATTGAGGATCTCTCAAGAGCTTTGCAATGCTCCGAAAATATTGAATGAAGCTCAACCCAACTAAGTGCGCCTTCGGCGTCAATTCTGGGAAGTTTCTAGGCTTCATGGTTTCCCAAAGAGGCATTGAGGCCAATCCGCAAAAGATCCAGGCCCTTCAGCAAATGACGCCTCCAGCGTCCATCAAGGAAGTCCAGCGCCTGACTGGGAGGATCGCGGCCCTCAACCGCTTCATGGCTTGGTCAGCCGAGAGATGCCTCCCTTTCTTTAAAGCTCTCCGATCAGCTAAGAATTTCCAATAGTCTCCCGAGTGTCAGAAATCGTTTGAGGACCTTAAAAGGTATCTCGGCTCTCCACCCCTCCTCAGCAGTCTGAATCCAGGGGAATTATGTTCTTGTACTTAGCAGTTTTGGAAGGTATCATTGGCTCAGTATTGATCAGAGAAGAGAACAAGACCCAAAAGCCAATCTATTATATCAGCAAACTGCTCCGAGATGTTGAGAGAGGTACACCCGGATTGAGAAGTTGGTTTTAGCCCTATAATGTCAGTCCGGAAGCTACGACCGTATTTCCAAGCACATTCTGTGATGGTCCTGATCGACCAACCCATCAAAGCGGTGGTCCATCGTTCGGAGACATCAAGGAGAATGACCAAATGGGCCATTGAGTTAAGCGAGCATGACATCCGATACCAACCTCGCCCGACCATCAAAGCCCAAGTTCTAGCTGATTTTCTCCTCGAATGCACTATCCCCGAGGATGGCTCCACTCCGAACTCTTCTGAGCATCCGAGATCTGATGCCCTATGGCTGCTCCATGTTGACGGATCATCTAATGCCAATGGCTCCGGTGCTGCTTAATCTTCACCAGCCCAGAGGGGGCGACCTTCGAATACGGTGTCCGCTTCTCCTTCTCAGCCTCCAATAATGAAGCCGAGTATGAAGCTCTGCTCGTTGGAATCTAAATTGCTCACGACCTTAAAGTGAAGAAGCTGAATGCCTTTACCGACTCTCAGTTGGTGGTCGGTCACGTACGGGGCGAGTTCGAGGCTCGGGAGCCGAACATGATTCGGTATCTTCAAGAGGTGCGGGACTTACTTTCCCATTTCCCCGAGTTTGAAGTCATTCATATCCCAAGATTCGAGAATGCACGCACCGACCTATTGTCCCGACTGGCAACCACAGAATCGATGGATTCCGAGCGAAAGTTTCCCCTAGAGATTCTGGAAAAGCCCAGCATCGCTGAGGCTGGCCGAGTGATGCAGGTCAAGGTCAAACCATCCTGGTTTGACCTCATATTTAAGTATCTTAAAGAAGGGTCGCTCCCAGCCGACCGAAGGGAAGCAAGAAAGCTAAATTGTAGGCCACCCATTATGTGCTGATCGATGATCAACTGTATAAGCGGTCCTTCTCCATGCCACTGCTTAAGTGCCTTTGCCCATCTGAGGCTGATTATGCTCTTCGGAAGTGCATGAGGGAATTTGCGACAACCACCTGGGGAGCCGATCCTTATGCCACAAGGTACTATGCCAAGGATATTATTGGCCCACCATGCAAAAGGATGCTGACGATCTCGTCCGAACCTGCGACCCTTGTCAAAGACATTCTAATATTTAGAGGCTCCCCTCCGCCAGCTTGGTCCCTATTTCCTCCGCTTGGCCCTTTGCTAAGTGGGGATGTACATCCTTGGCCCGTTTTCCCTCGCCATAAGATAGAGAAAGTTCTTATTTGTCGCTATTGACTACTTCACCAGTGGGTCGAGGCCGAGGTAGTTTCCCAGATAATCGAAGCTCGGGCTAAGGACTTCGTGTGGAGATCCATTATTTGTCACTTCGGCCTCCCACATACCATCATCACCAACAATGGCAAGCAGTTTGATAACCCTAAGTTCTGAGAGTTCTGTGAGGAGCATGGAATCTGTCACCGCCTCACATCAGTTGGGCATCTGCAAGCCAACGGAGAAGCCGAAGTAACTAATCGGACCTACTTCAAGGGATCAAGGCTCGGCTTGCTAGAGCCTGAGGCAGATGGGTGGAAGAATTTCACCACGTCCTATGGGCCTACCGCACCACCCAGAGAATTCCCACAGGCGAGACATCATTCCGGATGGCCTTCGGCACAGAAGCCGTTATCCCCGTGGAGATAGGACCCCTCTCCGCGGGTGGAGAGTTACTTGGAGGAGGCTAACGACGAGCAGCTCCGCACCAACCTCGACCTGGTGGAGAAATCAGAGAGAAAGCTTGGATCAGAGTATCTGCTTATCAATAAAGAGTGGCTCGCTATCACGCCTCTAGAGTCAAAGGGAAATCTTCTCGTCCGGCGATCTTGTCCTCTGGAAAGCAGTCTCCAAGCCACTAGAACAAGGAAAGCTATCTTCGAACTGGGAAGGCCCCTATTAAGTGGCGGAAATCATCGGATCCGGTACCTATAAGCTTCAAGATCTGAACGGAAAATCTATTCTCCAGACATGGAATTCAGACAATCTTCGCATATACCACCAGTAGGGTATGCTTTCTATAGACTTGCTCTGTTTACAGTATTGGCATCTTGATTCTATGATCCGCTGCACGGTCTCTACAATCATTTTTCTGAAAAGTCATAATGAAAAACAGATGCTGCTTACCAATTCTGGCACGATCGAGCTGCTCTTGAGCAGGAAATCTTCGTACCTCGGCTAGGCCGAGTCCTATTCCATAAAGACTCGGTATGGCCGAGCACTCCTGGTACGCTCGGTGGCCAAGCTAAATCTCCGTACCTCGGCTGGGCCGAGTTCTGTTCCATAAAGACTCGGTATGGCCGAGCACTACCGGTACGCCCAGGGGCCAAGCTAAATCTCGTACCTCGGCTGGGCCGAGTCCTATTCCACAAAGACTCGGTATGGCCGAGCACTCCCGGTACCCTCGAGGGCCAAGCTAAATCTCCGTACCTCGGTTGGGCCGAGTCCTATTCACAAAGACTCGGTATGGCCGAGCACTCTCGGTACGCCTGGGGGCCAAGCTAAATCTTCGTACCTCGATGGGCCGAGTCCTATTCCACAAAGACTCGGTATGGCTGAGCACTCTCGGTACGCCCGGGGGTCAAGCTAAATCTTCGTACCTCGGCTGGGCCGAGTCCTATTCCACAAAGACTCGGTATGGCCGAACACTCCCGGTACCCTCGGGGGCCAAGCTAAATCTCTACCTTAGCTTGGTCGGGTCCTATTCTACGAAGACTCGGTATGCCCGAGCACTCCCAGTATGGCTGGGAGCCAAGTGATATGCAAGCCTTTGGCCAGATTCGGGCAGCTTACAAGCCTCGGTCGGACCAAACGATGTAAAAGCAGCAATGTTTCCCGCTCCATGGCGCCACCAGGTATACACTCTACGGTTCCTAAAGCCTTGTCATGCTCAAGTAGCTTCCCAAAGCCTCGTTATGCCCGAATGGCTCTCCAAAAGCCTCGGCCAGAGCCGAAGTGCATCTCTAATTATCAAAAGCCTCGGCCAGAGCCGAGGTGCATCTCTATTATCAAAGCCTCGGCCAAACCGAAGTAAATCTCTTACTAACAGAAACCTCGGCCAAGACCGAGTGACATATCAGAACCCTCGGCCAAAGCTGAATGGAATTTCTTATTAATCTTGAAGCCTTGGACAAAGCCAAGTGGCCCGACGATTCTGTAGTAACAATAATGCCAGTTGATTGCTCAGAAATTTTAGCGCAACTGATGCATCTCATCATACTTCGGTGCAAGTAAGCAATCCCTCTCTCTGCTCATCAGCAAATTTGTGCAAGTCTCTCCTCCTTAAGGAAATACCTACTTAGCCCTTTTTAATTATCGAGCCGCGCCTATCTTGTGAATCAGTAAGGTCGCCTAGATCTCTCTCTGACTTAAACAGAGACTAGTGCCTCATCTGAAGGGGGTCAAACACTATGAAAATGCCTAACGAAGGTAGTGCTACCCAAGCACAATCGAAGGTTTACGAGCCGAGCATGACTCGGTACGCCTAAAACGAACAAGACTGCATGGCCACGCCAAAAGGAAAAGCAAACATCTGCAAACATTTGAAAAAAGAAGAAAGAAAAAAAACTTATTTATTCCATTAATCGATGAGAAATACAACCTCTGAAGAGGTATTACAAGTGCGTCAAAGCACAGGAAATACAAGAAAACAAAAAGCTTGGCTGAGCAGTTTCGGTCGATAACAATGTCTTTACATCCGACCCCAGAAATTAGAGAAACTAGACATGCTCTGTTAAGCCACTAGTTAATCCCAAAGAACAAAGCAAGCCATCCACGAATCCCTCGGATGGGCACATTGAGGGATCATAACCAGGTCAAGAACCCATGGATGCTTGTGCTGATGGAGCATCCCCCCAAGTGGGATGCTGTCTGCTAGTCACTACACAACAACATAGGCAGGGAACAAGCAGACCCACACGTCCCTCCTTCCTCTTCACATGGCGAAAGATTCCTCAGATGGATGAACTAGGGATTCAAGCTGAGAGAGGGGGTGAAATTCATGCTAGTCATGAGGGGCACATGTCGTGCATTTCCTGTAATCCCCATGACCAGCAACAAAGGACACACAGGAAGTGCATACGTGCGCTCCCCATATGGCCTTTGCGGGCCTTCCGTGCGCTCTTCATATTACCTTCGAGAATTCCTCCCTTGAGGACTGCTCGCTCTTCAGCAGCTCTTCCATGACCCCAGCTATCCGGGTCAGGCCGACCTCCAAAAGGGAAACAACTTGACATCTCCGCTCTCGGTGTCAAAGAAAATGTCATGGACATATCTCTGAGTTATGAAGAGAAAAGGCTTTGAAAGGTGCTTATGCACCGTCTGCCCCCCCTTTTTTATAGGCCGTCGAGCGGGAGCGGCCATTAAGGAAGGAACCCTTAAAATTCGAAACGACAAAATTGTGGTGCCACGTGGTGCACCGGGACAGAAAGATACACATAGAGCACGCCAAGCGCACCCCTCAGGTCATTATGGAAGGCAGAAGATCTCCCACGATCTCAATCGGGAGCCTTAAATGTGGAAAAACTGCCTGCAGATCTTCGAGATATGGATGAGCCTGAGAAATCCCCACTGAAAAAGACGTCCCCCAATGAAAATCGGATGCTTGTCGCCCATGAAAATTCAATTCGCCTTGAAAAAGACAAAGCGCTAGCAGAGCAATAAAAAGACGCAGAAGTCAAGTACTCCTCAATAAAGATACGCTGATATCTCCTGCTTTGGCCCGAAGCCGAACCATCTATTATATTTTGGCCTAAATTGAGACATCGCTTTTTGCTTGACTCGAAGCCGAGATAGTCTTCTTACTTCGGAAAAAACCAAGGTATCTCTTTTTGATTCGGTAAAAACCGAACGTTCCCTTATCCCCCGGTCCAAACTGGGATAGCTACTCTCGCCCAACGCTAACAGGACATTCCTTATGCTTTGGCAAAAGAGCGATATACTACACTCCGACTGGAACTTATGAGTTCCCCTTACCTCAGCAAAATGGGGACACCATACCTTAGTCTCGACAAGATCACCAGAGATCCCCCAAGGGGATGGTTCGTCATAAGACTCACATGATGAGAATGAATATTTCGAAGATGGCAGCAACACGAAAGTTGTGAAAATTCTTTTTTATTCATCATAAAAAGAAAAAAAAAAAGAAAAGAAAAAGACACACGAGCCCT